>CM037869.1:57060421-57532921 GCA_021292105.1 Anadara kagoshimensis | reverse complement strand
ATTCAAAGGTCTAGACAAGCAGAAAGTAATGTCACATGTTTATGAGAGAAAGAGAGAGAGAGAGAGAGAGAGAGAGATCTAAACAAGCAGAAAGTAATGTCACATGTTTATGAGAGAGAGAGAGAGAGAGAGAGATATCTAGACAAGCAGAAAGTAATGCCACATGTTTAAGAGAGAGAGAGAGAGAGAGAGAGAGAGAGATCTAAACAAGCAGAAAGTAATGCCACATGTTTATGGAGAGAGAGAGAGAGAGATATCTAGACAAGCAGAAAGTAATGCCACATGTTATATGAGAGAGAGAGAGAGAGAGAGAGAGAGAGTATGCATAACAATCGTTGTGGGTGCTGAGCAGCTTGGATATGTAACATGTTATGGTCATCGATCACTGGGATCCTGATAGCCTTTGGTCAGTTAAACGCCTTTGGTCAGTTGAGGAAATGCAACATAAGTGTCGTGGACAAACATACTGATAAATGGATTTCGATTCAGTATATATAGACGTGATATTCAGTTACAATTCACTTCAAGAGAATCACACACTCTAAAGGTAGGTGGCTTTTCTAATTTTATGTGTTAAATATGGTTTAATTTTGTTCATTTTAAATAATATTTACACTGCTTACTGGTCGCCTACAATGAACCCTGATTTGAAAACTTGGTCCGTTGATCAATGACTTCAGTTGCTTCACAGTTCATCATCTTTGCTAGTTTTAAAATCTGGTTCATTACTTGGTGAACCAGGAAAAAATGACAGTCAATTCTTAAATCTTTTCCAACATATTTAATGATATGCAAACTTTGACTAGTCAATTGATTAAACTATCAATCTTCAAACAACTGAGCCCTGGTGGTTTAAATTTGGTAACTTGGTATTTTCTCTAATACTGTTTTCTGGGTATATCGGTTTTGCTTTTTACTCACTTTTACATAACAAAATTCTATATTTTGAGATGGAAATTATTGCATATCGCAATTATTCTATCATATATGCAGTTATTTCTTTTATTTAAAATCTGAATATTTGAAATACCAGCGTAACACTTGATTCTTAGTTTGAGAAACGATTATTTCCATTGGATAATGAGACGCATAAGTTGAGTTGACGCTATTTCTTGAATTTTCGACGTAAACGTGTCCAATATAGTTCCCCACAAAGAAGTTTTTTAATTTTATATATATGAATATGGGGGGATTACATGCGTTTCATTAAAATAAATCACAAATCATTTACATGTTAAAAAATAACGCATTATGACACAATTTGTACTTACATCATATTTCTCTTCTTTTTTGTGATCAGGTTCACCGTTATTCACGAAACAGGAGGTTAACAACTGTAAAATGAACGTAAGTAGACAATAAGTTCCCACGGTAACAACGGCGTGGAAAGGTCACATGAAAAAATGCGAACGAATAAGTAATTTTTTTAATTTTTTATTTCGACTTTTCGGCCATTCCATGCCACCGTACTCAATAATGTAGTTTATGGCATCGTTTGTTTTATGCACGAATTTGTTTCACCATTTGAAAGCATTGTAAATTTACTTAACTGAGACACTAAATATTATATGTCTTTTGCGTTGTTGCACGTTTTAAAAAACATTAACTCCACTTGCTGCCAACATTGTTTTATTGCGGTATATGAGATTGTGTACAAATAAATAAATTTTTTTTCGGAAAAACAACGATGAAGTTGCGGCTAATTATACAGTCCATATAGTTTACGGTTTTATTGAAATAAAAATATTTGTAACTACAAAACAAGACAACAGCCAATGAAATGACAAGAACATGTAATAACGAGTACTAATGTAATGATGGATGCATCATTACAAATAAGGCGCCCAAACGAATAAAAATCAAACCCTGTATTCAGAACACATATTAGGAGGATTAGTACTTATGTCGCTTTTTTCCATGTCCATGGCAACGGCTGCCATTTTGGTTTTATAGTACAAAATCAAGTATAAATGGCAAAATTGATCATTATTGTATTTAAGACCCCGCCCTTCTGCCCTGCCCCTAATGACCCCATGGACATTTTGCATAGGCCTCTGGGAAAGGAGATGGGTATCAACCTTCATGTGAAGTTTGGTTAAGATTGGACCAACGGTCTTTGAGAAATTGGTGGGACAAGTTCATGGCCGGAAGAAGAAGAAGAAGAGGAATAATAATAATAATAATAATAATAATAATAAGAAACCGTGCAAAAACAATAAGTCGCCAAACTTTGTTTGGGCGCCTTAATAATAAGAAGAAAAAACGGTGCAAAAACAATAAGTCGCCAAACTTCGTTTGGGCGCCTTAATAAAGGTTTATGAACAAACAGGTAAACAAAACAAAGAAAATACAGGCACATATTGTGACAACTGATCACCAAACTCCCGACTTGGAACTGGCACTGGGTTTAATGATAAAACAATGTGTGCTCAGTAGTGTTATTATAGTAATATTGGGGGCCGCACACAACAAGCATCCCACTTATCTTATGCTACGTTATCTCAGCTGGTAGAGTGCTGGCTTCTTATGTTGAAAGTCGTGGGTTCGAACCCCCTGTCGGGGTTTGAACAAGAATTAAAAATAGGTATTTACTGTTCTTTGCGCATGTTTATTTTTACCAAACAATTAACCAATGTCTTTATGTGTTTATTTAGCAAGTCCTGGGTTAATTTTTATGATATTTAATATTTTTTTTAATTTCAGGCCAAGATCATTGTAGTATTATTGGTAGCCGCCATACTTGTTGGTGATACAATGGCTTTTGCACCTTGCCATAAATGTGACATCCGTCTACACAAATGTAAATTATTCTGTCCTGAAGCTCATTCCAGATGTATAGTTAAATGTTACCAGAAAGCTGTCTACTGTCTTAATGTTTGTGAAAGGAATGAAAGTTTCTCACAGAACTGGTTGGATGATGAAGACCGTATTACCAACGCAGGAATGAAGAAATAAACATGTCTTAAGAATTCAAAGGACTAGGAAACTAAAAATATCGCTTAAGGACTCTCGAAACACTTTTTCCTAACTTATAAACTGTTACAACAGAGTTGAACTATAACAACGAACAACAAACCACTCATAAGCTTTTATTGTGAAGTCATTTATTTTCGCGGTGTCTAATATTCGTTGTATTCGTGGATATTATTACCCACGAAATTACATTTCAGCAAAATAGTTTATATTAAACTTGTTTTTATGGTACACGTATTCTGTAACAACAGACCACGGATATACAGGTAACCCGGCAACGAAAATTGTATCCGTGGATATTATGACCCACGAATTTAAACGTCAGCGAAATAGTTTATATTAAACTTGTCTCAACAGTTAATGTGGTATATTGTAACCACAAACCACGGATATACAGGTAACCCGACAACAAAAATGGTATTTTTCTTAGATACACGAAAATTGAACACCGCGAAAATAAAACGATTCCATAGTAATATAAATAAAATTTCACCAAAATGAAGGACAACACAGATGAAAAAAGTCTATATTTCGATAAATTTATAATCCTTATTGATAAACACTTCAAATATATCGCATGACCTTAAAATGTAAAGAAAATACAACATAATTGAACTTAAGTGCATTTAAAAACTTCAACAATATTATTTACATGAAAACAGAACAAGATGCAGATTATATAATATGTGTATAACAAAATTGTATTTTCCAAAACCTTGACTGATTTTTTTCTGGAAATTTGGATCTCCCGACGTGCTACTTTGTAAAGAGGAAATTATTTGGCAATTTATCTGATTGAGTTCAGGCATATTTGAGTACACGCCTTTGCGACACAAACAAGGCAAATTTATAGTAGTACTTTTGTAGTTACAGATTTTAAACAGACGTTACACAGAATTTTTATTATATTTTTATTTAATTTACTCTGTAAAAGCTTGCTCAAAAAACAAGAAATAACAGTTTTGATGTTTTATCCGGTATGATGTAATAAAGATGCTACAGTATAAATACAAGTAGTTGGTTGTTTAATTAAAACACGTCAAGGCCTCAGAACAAATATAAATATACTACAGTATACCGGTACACGAAAGGAATATTCATTCTTGTTGGGTTTTTTTTTTTAGAAATTGTGACCAATTTTCATAAAATTTTACATTTTTTTCTGGTTGTATCATTTTATTAGAAAGTGACTTAATCATACAATGTCGGTCTCTGCTCAAAAATATTCCAAAAAGTCTGCATCCTCTGTAAAATTTTAAGTTTTAAAATCAATATCAATCTCTGAAAATCGGGGTTTAGGAAGGATGGATAGGGTTAACATGTATAATGTGGCTACAACCCCCCCCCCCCCCCCAACCCCCGACAAACAAACGGGGTTTTGGTTATAATGAATATGGTTTAGTATGTCCAACTGCAGTAAAACAACGGTTCAGCGGCATTCGCCGCCGTATGTTCACTCAGGTTTTGGCGTTATAAAGGAGTTTAGAGGCTCATAGAAGAATTTCAAAATAGTGTGACCATTTAAGTAAGGCGGAAAAATAATCAAGGGACATTATACGAAGTTTTAATGTGGATGAGATGGATTGTGTTGTTTTACACCCCAGTCAAGATTTTTTCACGTTTACTAGGTGATCAGTTCTGTGGAGGAAACCAGAGTACTGTGGGCGAGATAGAATACTGGTGTTCAAGTACAAGTCAAGATTCTTTCATTTATATCGAGATAGTCGAGTCTTGGACAGCAAGGAAACTATTAAAAATTCTGGTTCTAGGATTGTTCGGATTAGAAGCTCTATTATTAATAAACACGCGTTTCAGACCACCGAGTCCCCTGTGTTAAGTAATGAAGTTTTACGTTCTAGTCAAGATTACTAGTTTTACTTATTCGTGGATGGTGGGGGAACCGGAGTGCCGAAAAGACCATTCACCTTCGGCAAGCGAACTGACAAACAGAAATTAAAACATTATCTCGGATTATGTCTAGAGTTTCATTGATCATGTAAATTCTGTATTCGAAGTGCCGTGAGATATTTATAAACTTGTTATCACGCGCACTGAATAACCCAGGGAAATTGGATTATCTCCCCTCTCCCTATATCTGATAATTTTGTAATGACCTTTGCCAGTGATTAACATTTCGTGTAGATCAGCGGGGAATACCATAATTAACGGAGCAGGTAAATACGTTATATTATAAATATTACATCTTAGGTCTTTTATACAGATTTATTTTTATTTTTAACTCAATATATTATCTTTTACACTATGTCAATATTATACACATTGTATGCATTTTATATAATGATGAAATCTGATTTACACATAATATTAACAAATCTTTAATTTATGTAAGCTGTGCTATAAATATACATACATCACATGCCGGCTTAAAAAAGAACAACACACGCGGTCACATGATCGAGGAGGACGAACGGATATAATGTAGGATATACCGACTTGACATGTTAAATCTATGTTGTTATTAGTATATGGTATAGCTGAACTTGTTGTTGATAAAGACTATATGACTGATTGATTGATTGGGGTTTTAGGTTATATTCAAAATACTTCACTTATATCGAGACGTCACCAACTATGGATAAAGTGGCAGATATATTTACATTGACAGTGCACAGGGTACTTTAAAGTACCACGTCATCCATGACAAGGGGCATCTGATTTTAAGATTCCTTCCGAAGGACCCCGTAACTTTCATTTGTAAATGCCGAGTGTTGGGCGAAAGAACAATCAAACCAGTCTTGGTCAGACCTGACATAGGGTTCGAACCCGTGACCATCAACATTCGAAGCGAGCACTCTACCAACTGAGTTACAGTAGTGGTCTCGATCAAGAAGGACGGACGAATTAAATGGAGGATGGGTAATATAACTTAAAATAATAATTAACAGTGATTAAGTAGTACAATTTATAAAGACTAACAGGAGCCATTTTACTATCTATTCTGTACATTGTATTTTGTCATATCAATAATATTATTTTTATCTCACAATTTCTATTTAGTGGTAAAAGTATCACTAAATCAAACTTAATGATATAAAAATGGAATTGGTGTCTTCAGAAGTAAACCATATTCATTATTACTTAAACCTCGTTTTTTCAAAGATTGCGGCCACATTAAAAATATATATTTTCTAGATGCATAATTTTATTAGAAAGTGACCTCATGTACAATGTCAGATTCTGCTTAAAATATTGTAACAAGTTGTCAATCATAATTTATTAGAATAAAAAGGTGGAGTTGTTGGGCATAATCATTTTTCAGTTTTCAGTGTACATACTTTTTGAAATAATTTTTTGAGCAGTCTGACATTGTAAATTATGTCACTTCCTAATAAAATGATACAACCAGAAAAAATTGTAAATTTTTGTAAAATGTGGCTACAATCTCTCAAAAACAGGGTTTAGTTATAATGAATATGGTTTAGTAAAATTGTACTTAATAAAAGACTGTTTTATCTTTGTTTGTAGTGGTAGACATTTAATGTTCTATGATTTGTTTGTAGTGGTAGACATTTAATGTTATGTTGTCACAGCTGTATGTGTTTATTAATGTGTATATTTCAAATTTTAAAATATTATTTTCTTGTTTTTGGTGTTTTTATATAGAGAAATGTAGATAAATTGAATATGAGTTTACGTCATATTCAAGAAAATTAAACTTATATATAGGGACGCCACCTGATTGCGCTCAAGGCAATATGCTGGGAAGGTTAATGTTCTTTAGCACACGTCATCTTCCAAACATTGGACATCGAGGTTTTAAGATCTCTACCCATGTCTTCCGATGGACCAAGGACTTTCATTTCTAAACATCGAGTGTTTGACGGTCTATTTTTAAGGTGATCAGGAGGGAATATTATGATATACGAAGAAAACACCAGGTGCTCTTAATTTGTTTACGCGAACTGTGTTACCCATGCTACATGTCTGACCTTGACCTTTAATTCCATATCTACCTGCATTTCTTTATACAAAGGCCTCTAATGTTCTTGTTATGACACTCCAAATTACACGACTTTGTGTTTTTCTACCTATAAAAACAGAAGGAACTACTCCCTGTTATAAAGAAAAAACATGGCTGTTCCACCGTTTCTAAACACTGCCTTGTTACGTGACGTCAATGCAATTTTATGATTCAGCAATTTCGCTTTGCATGAATTGCAGTGATCACGTGACTTGTATTGTTATTTTCATTTTCCGCGGGAGTTGACTGAGTTGAAGGAACAGCTGACCGACATGTCACAAGTAACACGTTTAAAATTAACAATTTCTTGTTCAGCAAAAAGATTGGGGCTTGGTGGTGTACTGCGTGATTAAACCCCTAAACGTTTGCGAAGGGCATATGGAAAGGTGAAAGCCACAATTTTCGGGATAACGCATGACAATTACTCATAACGTTTAGATGTAGAACTATAAGAACGTTCACATGAGGGGTTTCTATTGAATGTTACGTGGTATCACGTGATACGTTCCAGAACTTCATTTGTCGCTTCAATACCATACAGTGTAATGTAATGTACTTACTAAAACAGCTCTAAGTACATACCAGAAATATACGTAATTTGTCATATTTTATAAAACTATGCAACCACGTTTGTAAGGTAAATGAACATATTTTACAGATGGTGATTTTATTAGCAGGAATTTCCAAAATCTGACGCAATAGGGATTACCCTACAAAACAGAGCACGTTTTGCTCTAGGGTAAATGACTACTATTAATGTTCAGTTGAGTTGAGTAATGGTGTTTTAACGATCCAGTCAGAATATTTCACTTATATCGAGACGTCGCCAGCTATAGGCGAAGGCGCAGAAATTTGCCTGTGCGTTGCGCTGATGGCATTATACAGCAGGGTTCTTTAGCGTGCCAACCCACCGTGACACGGGACCTCGTTTATTTTAAGTTCCCATCCGAAAGAACCGCGACTTTCATTTCGTAATGCCTAATGCTTGGCAAAAACAGTCACTACCCACTTTCAAGTCTTGGGTCAGACTCCCGGGGTTCGAACCCACGACCTCCCACTTACGGAGCGAGCACTCTCCAACTGAGCTACCGCAGTGGTCCTATAAATGTTTGAACTTGTCCGATCACAATATTGAGATGAATAACAAGAAAACAAGGTATCAGTGATACCATTTGATTTATTTTTATTGGAAATGCAACATGACGTCATCTCGTAAAAATAACGTCATTCTAGGAATCATGTGACATCGGCGTTTCTCACATTGGTTCTACACAAACGTCTCGGTGTTTCAACTAATATAAAATGTGCGCTGGGTAGCTCCATTATTCCTGACCAAAATTCATTTCCAATTAAAACAGCAAATCAATTTCAGAAAAGGGAAAAATCATGCGTTCAATTAGTAAATCAGCAATCGTCATAAAGGCAGGTGCTTGTTTCTGTCACAACTGTGACGTTTTACAAGGTTTGTCGTGTAATAATGATGTTTTACGCCCCTTGTTTAGATTATTTCACTTACAAGTATATCTAGGCGGTCAGTTTTTGGATGGTGGAGGAAACCGGAGTAACCGGAGAAAACCACGTGCCTTCGACAAGTAAACTGACAAACTTTCTCACACTAGGATCTAGATTTGCCGAGTGGAAGTCGAACCTAGGTGATAAGACGTGCTGTGATCTGTAGACACGCACTTAAAACCACACGTCCACCGAAACCCGAATTTTATCAGGATTAAACGGCGTACCATGTGACCCACCATATCAAACGTTGTTGTAGGACAATTATATCTATTGCATACAGAATCCCAAAAAATCTATGTTTTCCCGCAAAACGGCGTTATTTCGGGAAATTGTGATATATAAACATTTTTCATATCATTCCGTAAAAGTATTTATCACGCTGTATGCTGACGAACCCAATAATTTTTATGGCTCGCATTACAGATGCATCAAACGTGTCATTGATCGTTCTATCTATATCTATGATAATATGAACGTCAATAACTTATTCAATGTTTTGTAGTTTTGCAAGAACAAAGGACGCTATACTGTATGGATGATATTCGTCACCTAGTTCTATAAAAATAAAATGTACAAAGCGAGCGAAGTTTGAGAATATAAGTATATTTGTGGTTTTTAGGGAAATACTCAAGTGCGTAATTTTAAACGTCAGATTTAGGAATTCCTAGCTGGAAGTTTAATTCGTTGCCCCAGGTTTTTA
The DNA here is from genome assembly GCA_021292105.1 of Anadara kagoshimensis. NCBI lineage: Eukaryota > Metazoa > Mollusca > Bivalvia > Arcoida > Arcidae > Anadara > Anadara kagoshimensis. The sequence continues at coordinate 57,523,751 of CM037869.1, read as the reverse complement.
ATTTCTAAACCTTATTGCTCTTATTTAATTAAAATATATCGTGCAATACTGTCATAATTTTGTGAAGGGTGGAGTGGAGTAACTTAATTTTATGCCCCTATCAAGATTCATTAACTTATATCGAGGCTGTCAGTTGTAAAATGGTCGGGGAAACCAGAGTTTATATTCGTTGACATGTAAATTAGTAGATTTTTAGGTGTCAAAAAAATTGAAAAAACCCACGGAAAATTGGGACAATATGAAAATTTTCATGAACATAAAAATCAGTTCGGTCAAAAGTGCCACTTTACCTGTAGCTGGTGACATCATTTATAATTAATATTCTTGACTATGCCATAACACCATTCAATCTGTCCATTACTAGCCTTAATAATTAGTTTTGTTTATCTCATTAATTGATGTCAGTAACGTACATCTGATATATATAGTACAGACCTGACCAAAGTTTAACACTAACTAACGAACTGGTGCTCAATCGACAGCTTATCTAGACCCTTCATTACCTGTATCTCGACAGATTATCGACAGTTTTACAGACACTAGCTATCTGGTCAGTATCGATATCCTGGACACTTGACAGTCAAGCTTCGATTCCTTTTCGTTATCTGAGTGTTAAACTTTAGACAGGCCTGTACTGTAAAAATGATAATTAATTACATGTCCATATTTATTATCTAAGGCGTGCTACTATTTTTAGGGGGACTTTCCTGTTTTAAAAACAAAAATGGAATTTCCGGTATATTTCCTCATGATATTTACAAATTTTAATTTTATTTTATTTAAGTACATATGTAATACTGTGCAACATATCACGTGCTTTCGTTTCTAAACATTTAAATCACGTGATTAAAATACTTCAGAGTTATTTATACATGACACATAATCAGCAAAATCTTCCGGACGAAACAACTCGGATGGTGTGCACGTGTAGGAAATGTGCTTCACATTTTATTACGTTTTAAATTCATAGAGGTTTACTGTTGGTGATATAGTGGTTACAAATCGACCACCTTTTTTAAATGTAAGCAAAACTGTACATAATTTATATGTATTATATAAAGTAATGCCTGTGTATAAAGACCACCCATAGGGACATGTAGAGTTATGGTCCTTAATAGACAGGCAGTCTTATATAGAAGTGCTTTTTACAATTGGTTGAAGTATGATGCAATTGGACCTTAAACTTGGTTTTAATGGACAGGTGGGTTTATAGAGGTTTTTAATTTTAAATATGAGACAAAAACGGACATTAAATTGATTTTAACGGACTATAAATAGACGTCTGTTTTGTTATAATATCAAACAATTACATTTTATAACTGGTCTTTATGGATACAGTACAGACCTGTCAAAACACTATGGTAACGGAAAGTATTCAAGCTGTGGCAAAAAATATGGATTGCCATTGCCAGAAAACCTGCCAAAACACGTACAGTCCAACCTGTCTTAAAGGCCACCTCTATATAAGGACCACCTGATTATAAAGGCCAGTAGAATTGTATCCCAATTATTCTTTATTCACGTTATTTTAACCTGTATATAAAGACCATCTATCCATAAAGGCCATTTTACTGGTTCCCTTTGGTGACCTTTATAGACAGTATAAGTGATGTTTGATGTGTCTTATAAGTCTTTTAGGATGGATGTAAAAGCTTTTATATATCGGAATTATGTAGTAGTTATTTTTTAGATGTATATTGTAGCTTTTACATATGACACTTAAATAAAATATTTTGAACTTGAACTTTGAAGTAATGAGGGTCGAGATGAGGGCTCTGTTAATTCGAGACTTATTCGTTACCGTAGTGTTAAACAGGTTTGTACCGTAGTACGTTTTTATATAGATGTGTATTAGCGTGTTTTAATGTTATATCGACAAAAAAATGGTATATGACGGATTTATAAATAAATAAAACTTTCCGATATTATTACATTTAAAATAATCAATAGGCATCAAGGTGCACAAGTCAAGGTTGCACAAGTCAAGGTGCACAAGTCAAGGTTGCACAAGTCAAGGTTGCACAAGTCAAGGTGTACAAGTCAAGGTTGCACAAGTCAAGGTGTACAAGTCAAGGTTGCAATTTTATATTTTCTCTATGATGTATGATTCTTTTTTAAAGAAATATTTGGAAAAAACTGAAAACTAATTCCTGCCCGCTCGTCCGCATCACCAAAAACTTCAGTGCTTTGTTAAACTATCAATAAACACGAATTAAGGCATAAATAATTTTTACTTGGGATACATTTACTTATATGCTTTTTTCTTAAATTTCAGACTGCTGTCATGAGTCTATGTTGAACACAGAAAACCGCAAGACATACAGGAGCTATGGACGAAAGCCGTCTTCCTATAGACAGAGGATGGGCATGGGTCGTGTTACTAGGTACAGTATTAATTAAATATAATGCATTTGGTCGATTTTTTAAAACAATAAGTCAACAATTTACACAGCAATATAGCCATAGCAATAAAAAAAGAATAGTTTCGCTATGACATAGGTGTGCGCCGTCCTTAATAACATGACGTCACTGAGATCTTATACATTTATGCAAAAATGACAGAAAAGATCTGACCAATAATAATGCTCAAACGAAAGGGATTTGGATTATTTTTCCATGACAAACGTGATAAAATCAATTTCATATCTATGTTTATAGAATGACTGTTTTGCATTATTCATCAGTCTCTAATGAGGTGCATCGGTGGTCTAACACATCACAGCTACTCTCGGACCTGCGTTCGAATCCCAATCGGGAGATATCCTAGTATGAGAAAGTGCCAGGTCGCTTGTCGAAGGTAGATGGTTTCCTCTTGGCACTCTGCTTTCCTCAACCACCTGACCGCCTCGTTATAAGTGAATAGATCTTGACAGGGCGTAAAACACCATTAAATTGCGTTCCACTCCACTCCAATATCATACGAACCAATATGTATTTTGTTTATTGTAGCATGTGCTCTAGAGTCGTTCCTGATGATCGGTAGTATGAAATCTTTTGGTGTATTTTTTGTGGAATTTCTGGACTTTTAAAATGCCAGTTCGTCAGAGATGGGGGGTGTCAGTTCTACTATAATGTCTTGTGAACCATTATGTATTTTGTTTATTGTAGCATGTGCTCTAGAGTCGTTCCTGATGATCGGTAGTATGAAATCTTTTGGTGTATTTTTTGTGGAATTTCTGGACTTTTATAATGCCAGTTCGTCAGAGATGGGGGGGTGTCAGTTCTACTATAATGTCTTGTGAACCATTATGTATTTTGTTTATTGTAGCATGTGCTCTAGAGTCGTTCCTGATGATCGGTAGTATGAAATCTTTTGGTGTATTTTTTGTAGAATTTCTGGACTTTTATAATGCCAGTTCGTCAGAGATGGGGGGGTGGGGGTGTCAGTTCTACTATAATGTCTTGTGAACCATTATGTATTTTGTTTATTGTAGCATGTGCTCTAGAGTCGTTCCTGATGATCGGTAGTATGAAATCTTTTGGTGTTTTTTGTGGAATTTCTGGACTTTTATAATGCCAGTTCATCGGAGATATCCGGGGTAGTATCAGCTAGGACTATATCCATCAGTATCGTAGGCAAGTATTATAATTATCTGAGTATCCATGGTAACAATTGTTATGGGGGAATAAGTAAAAGAAAGGATCGGACAGAAAAGCCTCTGAAAACATTAGCTGAAACAAATGCTAGTGACTTACTATCTTACACCCCATAGCAAACAACTAGACACCCTAGTGTTGCAAGTTGAACAATATGGTAAGTAAAATATATAAAACAAATAATTACTTATTTCTCAAAGGTTGTCTGTGGCCAAAACGAAAATGCTTCAAGAATTCACGTCCCAAAGGTAAATGGTTTTCTCCGGGTATCCCAATTTCCTCCACCATCCCAGATCTTGTCTGCCAAGGGGCAGAATGAGCTCCAAACATTTGACTGGACAGCTTGAACATGTTGACTGGTCGAGGGGCCGAGCTGTCCAAAGTTCGGTCCCCTCGGTAGGTTTGTCACTAATTCGTTAGGTCAGTGTTAAACTTTTGAGTGGCAAGTTCTGTGGATGAGCTCTACTAAACTTGTGTAGAATCTAGAAATCCTCTTAGATTGTTCCATTCTTTCCCGCGAAACCCCTAAAGGTGTCGCCATACTAGTACTCCCGACGCGCCTTTCCAAAGGATTTATATAATCGTTTGCTTTGTTTTACTACTTCTCTCGTTTTTGTTGCGTGTTTTAGCGCTGGTCCTCACTGTATGTCATACAGGTGGTTTGCGTCATTGGATAATCATATCACTTCGTATTTCAGTTACCATGGATACTAACTTATGTTTTAAGCTATTATTTACTTTCTTCTATTTAAGCATTGTTTGTACTGAGCGCTGGTCCTCACTGTATGTCTAACAGGTGGTTTGTCCTCATTGGATGCGTATTTGGATTTGCAGCCTATATGGTATGCGCATTTGCACCAAATGTGGATCTGGTCATGCTCTCTCAAGGCATTTTCTGGGGTAAGTGCTAAAATATTAATTAAACTTGCAACTCTGACATGAATACGGTTAAACGCGTTCCTATGAAATTAAGCAATTAAACTTGGCGACTAACTACAAGTGACTTGTCCTAAATGATTGCGCGTTTGGTTTTTGCTAGACCAAATACTAAACCGCACCTACTCAAACCATAGACTTTCAACATTTCTGATAAGTCGAAGTATGGTTGTATGATTTCTGCCATTTCTGTCGTTTTTGGTTCATAACCATTTGGTATGTAGATAATGACCGATTTATAATATATAGTCATCTTCCATCAAATTTTTAATCAAATATTTACTAAATTATGCGTTGAAATATGACGTATATTCAAACAAAAACATATCGGTCCATGTTGAAATGAAAACCAAGGTAAAACTTTAAAAAAACTGGCACATTAAGAAAAACATGAGGTAAGGTCTTGAACTGTGGAAGGGTAAGCGCCTGGTCTAGCTAGCTACATCAGTTACATGAATAATTATGCCTGCCCCGTAAAATATATTTATTTTTATCACTTACAGGAGCTGCAGTGGGTTTGGCTCATGGACCTACTCTTGTAATGGTCGGGAAATACTTCAATAAAAAGAGAGGACTTGCAAACAGTTTAGCAAACATTGGAGGTGGTGTGGGAGGATTAATATTCCCGCCATTAATCCGGATAATGCTGGATTATTACGGATTAAGAGGGACTCTGATGATATTGTCTGGAGTGATGCTTAATATTACAATAATAGCGGCCTTACTTAGACCTCTGGAATTTTATTCAAAAGAAAGAAAAACGAGTGTACAAACAAACGCCAAGAACTGTTTAGAAAATGGAAAACATTCCACCCAGGAAGTTTTATTAAAGGAGAAAAATATTGAAAAAAGAGCGTTAGAAGACAATACAGCTGAATCAACAAAATATTACACATCACAAACTGATCCTAAAGGCACGATGCATTTATCATACGAATTGCTAGTTCCTTCTAGAAATGGTAGAATCAGAACTCAATCAACGAGCTCTGGAGGGTTGAGAACTCCACAAAAAAAGTCAGAGACCGGTTCTACAAGATCAATTAATGAATATATAACTGAAATTTCAAGTAGAAATGTCGGATTGTTTCAGTCAGTGGAAGCAATGGGTTCTGTAGCAGATTTTAAAAGCGACGACACTAGCTCTGAAACTTCAAAAACGTGTTATACCTCAACAGGGGGTATACTGAAGAAATTGTTTAATTTCAAAGCGTTACAAAGTAGACGATTCAATCTATTCATGTTAACTGGTTTCATTGCCATTTCCGGAAATGCCTTTGTTGTTTTGTATCTTCCTGCGCATGCTAAAGACATTGGGATTACCGATACAAAAGCAGCATTACTAGTTTCCATAGTACAAGCAACTGATATTGTCAGTAGAGTCTGTATGGCTTTTGTTTTAGATAGGCGTATTTTAGAGAGACACCAGATGTTGAGTATAGCTTTGATGATAACTGGGATTTCGTGTCAGTTAATTCCGTTCTTTACACAGTTCTGGTCTTTAGCTCTTTATTCTGTGATTTACGGGTTCTTTGGAGGGTTGTACTTCGCTATATATCCGGTCATTATTGTGGATTTTGTTGGAATAGAGTGTCTATCAAGTGGAATGGCTGTGATGATGTTGCTGCATGGTATATCGTTATCATCTTTGGCGCCAGTATTAGGTAAGCTATAACATGGACAGTGGAGTAATTTGTATATAGCCCAGTCAAGATTCTTTCACTTTTATCGAGATGGTCTTTAATGGTGCAGGGGAGTAATGTTATTTAATATTTCAGTCAAGATTATTTCCCTTGCATCGAGGCGGTTCTACGATTTGATGGTGAAGTTGATAAATGGTGTTTTGTGTTTCAGTCAAGATTTTTTTCACTTGCATCGAGGCGGTCTGCTCTTTGATGTTTGAGAAAACCAGAGTAATCAGAGAACCACATCCCTTCGGTTGATTAACATCTACCCAATTGGTATTTGAACCTAAGCAGTAAAAAGTGATGTGCTAGCTATTTCATTCAACATTTATAGTATGCTTTCCACAATTCCTATAGAATGCAGTTCTATTGGATCAAAGTTTTTCACAACTAAGATCAAATGATTTAATCCAATATTTTTATAATCTAAACATCCTTCAAAGTGGCAATTATCACGATGTTGTGAACACTGTTCAAAAGTCTACCCTTGCCTAAGCCACACGCGTGTCGGATTATATTGGAGACCTTCGAATTCATCTAGTCGGTCACATAATTCTTATTTTGTCCTTCAAACGAAATTGAACATTTAATGTTTACTATTTTTCTTCCATCAACATTTTTGCGCCGCTTTTTCTCGAGGACTATATAACAGACCTTTATGAAACTTCGCAGAAACAATTTTTGGGTGATGTAGGTATGCCGTTGGCATCATGCACATGGTTTGAGATTTTTTTATTTAGTGTACGTTTGGGACACTTTTGAAATGGACTCCCATTTTATTTTTAACTTGTTTAATTATAATGATATTTTACTTTATGGTTTCAGGTATGCTTCGTGACAGAACAGGTTCATATCTGGCATCTTATCACCTGATGGGAACTGGTTCTATAATAGGCTCTTTATTACTTCTACTGGAACCTTTAGTTCGCAGATTTGATAAAAAGTCAGATACTGTTCTTGCAATACAAGATAATAAAGAACAAAACAAAGAAAAAACATGACCTAAATATTGTGATTAAAATTGTATTATTTCTGTATACTGTGTTATAATCTTTTGTTTGTGTTTATTACTTCTATCGAGTTTGGATGAACTTCTATCGATCTGTCATGTGCTGATTTCGAATTTTTATTAAAATAATGCATTCAAAATGAGCACATGACAGAACAGAGCGCATGTAAAATAGAATCCACGTCGGAAAAGGTTTAGTCGTTCCTAACTCCTTTCATACAGAACTCCCGTCGAACAAAACTCCCTACTTATTTGAACTCAAGTTAATCGGAGTTCCCGCCGTACAGAACCCCGACCGAAAAGAGCCCTTCGGAGGAGCTGTATTTGTTGAACTTTATTGGCGAGAGATCACAGGGAGCTTCTGGGATCTTTATCCGACAACGACAGATAGATTTTGAAAGTGGTGTTCCAATCATTCGAAGCCCATTGACCTTCGGCAAGCGAACCGATACAAGTTTTAACCCATACGATCTGACAGAATAGGAATACTTATCAATGTAACAGGGAACTGACGTATCGCCGGCCACGCCCACAATGTTCCGACACTGGCAGCCATTACGGTACAAAAGCAGCGTCACGGCAATTAATGACGTTTTAGTGTCAGTGACTACATTAAATCGCACAATTAAGGCTGAGTTTTTATTCTTTTTGCGTGGAATTCAAGCATGTCGACCCTTTGTCGGAACAAAGTTGGCTTGGCCGGCGACCTGTCAATTGTTATGTAGGTCCGTGATTACCATAAAATGTCTCTGTTCAAAGTAAATAGATGCGAATTGTGGATCTTTTTGTGTATATGAATCAATACACCACCAAAAACATCATTTCCGGTGCAAATATTGTCATTTTGCAACATGTAAATTCACCAAAGCGCAACATTTCTTTTCGACAGACATCGAGATCGACAACTACGGATGCTCACAATGCCTCGACCCTGTGATGATTTCCGACCAATCATAGCACAGAATTTCATTGGCCAATTTTTTACTAACGATATTTTCTGAATCCTTGAACGATTAATTATTCGAGTCAAAAAAGTACATGTCACGTACTGTTTAAATAAACTTTTTAAACTTATGCAAAATTAATATTTGTCAACCTAAGTCGATATTCAACTTAAAAGGTATACATGTATTACCCTCAAATATGTCTCAGATTAATATAAATACATTTAAAAAAATACAACAAAATCCTTCACACATCTGTTTAGCCATTTTAGAATTTGATTTAATGTTTATTTAAACGTGCAATCCATTCCAAGGAAACTTTTTTAAACTGTTTGAATTAGCGTAGTTTTGATAGTCTATATAATGTTTTTATGTCGATTCAGAGTTTGACTTGAAAAAATATGTTTGTATGGTAATGTTGTTTGATCGACAATTTTGTCATGTTAAATAGAGTTATTCCCCTTGATACGAGTTATTCCCCTTGGTACCGGTACCTATCTTGAATAAGAGCTTAATGGTGCACGTGGTTACGCTCTTTTACAACTCCCAATGAAGTCAAATGCCTAATGAAGATAGTCAAGATTGTTTCACTTATATGTGACCGGTCTGTTCTTGGATGATGAAAAACCGGACTGTCGATTTTTGTTAAACAAACTGAAAAGCTTTCACACGCTAATATTAGCTTGAATGTGATAATGCGGCGGTACCGTTGGTCCGTTTTAGACCCCCAGGTTACAAATACTACTCGTCTCATTAAAACCGGATATACCAACATAAGGTTATTAAGATGTAGTGGAGCTGTGGTGTCTTACACCCCAGTCATGATTCTTTTATTTATATCGAGGCCGTCAGTTCAGAATTGTTGGAGGAAACCGGAGTATCAAGAGAAAACCACCTACTCCCAGTAAGCGAACTGACAATGCACTGTTCTGTTTCATTGATACTCAAGAAATTACAATGAGCTTTTTAAATGAAAAAAAACCGTCGACTTATGCGGTTTCTAGATGAGTTTCAACTGTATACAGTCGAACTTGCCTTAAGGCCAACTATATAAAGGCCAACTCCTTTTAACCACCAGTAAAATTTCATCCCTCTTTGTTTATGTTATTTCAACCTGTATATATGGATCACTTGTCTATAAAGGTCAATTTCATTGATTCCCTTCGGTGACCTTTATAAACATCTTCATTAAATAGGTCACTGCCTTTCATTAGATATCTAAACCAGTACGAACCGATCGACCCACTATGTACTTTGTGATAATATATGCGTGTTTCCGTTTATATCATTGTGTAAGAAATAAATTAACTTCCATTTTGTTTCACCTGAAATAAAAAATATGGCGCAGAATGATGGTTTTCCAGTGGACATAGGATGGGCCTGGATGGTTTTGGCAGGTAAGCTATATAAATTATAAATTTATATTGTGACAATATATATGACAATTACTTGATCTCTCTCTCTCTCTCTCTCTCTCTCTCTCTCTCTTTCGATCTCTTGCAAATGACAACTAATTAATTTGGAAGCGATACAGTCCCTTAGTGATGCAATACGTACATATCAAGCAAAATACCACATTACAATTCGTATCACGACAAATTATTTAACTATTGTCTAGAAATAATGCTGTCATGTGCTGATTTTGAATTTTTATTAAAATAATGCATTGTGCTGGTTTTGAAAAATTATTTTTATAAATATTCAAAATCAACACATGACAGTGTTATAACGTTCATTGCCGTGGAAACCGACCTGAATAACGCGCGCAAACATTTAATGATTTGTTTGCTTTGCACGCCAATGGATGTTATAGCACTATAAACGCCATTTCTAAACAGTTCAATGGTTGTATTTAGATTTAGCATTTTTGAAAATCTTCTTTTGGCCCAGAATTTTTTTTATACATTGTCGTGTATGACATGCATTCCATTGCCAGAACAGCCATACGTTACGCGTATATGCTTGAGGAAGAAATGGGTGACGTCACTTAAGCAATGGCAATTGTACTCGGGAACAAAAATAACAAATACATTTGGTATCGAGTTAAGTGCAATAAAACATCGAAAATGTAAATATTATTCAATACTTAAGCTATTGAATTTTTTTAAAAAAAAACACATATATATATCTCTGAATACAGACTTCATCATTACAGTAAATTATTGCTCATTAAGTAAATTGAATTACTTTGTCTTGCAAATCTGTTACTATGGTTACCGTATTCTGAAAGTAGACTGGACTATAAATTCTCTATCGGCATTTGTTAAGTCAAAGTTTAGTCAATGTTCCAGGAAGGCTCATAAAACACAAGAAATTACTCATTTTTACTTCAAAACAATGATATATATTTAACAATTGAACTGTTTAGAAATGCGGTTCATAGTCGATATGAACGCAATTGATATGCAAGCAAACTGAATAACGCGCGTTATGATTAGTTTGCCTTGCATATCAATTGCGTTCATATCGACTATGAACCGCATTTCTAAACAGTTCAATTGTTATATTTACGTTTAAAACTATTTTCTTTTCTTTTTCTTGGTTCAAAATCATTTTAGAAAATTTTAATTCCGCGCTTTGTCAACAACGATTTTCGATTAACGGAACAGCTGATGGAACAGCAGATCCAACTGATCAGCTGTGCAGTTTGGCGCAAGAAATTCTAGGACAAAATAGTGCGTGGAAAAAAACAACAAATTGCATACAAAATTTCTACTAAATTGTTCAATTTTTTTTATTAAATACAATTATTTCGGTAATAAATAATCACAATTATGCAAACAATCAATAAAAAGTTAAAACTAAATATATTTTGTGTATTCCATATTGTGTATTCATACGCCGATTGTTGTGAATGGAATTCCCGTGACGTCACCAAGGTAGATCTTGCAGTTCATAGCCGATATGAACGCAATTGCTCTGAAACCTTGTGTGTAGAAGACAGAAAACAGACAAAATGTAAATATATATATATATATATATATATATATATTGCAATTTACATGCATTACTATATCGCGATACAGTGTCTCGTACGAACTACGTACGTGTATTGTATCGTTGCCTTTTGTATCACGATTTCGATACGATATATTGGATCGGTTGAGCCTCGTGAATTAACCATGACTTGTCTTTTATCTTTCAGCATGTGTACTAGAGGCGTTCATTATATTGGGCACTGTGATGTCATTTGGTATTTTGTTTGTCGAGTTTATGGTAGAATACGAAACATCAGCTGCCATGTTGTCGCTGGTTTTAGCAGTAAAAACTATAGTATCCAGTATTTCGTGTAAGTGTCTTACCCTTCCTGAGCACCCGGTCTCACTTCTCTGTTTGAAATTCATATGTTTACCCGTATGGTCAGTTTCAAAGTTTTAAATTTTATTTGGGATTGTAATTTGGACATGTTACTTTTTACTTTGCTTTGGGAACGTGATTTGGGCATGGATTGTTATGTTTGTTTTTTATTTAAAGTATCACTTTAAATTGATTTATAAACTAGTATTTTATTTTAGCAATGTGCACGCTATATTTTATGTCTCGCTAAATGAGAGTGTGTGAAAATAAAGTATATTATAGTAATCACATAATGAAGTGATTCATGAAATGTTTATGCTGTGGATTATTGTTTATATCGCCAAAATAAGATATCGCGAAATTTAAATGATGTACAATTGTGCATCATTAACAATCACAACGTCAAACAGAAACCTACAAATTTACTTTTCTCCTCTAAGATGTAAGTGGCAGTATATTGATTATAGGGCTGAACTTTCGACAGGTTTGCTACTACACACATATTGTTTTCAGTTATAACTCTTTTCTTATTTTTTCTGTTTTGTAGACCCCTTTTTATTGAGTACTGGGTTGTTGTTTGTCCCGATTCGATTGTTAATCACGATTGGGGCAGCTCTACAGGTCTGTGCCTTTCTGCTCATCGCCTTTGTGCCGGGTGTAGGAATGCTCTTTGTCTCAGTTGGGGTCATGTGTGGTAAGTTATTTTAGGCATCACATACAACAAGTATTTCTTAAAGCTCAATTTATTTCATGACCAGTGACCATTAAAGGTTGGTTGGTTGTCAGAATGTTGTCGCACCAACAACTGTTCAGCTATTCGCGATGAGAACTACTTTATTAATCTCTATGGATTAATCTATGAACAAGTCTGTGTAAGCATGTGAAGTGCGAATGTGTTTTATGGTCTACCTTGTACCAGCGGGCACTCAGGGCGACTTTAAGGTGCTAGCTCAACGAGTCAGTACGCCGCAGACAAGCGTACCAGTCCCCCAGTCACATTATACTGACACCGGGTGAACCAGTAAAGACCAACGGCAAGGAAAATTCACAGTCACCGCGGTTTCGGCTATTAAAGGGCTCCAATGTCGACTGTCACGATACCTTAATCTTTGACATGTTAAAAATTATGGAGTCCGTATAACCTACCAAGAATCTTTATTTCTTATATCGTCACCCTGCTAGTTACTCGCAAATTGACAGAGATTTGCACAAAAAAGCACTCGTCATTTAGCGGTCAAGGCTAATAAAGAAAACAAACAAGGCGACACAAGTTGTAGTTAAACTGGCCACTCTGTTGCTGCTTTGAAGGGTTACTAAAACACCTGTAACTTATAATGTTGTCATTTTAAGCTTGATATTTTCTTTCCAGGATTAGAAAATTTATTATTTTTTGTTGATTTTTTTCAGGAATCGGAGAATGTCTAGTCCACGGTTGTATATTAATAGTTTTGGGGAAATACTTTAACAAAAGGAAGGGTATGGCTAACACGATAGCTAACACTGGTTCCAGCTTAGGAGCATTGTCTATGTCGCCATTTTTTCGATTCTTGCTGGATGAGTTCAGACTACAGGGTTCACTAATGATCATATCAGGACTATTTCTGCAGCTTTTTGTTGTCTGTGTCATTCTGAGACCAGAATCGTTCTATGTTAAAACAAAAAAGACCAACAAAGAGACATCAAAACTCGATGAAAGAGCCAGTGTTAAAACACATGGTTATAATACAGAAAATGGCGTGTTTACCGACAATAATAATGTAGAAGATGACAATGAACAGACGTATATACCACAAGACATAGAAAAACGTGAACATAACGGCAAAAATTACTCAGGATTCACAACTCAAAACAGGAAATCAGAAGGCAATGTGGAAACTTCAAAATCAGAAAAGGGAGACAACTCAAATTTGTTTGTTTCAATGAACAGCCTCGTTATCGTCGGAAGTGTCAGATCTTTTGATTTGTCTTCAACACGTGAGAAAATACAAAAGACAAATATAACTTGTTTTAGATTACTTAAAAATTCCATTACAAACTTATTAGATAAAGAATTATTTAAAAATAAACTATTTATATTATTCAATATAATATCATTTCTCTGTGCATACGGATGCGGAAGTACAGTTTTATACATACCGCCATTTGCTAAGGATCTTGGGATTGACGATTCTAGTACAGCCATTCTGGTAACAATATCTGCAGCTGTGGATATTGCGGGGAGAACATTTCTTTTGTTTATTGCCGACAGGAAATTTATTAAAAGACATCAAATTTTAAGTATTGCGTCCATTATAACCGGAACTTCCGCCATGTTTTGTTCTTTTTATAAAGACTTCTCGTCGTTGGCGTTTTTCTCGGCAGTATTCGGATTTTTTGGAGGAATGTTCTTTTGTTTATTTCCAGTTATTTTAGTTGATTTCATTGGCCTAGAGAAGATGGGAAATGGTTTAAGTTTTAACTTGGTTATACATGGACTATCATACTCTGTAATGTTACCATTTTTAGGTACGTATATATACATTTGTCTGGAATAATTCTTAAAAAAAATAAGAAGCAATATTTCACGATTTTGGGGGGCAAAGCATCAATAGGAGATGTGCATAATTATCATTAACTCGATTCGGTTTGCTCATTAAAATAAAAAAAAATGCCTTCAAAATGTTCAGACACTTCTAATTCTTCAAATCTATGAAGCACTATTTCACGAAACTTGATACAAAGCATTAACATTAATCAGAATTTTTTGCTCATTTTCCTTGGAATTATTCCCCTTAAGCATAAGTACAAATCACAACCAGAACCTGCTGGCGGGGGATTCTCAATTCACTTGTTTTTTTAAACATTCCTCAATTTACACACGTGGCGGGGACAGCTAGCTAAACAGGATGTGCTTACCCGTCCGGAGCACACGGCATCACTTCCCTGGTGGACGTTCACGTGTTTAACTTAATTAGGTTTTACTTTGCTTTGGGAATGTGATTTTTACATGAATTAGTATGTTTGTTTTTTTAATTATCATCAAAACCTATTTATCACATCGAAATTAATTGGACAAGTAGTGGCTATAAATATGAATACAGTTTTTACATTGTACAGAAACAACCTATACTAAGGTCTTCATCAAGACTGATAAGATGATCATCTCCAATCAAACCGGAGATGGTTCAGGTTGTTTCTATACATAGAGTCGGTCGATAAGAACAATCCAAACATGAAACATAAAACAGCCAATAAAGAAAACATATACAAGTCTGTTATGAAAACATGGCTCTGTGTTTTTGACAATTAAAACACAACTACTGTAGAAACCACTCTGACTGTGACAGTGAAGTTCTCTTTATATCCATAGAAAATCAAATAAATTTGAATAAAGTTTGATATTTTTCACTTACTTGTACCTAGTCGTAACAGGAAATCTGTATGCACATCCGCGATTGTCATAAAGTATATCTGTAGAAAGGAAAATGTTGGCGGTATGGGGATTTTACACATGCGAAAATGACGATGTTTACACCGGAAGTGATGTCCTTGGTGACGTTTTACGTCATATGCGCAACAGAAGCCGCCATTTGCATGGTTTTTCAACATGTTAAATCCCCATAGCACCAACGTTTTTCCCTATGCAGATATATTTTGGGCTAATCGCGGATGCTCATACAGATTTCCTGTTACGACTAGGTACATGTAAGTGAAAAAATCGATCTTTATTCAAATTTATTTGATTTTCTATGGATATAAAGAGAATTTCACTGTCACAGCCACAGTGGTTTCTACAGTAATGGGTTGGTTCCACTATTATTACTATTTTTGCCAAACCCAATGTTGGTGCTTCAAAAATTTCACAAAAACTGAAATTCTCAATATTTTTACCTAAGGGCATTTTTGCACATGGATGGTCATATCTATTTTTAAAATACTTAATGTTCCAAATTATTTTATTTCAGGTGCTATAAGGGACATCACTCACTCCTATATAGGATCTTTCTATTTAATCGGAGCTGGACAAATTCTCGCTGGTTGTCTCCTGCTGCTGGAACCATTTTTACGACATAAACATGGATTAAAAATGGATAAATATGAATTGCCGCTTTACTTATTGTAATAATTAATAAAATGTATGAGTAACAATAATAGATTTGCCAATTATCCATGTCGAAAGCGATAAATTATTGTATTTGTGGTAAGCGACAGAACAGACAGAAACTACTTCCAGCTAGTCGTCAAATAGATTCTGGCGTCATAGACAGACTCCGAGACGAGATTGATTGATTGAATAAATAGGGTTTAACGTCCCAGTCAAGAATGTTTGACTTATATCGAGACGTCACCAGCCATAGTAATGTTTATTTAAACGTGCAATCCATTTAAGATTAAAAAAAACCAATGGAACTTCTTTCCTTAAAACTGTTTGAAGTAACGTCGTTTTGATAATCAATATAAAGTGTTTATGTTAATTGCAGATTTTTTTGTATGGTAATGTTGTTTGATCGACAATTTTGTCCTGTTAAACAGAGTTATTCCCCTTGGTACGAGTTATTCCCCTTGGTACCGGTACCTACCTTTATTGAGGGATTATTTATGTTTACGCTCTTTTGTAACTCCCAATGAAGTCCAATACCTAATGAAGAAAGTCAAGATTGTTTAACTTACATGTGACCGGTCTGTTCTCAGATGATGAAAAACCGGACTGCAATAAGAAACTCGTCGATTTTTTGTTAAACAAAACTGAAAAGCTTTCACACACTAATATTAGCTTGAATGTGATAATGAGGCGTTACCGTTGGTCCGTTTTAGACCGCCAGGTTACAAATACCACTCGTCTCATTAAAACCGGATATACCAACATAAGGTTATTAAGATTGAGTGGAGTCTTACACCCCAGTCCAGATTCTTTCATTTAAATCGAGGCCGTCAGTTTAGAATTGTTGGAGGAAACCGGAGTATCAAGAGAAAACCACCTACTCTCGGCAATGCCAGCTGACAAACTTTTCCATACCCTATTCTGTTGTGGCTCTAGATCACATGCTTACCTATATCCTTCATTGATACTCAAAATATTACAATAAGCTTTTTACATGAAAAACACGTCGACTTAAATGCTATTTCTAGATGAGTTTCAACTGTATACAGTCGAACTTGCCTTAAGGCCAACTATATAAAGACCACCTGCTTTTAACTGCCAGTAAAAGGATGATACCCAAAACGCCGAGCTATCCGCCTATAGGATTCAAAATTTGAAAGTATGTTGAATACATATTGATAGTGAAAAAACCTAAAGCTAATATCATTATGTAAAAGTTTATATGGTAAAAATCTCAGTAAAATATTGCATTAAATGTTTAACACATATAATTCATTGGGTTTGCCCCCGTATATGGAACAAGTCAATCAATGAAAATCAACAAGTTTTTTTTAATAAATACACATAGAGCGCATGCCTCTCCATTAAAGATATTTTGAATATAAAAACTATATTATTTTACTGTTAGATATGCAAGGTATGGTTAATGGAGAGATATGCGTTGATACTGAATTTTGTAAAAAAAAAAATCAATGTTTAGAGAGTTACCCCAATATAACCTCTACTACCGTACTATACTTGTAACCCTTAATGACAACAATTGTCTGCGTGGTGTAGTGGATATATGTAGGGACTATTATGTCTTATGTTGTGGGTTCAAATACCCAAATTACCATTTTATTTTTTTATGTTAATGCATTTTAATAAAATGTACATTTTACGACTTTATTTCTTTTCTATCTTACTTTGTGTTAGAATTTACATGCAATAATATGTCTTTCTGCCACAAATAACATAATAGAAATAAAGACATGCACACACATTTGCTTTACACATATAATATATACAGCGACATTACAGTCCAGTTTAAGGCCACTTGTCATTCCCCATGTGTTTCGTGTACGATGAACACGTGCTAGTTAATAAAATGCCAAAACATTAAATTGTTTAAGTGCAATCGTCCCACGAAAAAAAGCTATAGCTGAAAAGTCGGGATAGGTTTTATATGCGATAAATGTCACTAGCTAAGCAAGACTGAAGATCATAAGCCTGCGGTCCTCGAATAGTCTTGAAACCTGAATGTATAGACCAGCAAATCAAATGCCATTTGCTTTATTTTCAAAGAAAACGTTTCATTAAGTCAGAAATGACCGATTTATTAAACAATCTCCAAATAAGAATCCTTGATAGTAACAGTAGAAAAGTGATTTTGATGATTCAAATGGCCTTTCTGTCGATGACTTTAATAGATTGATTGGACTTGAAGTCCATAGCACTAAGATCTAAAAGCTTTGCGTTAAGACTGTTCGAAATGGCCTTTACCATTAATTCTTAGAAACACTATGTGGTCTGCAAAATGCTTCACAGTTGTCAAGAATTGCCTCTGCACCAAAGGTGGTTCTAACAGCAGAGTTCATTGAATGTCTTCTATCATTGATTCCATCTAAACGCAAGTATGTCGAGCTAAACTGAAATATCACACTGACACAATATATACGCATTACGGCGCAAAACAAATCAAGTCATTTTGACACGTGGGTTTTTTTGTGCATGCGGCTTTCTAGCAGAGTAATGGCAACCAACCAGTAAAGTCAGTGTCCACACACGTCATTTCAAAAAAAGGAAAAAATGTTATTCATATGCAACTGTCATATACCATTTTTTAATTTAATCATAAAATACATTTAAAAAATGGTATATGGCACAACGAATATATTTACACAGAGATTTATTTATATTTGGCCTCACATAGTGGCGCCTATAGAGGCTCAGAAAGGGTGTAACCAAGTTTCTTGCGTATATATTCCTGTATACCCTACACTACATGTATAACAAAACATAAAACGCAAATATTCATTTGCCGACTAGCCCGCCGTAGACGATAGCCATGGATTTATTACAAGTTATATAAATATATAATTACGTGCTCAACAGATGCACCAAAAACATTAACATTATACCAATATCCAATGACAATAATCAGATTATACACCTCAGTCTTCGACAATCAGCCGTCCAGAAAAAACTCAAACGGTTTTTGTTTTTTTTTTTTAACCGAAAAGAGAAATCTGTGTCCGAAAGACATGCACATATTGTCTCATGAGGTGATGCTCGGACCTGCACAATAATACCAGACTTAAAAAATATAAGTGAAATAAATCAATATATATAAAATTTGAGTTGTTATCCCGAACACGGGCGGCTAGAGAATGAACAGCAGGCCTACCTGCCCCACGCTTTAAAACACGTGACCAAATACTACACTGCCATTGGTCCTTTCAACGGCATCACCCTGTTAACACGTACCGTGTATACATTATTTTCCCGCTATTTGATAAAACGCGGGAAAATACATGTATACCCTACACTACATGTATAACAAAACATAAAACGCAAATATTCATTTGCCGACTAGCCCGCCGTAGACGATAGAATAACAAAGAACGGGTGGAATGAATTAAAGATTTAATTTCTTAAAAACTTGCAAACGATGGTCTAAAGAATCTACAATATAGCCATCTTTGCTACTATCACACTTCCACCTCCCATGTTTTTTCAAACACCTATCATTTACATCAGAATTTGCTGCTGTGGTTACACCACCAGATCTAAGAGAATGTAAACCTATGTTAAGATCATTGCAAACTAATTTCAATCTAGAAACTATACATTCTCTCGTTCTAGTATAGCTGAGCTTTTTGTTTTTATAAATAGGCTTAAGTCTTCCATTAGAATGAAAAATAGGTTTGAATAAAAACATTTCTGGAGAAGAAATTTCTGAAACCCTAATGTAACGCAAATACATTTCATACGGACATGCTACAGTATTCCCTTTTGAAATCAAAACCTCATTACCTTGACGGAACTGATCAGTTTTACTCTTACTAATGTTCAAAATTAAATAGTCATCCTTAACTTGAACGTCACCATAAAGCAAAGAGCTAAGCTCGTCATATCTTAAAAATCCCGAATATCCTAACAAAATCATTGTCAAATCTCTTATGACAGATAAATCCGTGGAATCACGA
The DNA here is from genome assembly GCA_021292105.1 of Anadara kagoshimensis. Classification (NCBI taxonomy): domain Eukaryota; kingdom Metazoa; phylum Mollusca; class Bivalvia; order Arcoida; family Arcidae; genus Anadara; species Anadara kagoshimensis. The sequence continues at coordinate 57,504,237 of CM037869.1, read as the reverse complement.
TACATATAACACAAATTAATAAGCATCTCTGTGGATACTGGGTCCTTTTTAATAGTTTTATGACTTGACACACGTTTACTAGCTTCCAATAACGATGACACAAATGAATTGGAAGTCGGGTCCGGAAGTCCGTTTACATCATGTGCCCACTTTATAGAATACACTGCATTTTGAACAGGATGGTTACTAGAACCTTGGTTTATCAAGTGTGTTAAATACAAAGAAACATGAATTGGTCCCGCAGGTAAAGCACAATGTCCATGTCCGGTAATGAAATTCTCCCAACGTTTAAATCCATAAAAATAATATCTGATAGTATTGTCACTTTTACTACTTAACAACAACTGACACATTTTCGGATAAAGTTTATACAACAGACTGTCCATGGAAATACCACTGTCCAAAACATTGTCACTGATGTTTCATTTAGTTGAATACCTATTAAATAAAAAATAAAACAAGTTAGAATGTAATATGAAGAACAAAAAAGCGAAACTTCAATTCCCTTTTACCAAACACTCCGTTTTTCCCTCTTCCTTTGCAAGTTAAGTCGCTGCCATTCAAATGAATGCATGATTTGACAAAATCACCATAACTTGCACCCAGTGGTGAAATTAATGGCCAATAAGGAGCAGATTTCCACTCTGGAACTACTAAAGTTCCCTCTGCCTTATCTAACTTAAGTTTACTGATTACCCGTAAAACAACATTCGGAGGTGGTACCAGCCAATTATTATCATGTGACCAACATTGCTTAAAAGCATCAACCCCTGATGTTCCCTTACACCAGTACTTAGAATTAAAATTACTGCATTTTGTGTTATACCTAGAAGCGAATCTATCACATGTAAATGGTCCCCATAGGGAATTTAGATGTTCAAATACTCTTTCAGTAACTGACCAATCATCACAATCACCTGATCTACTAAGAAGATCTGCTCTAATATTAGATTCTCTTGGAATCCAATCCACTCTTAAAGAGACGTTATTATCAGTACAAAATGAATGTATTCTAATGGCAATATCATGCAAACATGGCTTTCTACTGCCAATTCTAAAAATTAATGGCACATTTTTATTGTCATTCAGTAACTTAACACTTTTATCATGAATCAACTCAACTGAGTTTTCTAGTATTCTATATACCGTTTCTAATTCTCTCCAAGTAGCACTTTTTGTGCGTTCACTCACAGACCACATGTCTACCAAATCATAATGATTTGCAGGTTCATCCTCTGAACTAATAGTCAAATGACCTCCATAGCCAATTTCTGATGCATCACAGCAAATGTACTTGTACTATTTTCTCACTAGTAACAATACTTAACAATGAACCCTCATTGATTATCAAACCAAAACTTAAGCTCTTCTACAGCTTTAAATGATAAAGGCACATAAGCCTCCCAGTTTGCTTTAAACAAAATAAAATCATAGAAGACGTACCTGATCACTAAATACAGCTTTCATCGATATTATTTGACCAACAATAGAAGCTAATGACCTAGCTTTGAACAAGCTTGTACCATGTTCATGCTGAATAAGCATCTGTTCTATGCTGCACACCAACTTTTTTATTCTACTCTCAGATACTTTAATCTTACCTGTGCTCATATTCCATTCAAAACCAAGCCAAGTTATTACTTGTACCGGATCCCAGTGACATTTTTCATTTGCAATAACAAATCCAAATTTTTCCAAATCATCTTTTATACCAGTACTAACGAGAGCTGCTTGATCATATGATCCTGAACCAGCTAAACCATCATCAAGATACATTATAATTTTCTTACCATTTGATCTCCAATATTTTACCATTTCCCGAACCACTTTGGTAAAAATATACCCAGCCGTTGATATACCAAAAGGCAACAAACAAAAAACATAAAAATTACCCTTCCACTCAAATCCTAAAAGATCTATCAGGTGGAAATATTGATATATGGTGATATGCACTTTTAAGATCAAATGAAAATAAATAGTCACCTGTTTTAAACATTTCCCTGGCAGTACAAGCATCTTCGTATTTGTGTTTATATTTAAATAAATGCGGGTTAACATGGCGTGCATCTAACACTAACCTGGGTTTGTTTTGTTTACCATATGCTACGGTGAGAGGATTAACAACATACGGAATATATGTCGTCTGCTCTATACAACCTTTACGTAATAAACTGTCTATCTCACCTGAAACAAAATCGGGATTATCTATAGCAGACCTATTGTTGTGTAAATACTCCCTTGATGGCAATGTAAACAATGGCAATTTATAACCGTGAGCAATAACATCTATTACCTGCTCGTTTGCTCCAACAGATTCCAAAATTCAATTCTGTCCTTTAATCGACCGACAGGTGATCTACCTACCTCAACAGCTGACTGATCAAACCCCGTGGTTATACCATCGTAACTTACAAATTCCGGGGACTGTATCAAAACATCGTCATGCTCAATATGATCTATCTGGTCTATACCATGAAAAACAAAAGTTTTACTTATCTTAGCTTGTGTTTCTTTAGATTCAACACCACCAACCAGACAATCTTTCCTCCAGTGACCAGAGCTACCACACTTGAAACATTTTCCCGGTCGATATAAGGCATTCTGGGACCCCGTCTGTGATGGTTGACTGGTGAATTTGTTGATCTGGCGTGATTTTCTCCTCCTGTCTGTCATCTCTTCTTTCAGCTTCTTATCCGCTCTATCCTGGGCCTTTTTAATTTTCTTCTCGTCATCCGAGTCCTCCGCAATAGGATTCATCGTGTATTCATCAGCTGCTTTCCAGCCTGCTTTAGAAGAATCGGCCAACTTTACGAGCTTTTGTCGTGATTTAATAATGTTCATACCTTCACTGATTTTGCGCTTAGCTTCCACTACTTTCTCAGCCGTTATTCCTTCCAAATCATTAGAAGCTTCTCTCAACTTCACAAACACTTTGTTGTTATGTTTGTACTGCTCTTCATTGCCGCGCTTTTTGAATTTGTATTCACTGGCCAATGACTCGTCAATTCTCGCCATCTGTGCGTCATTCATAGATTTTTGAGACTCGCTTATATTACGCTGGAAATTCTCAAGTCGAGCGTCTATAAGATTTGTGAAACTATTTAACAAATCTCCTTGAGATAACTTAATAGCTGAAATAACTTCAGCATGAATGCCTGCTTTCAAATGTTCATCCATGGCTAACAGAATTTGAGTTGTTATCCCGAACACGGGCGGCTAGAGAATGAACAGCGGGCCTACCTGCCCCACGCTTTAAAACATGTGACCAAATACTACACTGCCATTGGTCCTTTCAACGGCATCACCCTGTTAACACGTACCGTGTATACATTATTTTCCCGCTATTTGATAAAACGCGGGAAAATACATATAGGCGGATAGCTCGGCGTTTTGAGAATCATCCTTTCATCCCTCTTTATTTGTTATGTTAACCTGTATATATATAAGGACCACCTGTCCATAAAGGTCAATTTCACTGATTCCCTTAGGTGACCTTTATAAACATCTTTATCAAATAAATCGCTGCCTGTCATTAGATATCTACACCAGTATGAACCGATCAACCCACTATTTACTTTGTGATAAAATACACGTGTTTCCGTTGATATAATTGTGTAATACACCAAGTTGATGAAATAAATTAACTTCCATTTTGTTTCACCTGAATTAAATAATATGGCGCAGAATGATGGTTTTCCAGTGGACACGGGATGGGCCTGGATGGTTTTGGCAGGTAAGCTATATTGTGTCTTATATATACATATGAAAATTACTTGATCTCTCTCTCTCTCTCTCTCTCTCTCTCTCTCTCTCGTAAATGACAACTAATTAATTTGGAAGCGATACAGTCCCTTAGTGATGAAATACGTACATATCAAACAAAATACCACATTACAATTCGTATCACGACAAATTATTTCACTATTGTCTATAAATAATGCTGTCATGTGCTGATTTTGAATTGTTATTAAAATAATGCATCGTGCTGATTTTGAAAAATTATTTTAATAAATATTCAAAATCAACACATGACAGTGATATAACGTTCATTGCCGTGGAAACCGACCTGAATAACGCGCGCAAACATTTATGATTTGTTTGCTTTGCACGTCAATGGAAGCTGTAGTACATTGTATTATAAATGCCATTTCTAAACAGGTCAATAGTTGTATTTAGATTTAGTATTTTTGAAAATCTTATTTGGCCGAGAAAGAATTTTTATACATTGTCGTGTATGACATGTTTTCCATTGCCAATACGTATATACATTACGCGTATATGCTTGAGGAAGAAACGACGTCACTTAATTAAGCAATGGCAATTGTACTCGGGACCAAGAATAACAAATACATTTTGCACCGAGTTAAGTGCAATAAAACATCGAAAATGTAAATATTATTCAATACTTAAGCTATTTAATTAAAAAAAAAACCACATATATATCTCTGAATACACTATCATCACACTTAATTATTGCTCATGTACTTTGTCTTGCAAATCTGTTACTATGGTTACCGTATTCTGAAAGTAGACTTGACTATAAATTCTCCATTGTCATTCGTTAAGTCAAAGTTTGGTCAATGTTCCAGGAAGGCTCATAAAACAGAAAAAATAATTTTTGGGCTTGAAAACAATGATGAGCAAGGTGGCAAAGTTATCGCTGAGCATATATATATATATGTGTGTGTGTGTGTGTGTGTGTGTGTGTGTGTGTGTGTGTATTACTATATCGCGATACAGTGTCTCGTACGTACTACATATATGTATTGTATCGTTGCCTTTTGTATCACGATTTCGATACGATATATTGGATAGGTTCAGCCTCGTGACTTGTCTTTTATTTTTCAGCATGTGTATTAGAAGCGTTCATTATATTTGGCACTGTGAAGTCATTTGGTATTTTGTTTGTCGAGTTTATGGTAGAATACGAAACATCAGCCGCCACGTTGTCGCTGGTTTTAGCAGTAAAAACAATAGTATTCAGCATTTCGTGTAAGTATCTTACCCGGCCTTCCGGAGCACCCGGCCTAACTTCCCTGGCGGAAGTTCAATTGTTTAACAGTTTTAATTTTGTTTTGGGATGATTTGGGCATGGATTAGTATGATTTTTTGTGATTTTTTAAAACAAATCATCAGTGTTAATCGATTTATTAGCTAGTACCTTATTTTAGCGTTGTTTTCGGTGTTTTTATGAATCGCTAAAATAGAGTTCGCGAAAATAAGGTATATTTCTAATATTAATAAGTAATTAAATATACGTGTAATAACCATGTCATGGACAAGTGAATCATGAAAATTACATACAAATATATACTGGTAAATTCGCGAAAATAAGATATCGCTAAATTTAAATGAAGTACAATTGTGCGTCATTAACCACCACAATATTATCCAGAAACCTAAAAATGTGTTACTCTCCGGTTTCCTTCATCATCTAAGAACCATTAACTTCGATATAAGTGGAAATATATTGACTAAAGGATTGAATATTTAACAGGTTTGCTACTGCACACATATTGTTTTTAGTTATAACACTTTTTTCTTTTACTGTTTTGTAGGTCCACTTATAACTCTTTTCTTGTTGTTTTTTTTACTGTTTTGTAGGTCCACTTTTATTGAGTACTGGGTTGTTGTTTGTCCCTATTCGATTGTTAATCACTATTGGGGCAGCTCTACAGGTCTGTGCCTTTCTGCTCATCGCCTTTGTGCCGGGTGTAGGAATGCTCTTTGTCTCAGTTGGGGTCATGTGTGGTAAGTTATTTTAGGCATCACATAATACAAGTATTTCTTAAAGCTCAATTTATTTCATGACCAGTGACCATTAAAGGTTGGTTGGTTGTCAGAATGTTGTCGCATCAACAACTGTTTAGCTATTCGCGACTAAACTACTTTATTAATCTCTATGGATTAATTTATGAAAAAGTTTGTGTATGCATGTGAAGTGCGAGTGTGTTTTATGGTCTACCTGGTACCAGCGGGCACTCAGGACGACAGTAAGGTGCTTGCTCACCGAGTCAGCACGTCGCAGACAAGCGTACCACTCCCCCAGTCACATTATACTGACACCGGGTGAACCAGTAAAGACCAACGGCAAGGAAATTCAAAGGGAGGAAGCTCGTACATTTCTTAAAATAAGGTAAACAAACAAGTGGACACTAGTCGTAGTTAAACTGGCCACTCTAGGTTACTAATTATAAGCTGTAACTGATAATATTGTCATTTTAACCTTTATGTTTTCTTTCCAGGATTAGAAAATTTAATATTTTTTGTTGATTTTTTTTCAGGAATCGGAGAATGTCTAGTCCACGGTTGTATATTAATAGTTTTGGGGAAATACTTTAACAAAAGGAAGGGTATGGCTAACACGATAGCTAACACTGGTTCCAGCTTAGGAGCATTGGCTATGTCACCATTGTTCCGATTCTTGCTGGATGAGTTCAGACTGCAGGGTTCACTAATGATCATATCAGGACTATTTCTGCAGCTTTTTGTTGTCTGTGTCATTCTGAGACCAGAATCGTTTTATGTTAAAACAAAAAAGATCAACAAAGAGACATCAAAACTCGATGAAAGAGCCAGTGTTAAAACACATGACTATAATACGGAAAATGGCGTGTTTACCGACAATAATAATGTAGAAGACGGCATTGAACAGACGTATATACCACAAGACATAGAAAAACGTGAACATAACGGCAAAAATTACTCGGGATTTACAACTCAAAACAGGAAATCAGAAGGAAATGTGGAAACTTCAAAATCAGAGAAGGGAGACAACTCAAATTTCTTTGTTTCAATGAACAGCCTCGTTATCGTCGGAAGTGTCAGATCGTTTGATTTGTCTCCAACACGTGAGAAAATACAAAAGAAAAATATAACTTGCTTTAGATTACTTAAAAATTCCATAACAAACTTATTGGATAAAGAATTATTTAAAAATAAACTATTTATATTATTCAATATAATATCATTCCTCTGCGCATACGGATGCGGAAGTACAGTTTTATACATACCGCCATTTGCTAGGGATCTTGGGATTGACGATTCTAGTACAGCCATTCTGGTAACAATATCTGCAGCTGTGGATATTGCGGGGAGAACATTTCTTTTGTTTATTGCCGACAGGAAATTTATTAAAAGACATCAAATTTTAAGTATTGCGTCCATCATAACCGGAACTTCCGCCATGTTTTGTTCTTTTTATAAAGACTTCTCGTCATTGGCGTTTTTCTCGTCAGTGTTCGGATTTTTTGGAGGAATGTTCTTTTGTTTATTTCCAGTTATTTTAGTTGATTTCATTGGCCTAGAGAAGATGGGAAATGGTTTAAGTTTTAACTTGGTTATACATGGACTATCATACTCTGTAATGTTACCATTTCTAGGTACGTATATATACGGTCAAACTTAGTTATAATGCCCCTCGATAAATTTATCATCTCGCTTATAGCAAGCTATAATTTAAAACTAATAATTCGTTCATTAAATGAAAACATGAAGCACTATTTCACTATTTCACGAATTTTGGGGGCAAAGCATCAACATTAATAGGAGATGCGCATATCATTAACTCGAGTCGGTTTGCTGATTAAAATAAAAAAATGCCTTTAAATTATTATGTTCAGACACTTCTTGTCGGGAATAATTCTCCAAATCTATGAAACTCTATTTCACGAAGCTTGATACAAAGCATTAAAATTGACAGGGTATGTACACATCATTTATCAGAATTTTTTGCTCATTTTCCTTGGAGTTAATGCCCTTGAGCATAAGTACAAATCACAACCAGAATCTGCTGGCGGGGGGTTCTTATTCACTGATTTGCTTGTTCTTTTAAAACATTCCTTAATTTACACACGTGGCGAGTGTAGCTAGCTAAGCAGCGGGACCGTCCGGAGCAGTCGGCCTCACTTCCGTGGACGTTCACGTGTTTAACTTAATTAGGTTTTACTTTGCTTTGGGAATGTGATTTGTACAACGATTAGTATGCTTGTTTTTTAATTATCACCAAAAATCTATTTATCACATCGAAATTGATTGAATAAACAGTGGTTATGAAAACAGCTTTTACATTGTACAGAAACAATCTATTGATAAGACTAGCGATACATGTACAACTACCCCCCCCCCCCCCACACACACACACACACAAAGTGGAAGTGTTTTCGTCCCGGTTCATAATTCCCTATGCTTCGCCCTCGTCTGTGGCATTCTACAGCCAGTCAGCTGTTTGTCAGATATAACCTGTGAAGGCGTACTGACTCTTCCTTAGAAGTTTTTGTACTCCCTATTATTTTATTGTTTAACAGTGGTGTTCAACAGCAGTTGAAACTTTATCATATTTTATCCTTCATAATACAATTTAAACTGCAGTGCTTGGGGCGTCTAGTACCTTATGATAAAGGACATTTTATCCTATACTGAAGTTTTCATTAAGACTGATTAGATTATCATCTCAAATCAAACCGGAGATGGTTCAGGTTGTTTCTATACATAGAGTCGGTCGATATATAGCAGGTTATACAGTAAAGTATTACATAAACATCTTAGAACAATCCAAACATAAAACAGAAAACAGCTAATAAAGAAAATATAGCCTCTGTTACGAAAACATTTTTTTTTTTTTTTTTGCATAATCTATGTTTTTGCTTCAAAAATATAATAAAGAATGATATTCTCAACTTTTTATACGTTAGGGCCATTTTTGCACATGGATTGTCATATATATTTTTAAAATACCTGATGTTCCAAATTATTTTATTTCAGGTGCTATAAGGGACATTACTCAATCCTATATAGGGTCTTTCTATTTGATCGGTGCTGGACAAATTCTCGCTGGCTGTCTCCTGCTGCTGGAACCATTTTTACGAAATAAAAATGAATAAATATGAATTGCTCCTTTACTTATTGTAATAATTAATAAAATATATGAGTAACAATAATAGATTATCCATGTCGTAAGCGACAAATTATTTTCTTTGTTACAAGCGACAGACCCGGCAGAAATTACTTCCGGAACAGCTTGTCGTCAAATAGATTCTGGCGTCATAGACAGACTCCGAGACGAGATTGATTGATTGAATAAATAGGGTTTAACATCCCTGTCAAGAATGTTTCACTTATATCGAGACGTCACCAGCCATAGGTGAAGTGGCAGAATTTTTACCTTTGTAGTGTACAGGGAGGATTCTCTTATGTGGCGTGGCACGGGGTATCAATTTTGCTATTTTTAGCTTGTCGGGGATAAAAACATTAAATCTATATTAGGCCATATTTTTTTTTTTTTTATTTTTTTTTTTTTTTATTTTTTTTTTTTTTTGTTCTTTCGAAGTTTGTTAATTTAAATTTTAATTTTATATACCGACGTTTTAGAGAATGAAAGATAATTGATTTACTAATAATCTTATTTCTAAAAATTAAATTGTCCAAACAAAACAAAAAATAGAGACGTATATTTCATTATTTTAATGCATTTTAAACAACTATGATAATAATATAAGTCATTATAAATTCTGGGGTAACTAAAGCAGTCGAGTTCATAACTGAACGTTGAACTGAGGTTACTTTGGATTTGCATTCTTTAATTATTTTTCTTTTGTATATAGCAAAAACGTTTTTGATGATTTTAATTAATGTTTGATATAAATAAAATGTACTTTTGATAAAAAATTTGACCAGCTGACCACTCGCTCTGACCACTGCTGAGGGTTCTAATTTTGTTCCAATAACTGAGATATCGGTTTTTAATTTTATTCAATATATCAGGACATACAGTTTTACATAAGCTGTTACAGATACTGATAAACCCAGAAAAAAGCGGGTAATTATGGTGGTTTTTCGTTATTATTATTATTATTATTATTATTATTATTATTATTATAATTTATTTATTTATTTATTTATTTATTTATTTATTTATTTATTTATTTATTTATTTGTTTATTTATTTTAAAACGGAATTTATAGGCAAATGTCTCACAAGATTTTGACATTGGCTGACTAGATGAAGACTGTGATCATGATCAGTTTGGTTCACATTTACGATCACTAGCTAATGTTTTGGCTCAACAGATGTTGCGGGACCCAGAGTACAAACATGTAATTCAGCTATTTTTTAAATTAACAACTTTTTTGGCAAATAATTTAATATCTCATTAAATCCTATTGTTGTGAGGAAGTCTATCTGTTCGCATGATTGAAACTCATTCTTTTTGTTATAAATCAATCAATCAATCAATCAATCAATCAATCAATTAATTTACAGTGTATTTATTTCAGTATTTATTTCTTTCTTTATTTATTTATTTATTTTTTACAGAAATATTCAGAATCATTTTATGTGATTTTAAGGCTACTAAACCAACTTTTATTCGCGAATATTAACTTTCGCGATTTTCTTACCAAAACCATTTCTCGCCGCTATTAACTTTCGCGATTGTTTTGTCCTCGCGAAACACACGTATATATAAACACACGTATATATAAACACACGTATATATAAACACACGTATATATAAACACACGTATAACAGCTGATTTACAGTATTTCCATCAACATTTTCTATTAAGACAGTTTCAAACATTTAATAAAGTTTCCCAATAATACACTCAATTAAATATCTTATTTGAATACAAAATTAAACAAAATGCTACAAATATTAATTAAATTTTATATAAAGCGTTTTATGCAGTTTTTACCAATTTCAATTTTTAATTTTTAACCCATGCTTGGCGGCATGATGATTAAGCGTTTTGTTATTGCAGTGTTTTATTACGGTAATCATGTTAACAGTCAGTTCACGCAGTGTCGTGGACTCCGTTGTTAATATTCTGCCGTAACCCATACATTAACTAACAAAAATGTATTTGACAGTTTTCATTTTATAAGGCAGACATTCTGATTATGTTGTTAACAATGCCGTAAATGTTTCTTAAATTTGTAATTATTTTGAACATCGGATCTTTGACATGTGAAGAATGACTTCTGATATATTTTATATAAAATATTAATTATAATATAATAGATGTAAATCAGTCTGGAAGTATTGGAAGTACATTGAGTACAAAGTCAGCAAAACAGAACTCAGTACAGACCTGTCGAAAGTTTAACACTAAGCTAACGAACAGGAGTCCAAGTTTAGCTGCCGTGTTGCCTAGATATGAATAAGTAGTTAGTAGTTCAATATAAAGCAGCTGCAGAAAGTTGTTGAGATAGGATGAGCTGAGATAAGCCGCTGATTCGGCACTAATTCATAAACTTAGTGTTAAACTTTTGACAGACCTGAACTTTATACTGTTGTTACAAAATCATAAACTGTCTGTCACGGTGAGCCAAGATTTAAAAACAAAAATGTAAAGTGGTTTTCCAAAAACAGCACACTACAACTTACGACGCTGCATGGGGTGAGGGGTGATATTACCTAGTCACATGCCAGTGAAGTAGATCGGATTAATGATCGATGTTTTACACTCTAAGTCAATATTCCTTCACTTATATAGATACGGTAAGTTCTGGATTGATGGGGAAGCCGGAGTTCCACCGAGCTTCTAAAAACAAACTGTTCGCACTAGGATCATCCCAAATCGCATTGGCATCTAGGCGGTCGGGGAATGTAATCCGTGAGTAGACGCTTTAAATGACTTTGTCATCCGGGCCACATTTAAAAAAAAGTCTCTCACAAAAATAGAGGCATTAAAGTATTATTTCCGTTACTTGAGCTGAGATTTATCGGGAAATTTCTACGCGCAATTTCGATTACCATAGAATATAGTCGTACAGACAAAAATGTTGCCGTTTATGGGGGTTAAATATTTAGGAACAAAAGTTCCTTGTGCGCATACAATGCAAATTGTGGCACGAAAGACATCACTTCCGGTGTAAATGTCTATTTCTAGCGAGCAATCGGGATTCAACAAAGTCAGTTCACCGCAGACAAACAAACCACTCCCTCAGTCACAATTTACAGATACCGGGTGAACAAGTTGATATCCTGTCCTCCTAATACCGACCGCCAAGCAAGAAAGCAGTATCTCTAAATTGAAGTCTTATTTAAAAACTGTAACTCGGTCGGGGTTCGAACCCACATACTCCGGCTCTTGAGACGGACGCTTTACCACAGGTTTTCTCTGAATAGGTATATTTAAACAGCAACCATAATGAACAGGTGGTCTTTAAATAGAGGTGGTCACTATAACGGTTATACACGTGTAGTTAGATTATTTGTATATTATATAGGTCTGGTAACTATAGCAGGTGTATGACTAGGAACCAATGTGGTAGCTCAGTTGGTAAAGTTCTCGCTCCATGGGTTCGAAAACCGACCGGATTTGACCCAAAACTTGAAAGTAGGTAGTGACTGTTCTTTTGCCAAGCACTCGGCATTACGAAAGGAAAGTTACGGTTCTTTCAGATGGGAACTTAAAACAAACGAGGCCCCGTGGCACGATAAAGAACCCTGTTTTATGATGTCATCAGTGCAACCCACAGACAAAATTTCTGCACCTTCGCCTATAGCTGGTGACGTCTCGATATAAGTGAAATATTCTTGACACTGGGACGTTAAACACCATTAATCAACTCTTTATGATAAGGCAGGTGGTCTTCTACTGAGGTGGTTACTACAGCAGGTTCTACTGTATTTATATACAAATGTATTTTGGCAATAAGAAATAAAATGGTTCAAACAATTAAACAGTCTAATTCTCAAATTCATTATATACTAAATTGATATTTTTGTTTAAAAATGAGTATTTACCAAGATTTTCAATTAATATATTTAATAACGGCAAGTAAATTGACTCAGTGAAATTAAAATACCCTAATACTCTAAATACCGTGTTTACCAATACCCAGAGACAAGGTTTTCGTTTTTTCACAATTTTATTACAAACACGTATATTGCAAATAAAGTTATCAAATATTAAAAAAAAAAGATTTTGTTAAAAAATTCCTTGACCTAAACCAGATTTATCTATCTGAAAACAAATTAATTTTGGTACGGGTACAGAAGGTTCATTTTGAATTTAAATTTTCATATTTATCCTCTATTATACCAAAACATCTAAGAACTTTATTTAATAACGAATTCTTTAAAATTCTATTAGGTCATAAATTATGAATACATCTCCGATATTATTCATTAATTAAATAACAACCTTATTCAGATATTCACAAAAACAAACTTTGTGTCGTATATTCATTGTGTATGTCATATTTGTGATGTTACATTGGCGGGACCCAATCAAATCTTTGGGTTAAAATGATCTCCCTAAAATCCGACTTATAATCCGTTGTATGTTAATGTTTTTATTTCAGGTAAAAAACTAACCAGCATGATAGAAGCAAAATGATGATCTGTAAGTAATCTGGATTTTGTAATTCGGTGTTGTTTGTTTTTTTTAATTAAAAAATTCAAATTCAAATTATTCATCATACCTATTTTACGTGATTTTATTTTGTTATTTATTTATTTGGAAGTGTTATATGAATAGGCATTTAACTTGTATTTAATTTCATTTAGATTTTCTATTTAGTTTACATATTTTTATTTATTTATTTATTTATTTATTTATTTATTTATTTATTTATTTATTTATTTGGAAGTGTTATATGAATAGGCATTTAACTTGTATTTAATTTCATTTAGATTTTCTATTTAGTTTACATATTTCTATTTATTTATTTATTTATTCATTTATTTATTTATTGTTTTGCTTTAATGGTATTTTTTGTTTTAAAATTGTTAATAGCAATATGAAATTTTATTTATTTGTGTATTTATTTATTTATTTATTTATTTATTTATATGTATACCCTTTTGTTGATAGTTGTAAGTGTAAACTCCAAATTGGACAGCGCAACCATTCAATGAACCGGACAAAGAATTTGTATAAGCCGATATGGCCAATTAAATGTCGAGAGAATGTTTAAAAATGGTCGTGTATCTTTGCATTTTATTTGTATGTCTTTGACGGTTCGGTTGTCAGGTACATGCAATTCAGTAGAGAATTTTTTAATTCACCTGCTTCTCAGAATCAAGTTTATCCGTGTTCAAGTTGAAAATTAGGAAATTGTCTGTAATGGACTGAGTGTTCTGCGATGTTTATATGCAATAATGTCGGCAATTTCAATTAAAGGCGCTCGTTAGAACTAAACAGTTCACAAACAAAAGCACACAAAACTCCAGCATTACATAAAAAAATGTTCAAGTATCCAAGAACAGAAAAAATATTCACGTCGGAAAAATGTCCATGTCGCCAAGAACAGGAAAAATATTCACGTCGGAAAAATGTCCATGTCGCCAAGAACAGAAAAAATATTCACGTCGGAAAAATGTCCATGTCGCCAAGAACAGAAAAATGCTGATGAGACGTAAAAGAATAGAAAAACCAATTTTTTTCACACTAATATAAGTGGTCTATTTAGGCACCTGGGCCCATAAGCTGGCACTAGAGACCACCCGGCCGTCCCTAAAGATTTTGGGGATATTACCAAATCACTATTATTATTTTTTGTATATTACAGATTTGTTATTGTTTGTTATACTAAGCCAAACAACTCTTGACCAACGCGGTGTTATCGGTGAGTAAACCTTAGTATTGTTTTCGCCAACGAAAAAAAAACACAAAAGCAAAAACAAAGAAAAAGTGCTTTCGGTCGTTTTAGGCCTAGCTTGGGAACAAAGGAAAATATATGGAAAAGTACACTGTTTTATAATGTCCCGCCGAATTGTTTGACAATGTTTTGCGAAATTATATTAGTTTCTAAACTTTCCCTGCGCACTGCGAGTTTTTCGAATCTACAACATAAAAAATAAAGCTTTTATCTGCTCTAATTACAACACGTTTTTAACCGAAATAGGATACTCGTAAGTAGAAAACCACCGTTCTTCGGAAAGCGAGCTTAAGTTACTCGAATTAGGGTTTGTATGATCTGTACGCAGTCAACGAGACTCACTGAAACTCTTAAACCGACGCGCTTGGTGAATAGCGAAGAGATGTTTGCGTTTTATAGAACTGTTGCCAGTAAAAGTATTACATGTACTTCAGTTTACAGTTTGACATTACCTTACCTTACCTATCCTCTTCGTGCCCATTGGCACATAAGGTCCCGATTGTGTATCCTGGATTTCCGTAATCGATTCTTTTTACCATACCCGGTGATTAGCCGTGCATGAACCCCCTGGACTCGGAGGGCCAGTGGTTTTCTGTTAGGATTTTCCTTCCTTAGATGCTCCCATTACCCTGGTGACAGGGTCATCTCCCCGGATTTTCTGTCTGGATTTACTTCCATAGCCTTTGACTCAAAAGTCTAATCACAAGGCAGTGATACTATTTAACCCATAGCTGGGGCAGGGTTGGTGAGAGCCAGGGCGTGTCCACACACCGATGGGCCTGCACTCTGCACCTCTTGGGTCCTTGCTACTCCGAGATCCCCTTCAACTTAGCCTTGAGTACTAGACCCAAGTTACCGTGCATTGCCACGAGGGGGCATTGAAGGAGTCTTGGTAGTGTAGAGGCTATGTACTGGCAGGAAAGATTTACGCACTCGACTCTCCCTTTCACCTACTAGTAGGCTAGCCAGCGACAACAAAGATCTAGAGACGTTCGATCTCTGCCGTACTAGACGCATATCACTACCCTGTGGCGTCACCCCCACTAACACACAGTTTGACATTAGACCTCCAAATTTCGTATGTTGATAACCAGGTATCTTTTTCCAAGAGTACTAGTGTGTTTAATGCCAGTGCCCTTGCGTTAAAAAAAACCCCGACGTATTAGGATAAAATTTTGTTATTAAAAGTACAGATATATTTTTATCAATTAAAGTCTGAATTTTATTTTTTGACGAGCATAGATTCCAGTCTGTAAACCTAGTCATCTTGTGTTATTTTCCTTTGTTTATTATTTTGTATTCGTCAGTACAATATGAAATTTAATTCAAATTGCCGTCCAAACTACACGTTAAGTGAATAGCAAAATAGTTTTTGTATTAGAAATTGTCAAACAGCAGGCGGACATTATATATATCATGGATATTTATATCAAAGTAACATCATTTAAAATAATCTTTTATGCTTCTGTTTTTTATCAATTAAAATAAAAATTCACAGGATAATTATATTTTCACGGCTTGTTTAGAGATTTAAATGGGTTAGAGTAATTAAAATGCTTTATTTTCGGGATATTAAAACAATTTGATTTAGTTAAAATAAAACGGCGTTTCTCATTGATTTTGTATATGGATCAAAGTACATGTTTACAAGAGATCAATGCAAGCTTCGAATGAGTCAGCTAGAAGGTACGTAGGCGCTGTTTACATTTCAGTAAACTATTATCACCTGTCAAACCTCTCGTCAAGTCTGATTTTTGGTTTAGGTTGTTTATTGTGACAGCTAAACGTGTTGAAGGAATGAAATGTCAAAGAATGCAGGGCTTAATGCTTTGAAAGGATGGAAGTTGCTGTTCTATTCACTGACCAGCAGATAAGAAATGAAAACCAGCATTTTGTAATATTGGTACTTAAGTTGCCATGTGCTAATATTTAAATTCTATATTTTATATCAATTTTTTGGCACTTTCTGTTTCATATTTTACTTAGGTGCGCCGGACAATAAAGGTAGTGAGTATATCATTGGTTACATGGAAAATATAGGACATGGTGGTAGCGCCCCCTTAAATCCTGAGTTGTATGTTACAACCATGAGGACAACGACTGTCAACGTTCGGGTTAAGGCTCCACTGTATACAACGTTCACAATAGACGAATCATTCACAGTGACGGCTGGTGTGGTTAAAAAACTAACGTTTGATAGTGACATCCGGGTTACTGGTGACGTACTGACAAACAAAGGCATCTGGGTCATTGCAGACGATGAAATTGTAATATACGGCGTCAGTCCAGAGACTTATTCAAATGACGCCTTTCTTGGACTACCGACTGACGTCATGGGTACAGAATATTATATTGTGACGTGGTGGCCACCCGAGTTCCAGTGCGAACTTATGGTAGTCGGTATAAATGATTCGACTACACTCAATGTCAGGCTGTCCGAAGCTTTGGGAACGTCTACAGTTACTTACAGCGGAGTAACTTATAACAAAGGGGACACAATAACCGTCACCCTAAACAGGTACCAGACACTGCAGTTAACGAGTGACGGGGACCTAACCGGAACTTATATAACTTCCGATAAAATGGTATCTGTTTTCAGCGGAAACAAAAAGACTAAGGTAGATTCTGGGACAAGTTCTGATCACTTAGTAGAACAATGGCCTCCAGTATTCGCGTATGGTAAAACTTTTGTAACGGTCCCAATTCCCGGCAGAACTGTTGGGGATAAGTTCAAATTTGTGGCTAGTGAAAACAACACGCATGTCACAATAACCGGGAATAGTTACTCAGACTCCTTCACCTTGGCTGAACCCGGTTCTCACGCGGAAAAAGATATTCCCTCTGGGACGAATTACTACTGTTACGTTCAGTCGGACAAACCTATCCTAGTTGCACAGTTCTGTAAAAGTCAAGCATCGTACTTCGAGAAAGCTGATCCTATGATGACGTTCATACCACCCATTGAGCAGTATACGGCGGATTATACCTTCGCCACTCCGCAATATTCCGGGTCGGGATCGTACACAAATTACTTCATGTTCATCGTGAAAGATGCTCAAAAATCCGGATTACTTTTGGACGGAAGTGCTTTTCCGGGATCAACAGTTTACACGCCAGTTCCTGGTACGGATTTTGTCGCCGGATATATACAGGTGTCGGATGGGACACACACAATACGTCATCAATCGCCGATATCGGTATTCGGTGGGTATCTTTACGGTACTGCAAGCTATGAGTCATATGGGTTCCCAACAGGATCAAGAGTTGCTCCAATAAACGCCGTAAGTGTTTTATTCTCTCTCTCTCTCTCTCTCTCTCTCTCTCTCTCTCTCTCTCTCATTTTCAACAATATTTTGTATTTTGTGTTTTGTCATTAAAAATGTCCCTCTCAACAGATTTGAGATCCAAAATTCCACGTGGTTGGTGTACCAGATCTTAACTTTAAGTGATATTCCCGAATGAATGGACTTTGAAATCGCATTAATTAGTTTAATTTCGCGGTTGTCTATTTTGGATAAATTGTAAGACCGTCTTGTGCGAATTGTCACTCCTTTTGCTGTTTACCCATAAATAACATTATTATAAAATGAAGTGATGTTGCAACGGCAGAATTGGATATGATAAACTCATAAAACAAAATCAGCACTAAATGTATAAAATCAATAGTAATGAGTCTATATAGTAGATATAGGAGAGTCTATATAGTAGATATAGGAGAGTCTATATAGTAGATATAGGAGAGTCTATATAGTAGATATAGGAGAGTCTATATAGTAGATATAGGAGAGTCTGTATAGTAGATATAGGAGAGTCTATATAGTATATATAGGAGAGTCTGTATAGTAGATATAGGAGAGTCTATATAGTATATATAGGAGAGTCTATATAGTAGATATAGGAGAGTCTATATAGTAGATATAGGAGAGTCTATATAGTAGATATAGGAGAGTCTATATAGTGGATATAGGAGAGTCTATATAGTATATATAGGAGAGTCTATATAGTAGATATAGGAGAGTCTATATAGTATATATAGGAGAGTCTATATAGTAGATATAGGAGAGTCATATAGTAGATATAGGAGAGACTATATAGTATATATAGGAGAGTCTGTATAGTAGATATAGGAGAGTCTATATAGTAGATATAGGAGTCTATATAGTAGATATAGGAGAGTCTATATAGTAGATATGCGAGCGTCTATATAGTGGATATAGGAGAGTCTATATAGTAGATATAGGAGAGTCTTATAGTAGATATAGAAGAGTCTATATAGTAGATATAGGAGAGTCTATATAGTATATATAGGAGAGTCTATATAGTATATATAGGAGAGTCTATATAGTAGATATAGGAGAGTCTATATAGTAGATATAGGAGAGTCTATATAGGAGAGTCTATATAGTATATATAGGAGAGTCTATATAGTATATATAGGAGAGTCTATATAGTATATATAGGAGAGTCTATATAGTAGATATAGGAGAGTCTATATAGTAGATATAGGGAGAGTCTATATAGTAGATATAGGAGAGTCTATATAGTAGATATAGGAGAGTCTATATAGTATATATAGGAGAGTCTATATAGTAGATATAGGGAGAGTCTATATAGTAGATATAGGAGAGTCTAATAGTATATATAGGAGAGTCTATATAGTATATATAGGAGAGTCTATATAGTAGATATAAGAGAGTCTATATAGTAGATATAGGAGAGTCTATATAGTAGATATAGGAGAGTCTGTATAGTAGATATAGGAGAGTCTATATAGTATATATAGGAGAGTCTATATAGTAGATATAGGAGAGTCTATATAGTAGATATAGGAGAGCTTTAATATCATTAACAAGTACGTATATAGAGTGTGGTGAAATATTTAATCATGGCCTGAAATAACCTTAAAGTTAGCCGAGCTTCAAACTTTTCTTTTGTTAAAAAGGAAATAATTAAAAGGGGCATGAGACAGACAATGGGTTAAGTCCTAACAGAATTAGTCTTTTATATTGGTAACAATTCTATTGTTATCTGAAATCGATATGTGTCAATACTTTTTGAGGAAAATTCTACTCCCGATTGTCTGATTAAATACTTCTGTGCTTTTATGACCTAAATAAACTTAAGTTGAACTCAAATAACCTTAAGTTGACCTGAAATCTACACATAAACCAAAACGCTGGGTCATACATGTATATGAATTTAAAATAAAAGATACTGCTTCCTCGCCTAGTACTCGGTATAAGAAGGAGACAGGGTATAGACTGGTTCACTCGGTATAAGAAGTAGACAGGGTATAGTCTGGTTCACTCGGTATAAGAAGGAGACAGGGCATAGACTGGTTCACTCGGTATAAGAAGGAGACAGGGTATAGACTGGTTCACTCGGTATAAGAAGGAGACAGGGTATAGACTGGTTCACTCGGTATAAGAAGGAGACAGGGTATAGACTGGTTCACTCGGTATAAGAAGGAGACAGGGTATAGACTGGTTCACTCGGTATAAGAAGGAGACAGGGTATAGTCTGGTTCACTCGGTATAAGAAGGAGACAGGGTATAGACTGGTTCACTCGGTATAAGAAGGAGACAGGGTATAGACTGGTTCACTCGGTATAAGAAGGAGACAGGGTATAGACTGGTTCACTCGGTATAAGAAGGAGACAGGGTATAGACTGGTTCACTCGGTATAAGAAGGAGACAGGGTATAGACTGGTTCACTCGGTATAAGAAGGAGACAGGGTATTGACTGGTTCACTCGGTATAAGAAGGAGACAGGGTATAGACTGGTTCACTCGGTACAAGAAGGAGACAGGGTATTGACTGGTTCACTCGGTATAAGAAGGAGACAGGGTATAGACTGGTTCACTCGGTACAAGAAGGAGACAGGGTATTGACTGGTTCACTCGGTATAGAAGGAGACAGGGTATAGACTGGTTCACTCGGTATAAGAAGGAGACAGGGTATAGACTGGTTCACTCGGTATAAGAAGGAGACAGGGCATAGACTGGTTCACTCGGTATAAGAAGGAGACAGGGCATAGACTGGTTCACTCGGTATAAGAAGGAGACAGGGTATTGACTGGTTCACTCGGTATAAGAAGGAGACAGGGTATTGACTGGTTCACTCGGTATAAGAAGGAGACAGGGTATTGACTGGTTCACTCGGTATAAGAAGGAGACAGGGTATTGACTGGTTCACTCGGTATAAGAAGGAGACAGGGTATAGACTGGTTCACTCGGTATAAGAAGGAGACAGGGTATAGACTGGTTCACTCGGTATAAGAAGGAGACAGGGCATAGACTGGTTCACTCGGTATAAGAAGGAGACAGGGTATAGACTGGTTCACTCGGTATAAGAAAGAGACAGGGTATAGACTGGTTCACTCGGTATAAGAAGGAGACAGGGTATTGACTGGTTCACTCGGTATAAGAAGGAGACAGGGCATAGACTGGTTCACTCGGTATAAGAAGGAGACAGGGTATAGACTGGTTCACTCGGTATAAGAAGGAGACAGGGCATAGACTGGTTCACTCGGTATAAGAAGGAGACAGGGCATAGACTGGTTCACTCGGTATAAGAAGGAGACAGGGTATAGACTGGTTCACTCGGTATAAGAAGGAGACAGGGTATAGACTGGTTCACTCGGTATAAGAAGGAGACAGGGTATAGACTGGTTCACTCGGTATAAGAAGGAGACAGGGTATAGACTGGTTCACTCGGTATAAGAAGGAGACAGGGTATAGACTGGTTCACTCGGTATAAGAAGGAGACAGGGTATAGACTGGTTCACTCGGTATAAGAAGGAGACAGGGTATAGACTGGTTCACTCGGTATAAGAAGGAGACAGGGTATTGACTGGTTCACTCGGTATAAGAAGGAGACAGGGTATAGACTGGTTCACTCGGTATAAGAAGGAGACAGGGTATAGACTTGTTCACTCGGTATAAGAAGGAGACAGGGCATAGACTGGTTCACTCGGTATAAGAAGGAGACAGGGCATAGACTGGTTCACTCGGTATAAGAAGGAGACAGGGTATAGACTGGTTCACTCGGTATAAGAAGGAGACAGGGTATTGACTGGTTCACTCGGTATAAGAAGGAGACAGGGTATAGACTGGTTCACTCGGTATAAGAAGGAGACAGGGTATAGACTGGTTCACTCGGTATAAGAAGGAGACAGGGTATAGACTGGTTCACTCGGTATAAGAAGGAGACAGGGCATAGACTGGTTCACTCGGTATAAGAAGGAGACAGGGTATAGACTGGTTCACTCGGTATAAGAAGGAGACAGGGAATTGACTGGTTCACTCGGTATAAGAAGGAGACAGGGTATTGACTGGTTCACTCGGTATAAGAAGGAGACAGGGCATAGACTGGTTCACTCGGTATAAGAAGGAGACAGGGCATAGACTGGTTCACTCGGTATAAGAAGGAGACAGGGCATAGACTGGTTCACTCGGTATAAGAAGGAGACAGG
Organism: Anadara kagoshimensis; assembly: GCA_021292105.1. Lineage (NCBI taxonomy): Eukaryota > Metazoa > Mollusca > Bivalvia > Arcoida > Arcidae > Anadara > Anadara kagoshimensis. Next base: position 57,482,153 of record CM037869.1, on the reverse strand, counting down.
GCATAGACTGGTTCACTCGGTATAAGAAGGAGACAGGGCATAGACTGGTTCACTCGGTATAAGAAGGAGACAGGGTATAGACTGGTTCACTCGGTATAAGAAGCAGACAGGGCATAGACTGGTTCACTCGGTATAAGAAGGAGACAGGGTATAGACTGGTTCACTCGGTATAAGAAGCAGACAGGGTATAGACTGGTTCACTCGGTATAAGAAGGAGACAGGGTATAGACTGGTTCACTCGGTATAAGAAGGAGACAGGGTATAGACTGGTTTACTCAGTGTCAGTACAATGCGAGGGGGAGTGGTATGTTTGAATCTGTGAGCTAGCATATTAAAGTCACCTTGGGTACACACTAGCACAAGACAGACCACAAAACACAATTTATTTCCAACTTTTTTTTTCAAATTAATGTTATCAGCGGCATGTATTATAATTATGTCACTGGCGTAATAGTGGCGTTACCAAAATAAATGTATACCAGACCGATATTTCACTATCTAGATTTTGTATTTACTTAAATCTATCAAATTTTGTTCATCTTTTTTAGAACTACGAATAAATATTTTTGACAAAGTTAATGCAGATGTTATTAGCTTGAACTTATCTTCAATATGACACATTTAAAGTTCTGAATACCTTTACAATTAATGTAACAAAATTATTAAGATTTTAAAATTCATAATTATTCCTTAACTATGATTTTCCTTAAATCTCGCAAAATTTAAAATCTATAATTTCGTTAATTTTTTTAATGTATTCAGAAATTTAAGATGTCAGTATGAAGGTAGCTGTGAACTTAAATATTTGATTAGTTTTGTCAAATATATTTATTAGTAATTATAAAAAAATTGTTCAATTTAAGTAAAGGAAAATCTTAGTTAAGGAATTATTTAAGCCTGGAGCCTGGTCTGAAACTTCTATATTTAAACAATGCAATACAGTTGAGTTGAGTAATGGTGTTGAACGTCCCGGTCAATGATATTTCACTTATATCAGGACGTCGCCAGCTTTTGACGAAGGTGCAGATATTTTGCCTGTGCGTTGCGCTGATGGCATTATGCAGTAGGGTTCTTTATCGTACCATGCAAACCGTGACACGGGACCTCTTTATTTTAAGTTCCCATCCTAAAGAACAGTGACTTTCATTTCATAATGCTGGATGCTTGGCGAAAGAATCGTCACTACCCACTTTCAAGTCTTGGGTAGGACCTCGTCGGGGTTCGAACCCACGACCTCCCACTTACGGAGCAACTCTATCAACTGAGTTAACGCATTGATACCTTGTCAATAGAGTATAACGAGGGACCTTAATGGATCCATCTGTAACTTATGAACAAGTGCAATTTATTCAAAACGTTTAACCATGAGACAAAATCAATTAGTTTCAATTCTATTCTCCACGAATCTTTGTCCTAATATGAATTTCAATATATATTTGCTAATCCGTCCATTATCTCACGTTATGTGAATTTCAATATACATACCGGCTGATTCAATGCCATTACTAGTATCTACGAATCATTGTTTTACAATATCAATGGTTTATTCAATTCCATTGTCCACAAATCTTTTTTATGAGTAAACAGGAGTGGCCTTCAAGTTCTCAGGAATTCGACCAAGTTATCACCAAAATGCAAATTACTTTACATCAATTACAAGGACAAGGATATTTTTTGTTGATTTTGTGAACAAAAACCTTTTAAGTCATTGAAACATATATTATGAAATGATATTTATATTTGTAATATTTTGTTCTATAAAACTCTATTTGAGACTATGTATATTAACATGAGGTAATTTAACCATTAATCAGGTGACTTGCAATTTTTTTTATCATGTTATGCATACACGCGTGACGTCATTTAATTGCTGTTCCAGTTCCTGGACAATGTTTTGAATTTCCTTCAAGATTAAAATAATAATAATAATAAAAATAATAATAATAAATTAACAAAAGAGAGAAAAAGCGAAATGTAATTATTATCATTGAACTGTCCAGAGTTATCCAGTTTGCTTTAAGTTACAGCATTAAAACCTATTTTCTAAACAGTTCAGTGTTTATGCAACTTTGAAATTACATGTAGATCTCAAGAACATAACAGAATTCGGCAATAATCCACTTGCTTATCATGCTTTTACAAACGGTTAGCAAGGTCAGATACTGGAAACGAGGCTGAATATACATTATGTAAGTCGACGGTAAAAGGCGTTTCCCACCATTCATCTACTTTTAAGCTCTACATTAAAAATTAAAATTTTAAATTGTAATAAAACTTCTATTAATAGCCATGTTTTCCAAGTACAACAGAAGTTGGTGATGGTTTGGATAATGACTGTGATGGACTTATAGATGAAGAGCTATGCCCTGATGGAAACGGTACTTGATGACTTAACTCGTATTTTATAATTATGATTTGTTTGTCTTTATCTTTATTTGTTCCTAAGTCACCGCGTAATGAACTGGATTGAAATAACGGTGTTAACGCTCAATTCAATATTTTATTCCATTTATATCAAGGCGGTCAGTTCTGAGATGGTGTAGTGGAGTAATGGTATTTAACGCCCTAGTCAAGATTCTATCACTTATATCCAGTCGGTCAGCCCTTGGATGGTAGAGTAGAGTAATGGTGTATAGCGCCCTAGTCGATATTGTGTTTTACTTATATTCAGGTCGCCAGTTCTGGAATGGTGGGGGAAATCTGAAAAAAAAAACCACCGACCCCAAGAAGCTAACTGACAAACTTTATCACACTTGGATGTTCGAATCAAGGCGTTGAGGGGCTTTGTGATCCGAAAACTGGCGTTTTAGACCTATTGGCCACCTATGTCCCGGAGAAAGAGATTTACACCATATTAATGAATGTCTATTTGATAAATAGACATCTTGCACAAACTTTAATCAAGAATCCTTAAGGAGAAACTTTACAGGGGCTTACTTATTTAAACTGATTATTAAATAACTGCGAAAGATATTGGAGATGTATGTATCCATGTGAGCAATAAGGACTATACTTTTTTTTGTTTTTGAACACATTGTAGATGATGACGGAGACGGAAGTACAGACGAAGACTGCGCCACGCCATTCCCAAGTAAGTAAAAAAACTACACAAAGACTGCACCACGCCATTCCCAAGTAAGTAATAAAACTACACGAAGACTGTGCCACGCCATTCCCAAGTAAGTAATAAAACTACACGAAGACTGTGCCACGTTATTCCCAAGTAAGTAATAAAACTATACGAAGACTGTGCCACGCCATTCCTAAGTAAGTAATAAAACTACACGAAGACTGCGCCACGCCATTCCCAAGTAAGTAATAAAACTACACAAAGACTGTGCCACGCCATTCCCAAGTAAGTAATAAAACTACACGAAGACTGCGCCACGCCATTCCCAAGTAAGTAATAAAACTACACGAAGACTGCGCCACGCCATTCCCAAGTAAGTAATAAAACTACACGAAGACTGCGCCACGCCATTCCCAAGTAAGTAATAAAACTACACGAAGACTGCGCCACACCATTCCCAAGTAAGTAATAAAACTACACGAAGACTGCGCCACGCCATTCCCAAGTAAGTAATAAAACTACACGAAGACTGCGCCACACCATTCCCAAGTAAGTAATAAAACTACACCAAGACTGCGCCACACCATTCCTAAGTAAGTAATAAAACTACACGAAGACTGCGCCACGCCATTCCCAAGTAAGTAATAAAACTACACGAAGACTGTGCCACGCCATTCCCAAGTAAGTAATAAAACTACACGAAGACTGCGCCACGCCATTCCCAAGTAAGTAATAAAACTACACGAAGACTGCGCCACGCCATTCCCAAGTAAGTAATAAAACTACACGAAGACTGCGCCACGCCATTCCCAAGTAAGTAATAAAACTACACGAAGACTGCGCCACACCATTCCCAAGTAAGTAATAAAACTACACGAAGACTGCGCCACGCCATTCCCAAGTAAGTAATAAAACTACACGAAGACTGCGCCACACCATTCCCAAGTAAGTAATAAAACTATACGAAGACTGCGCCACGCCATTCCCAAGTAAGTAATAAAACTACACGAAGACTACGCCACACCATTCCCAAGTAAGTAATAAAACTACACGAAGACTGCGCCACGCCATTCCCAAGTAAGTAATAAAACTACACGAAGACTGCGCCACGCCATTCCCAAGTAAGTAATAAAACTACACGAAGACTGCGCCACGCCATTCCCAAGTAAGTAATAAAACTACACGAAGACTGCGCCACGCCATTCCCAAGTAAGTAATAAAACTATACGAAGACTGCGCCACACCATTCCCAAGTAAGTAATAAAACTACACAAAGACTGTGCCACGCCATTCCCAAGTAAGTAATAAAACTACACGAAGACTGCGCCACGCCATTCCCAAGTAAGTAATAAAACTACACGAAGACTGCGCCACGCCATTCCCAAGTAAGTAATAAAACTACACGAAGACTGCGCCACGCCATTCCCAAGTAAGTAATAAAACTACACGAAGACTGCGCCATGCCATTCCCAAGTAAGTAATAAAACTACACGAAGACTGCGCCACACCATTCCCAAGTAAGTAATAAAACTACACGAAGACTGCGCCACGCCATTCCAAAGTAAGTAATTAAACTACACAAAGACTGCGCCACGCCATTCCCAAGTAAGTAATGAAACTACACGAAGACTGCGCCATGCCATTCCCAAGTAAGTAATAAAACTACACGAAGACTGCGCCACACCATTCCCAAGTAAGTAATAAAACTACACGAAGACTGCGCCACGCCATTCCCAAGTAAGTAAAAAAACTACACAAAGACTGCACCACGCCATTCCCAAGTAAGTAATAAAACTACACGAAGACTGTGCCACGCCATTCCCAAGTAAGTAATAAAACTACACGAAGACTGTGCCACGTTATTCCCAAGTAAGTAATAAAACTATACGAAGACTGTGCCACGCCATTCCTAAGTAAGTAATAAAACTACACGAAGACTGCGCCACGCCATTCCCAAGTAAGTAATAAAACTACACGAAGACTGTGCCACGCCATTCCCAAGTAAGTAATAAAACTACACGAAGACTGCGCCACGCCATTCCCAAGTAAGTAATAAAACTACACGAAGACTGCGCCACGCCATTCCCAAGTAAGTAATAAAACTACACGAAGACTGCGCCACGCCATTCCCAAGTAAGTAATAAAACTACACGAAGACTGCGCCACACCATTCCCAAGTAAGTAATAAAACTACACGAAGACTGCGCCACGCCATTCCCAAGTAAGTAATAAAACTACACGAAGACTGCGCCACACCATTCCCAAGTAAGTAATAAAACTATACGAAGACTGCGCCACGCCATTCCCAAGTAAGTAATAAAACTACACGAAGACTGCGCCACACCATTCCCAAGTAAGTAATAAAACTACACGAAGACTGCGCCACGCCATTCCCAAGTAAGTAATAAAACTACACGAAGACTGCGCCACGCCATTCCCAAGTAAGTAATAAAACTACACGAAGACTGCGCCACGCCATTCCCAAGTAAGTAATAAAACTACACGAAGACTGCGCCACGCCATTCCCAAGTAAGTAATAAAACTATACGAAGACTGCGCCACACCATTCCCAAGTAAGTAATAAAACTACACAAAGACTGTGCCACGCCATTCCCAAGTAAGTAATAAAACTACACGAAGACTGCGCCACGCCATTCCCAAGTAAGTAATAAAACTACACGAAGACTGCGCCACGCCATTCCCAAGTAAGTAATAAAACTACACGAAGACTGCGCCACGCCATTCCCAAGTAAGTAATAAAACTACACGAAGACTGCGCCATGCCATTCCCAAGTAAGTAATAAAACTACACGAAGACTGCGCCACACCATTCCCAAGTAAGTAATAAAACTACACGAAGACTGCGCCACGCCATTCCAAAGTAAGTAATTAAACTACACAAAGACTGCGCCACGCCATTCCCAAGTAAGTAATGAAACTACACCAAGACTGCGCCACGCCATTCCCAAGTAAGTAGTTAAACTACACAAAGACTGCGCCACGTCATTTCCAAGTAAGTAATGAAACTACACCAAGACTGCGCCATGCCATTCCCAAGTAAGTAATAAAACTATACGAAGACTGTGCCACGCCATTCCCAAGTAAGTAATAAAACTATACGAAGGGTATAAGGCACAATTAATACAATACCATAAGAAAGAAGGTGTGAGCGAGGGCGAAGTTGTGTGTGTTAGTTTTTTGTTTTGCAATCACAAGTGTTATATGTTTTATCTCCATTTTCAGTTGATGGTAACTGGGCAGACTGGACGGCCTGGGCGTGTACCGTTACTTGTTCCACTAGCGGCGGCCTAGAACATGGAACGATTGTTAGAATAAGAATATGTACGAATCCATTACCTCAGTATGATGGACAACAGTGTGTAGGAGTCAGCAACGAAACGCAGACGACATGTTCAACATCTACACCATGCCCAGGTAAGGTTACAGACGACATCTTCACCGTGTCCAGGTATGGTAATACATTTATTTTTATTTTTGATAGGAATTGTTACTCAATTGATACACGACTCTATACGAGTAGCTTCCCTTTGGTACGATTACCTGTTACTTTTTACCAATAATTGATGAAGTTTCGATATAAGTGACGTCACCATGACTCAGCCGAATAGGTTTCACTAAAATAATAAACACGGAAATGAAACGATATATTTTCCGCCAGGCATGTTCCGACACTAGCCGCCATAACGGTACCAAAGCAGCGTCACGGCAACTAATGACATGCCAGTGACATCATTAAACGACACAATTCAGACCGAGTTTTTATTCTTTTTGTGTCTAATTCAAGCAAACCGGGCCTTTGTCGGAACATTGTGCGCGATTTTATTTACAATTCCATAGCGATCAAGACGAACACCTCCAATCAAACTGGAGATGACCATTATTATGAATTAGTTTACGTTATCTGGTCCATCAAAGATTTTTCACAACTATTTTAATAATAAACTGTCTTTTAAAGAAACAACAACGGAGGCAGACACTACAACGACAGAATCTACTACTGTCGAGATCACGACTACGGAATCCACAACAGAATTAGCAACGGCTACGGAATCTACAACGGAGTCGTTAACAACTACGGAATCCACAACGGAATCGGCAACAACCACGGAATCCACAACGATATCGGAAACAACCACGGAATCCACAACGGAGTCGGCAACAACTAGGGAATCCACAACGGAATCGGTAACAACTACGGAATCCACAATGGAGTCCGAAACTACGGAAACCACAACGGAATCGGTAACAACTACGGAATCGGCAACAACTACCGAATCATCGACCAATGTAGAAACAACTGATGCAGCGACAGGTAAAATCTTTATTGTAATTATGTAATTACAACTTGTGATATCCAGATGCAAATGAAGTTGGGGATATATTGGATTTTTCACGTCTGTCGGTTTTAAGTCTGCCATTTCGGCCACATTTGTTCAGATAATCCCGATGTACAGTGCTCCCTCCGTATGTTGGAGGTTGGGATTCGAACCTCATCTGGATATGACCAAGACTTATAAATAAGGAGTGCCTGGTCTTCCGCTAATCATTCGATATTTAAAAATAGTCACCGTTTTTTTTCTGGAGATACATTGAAAACCGATGTCTTGTGACACGGTAGGCGTGGCATGCTAAAGAACCAATCCTGCACATTTCTCTGAGCGCACGTGACAATGGTCTAACGTCCGCCACTTAATCTGTAGCTGGTGACGTCTCGATATGAGTCAAACATTCTTGAGTTGTACGTTGACTCTATTCATTCAATTAATATATATGTATAGTGGTTGTCATTTACTGTGTTAAAGCTATGCTTTACGCCTTAGTTATACTTAGTATGTATTTAACATTCTTTAGGTGAAAAATATACCATTGACTATTCATATTTTTATCATGTACATGGTCGGGAAAACGTGGATTTTCTCAGTTGGGGTACGTTTGAAGGGACTTTTGAAATTGCATTCTATTTTAGTTTTTAAAAAAAAACTTGTTTATTGTTATCATGTCAAATGATTCTTTTATTTACTGGAATCTATATAGGTACATCAGTATCAACCAAGCCGACTACTACCAAGTCCTCTTTAACACAAGCCAGTTTATTGTCCACAGGTATGTGATCACGCTTACAAAACGAAGTTTTATTATATTTAGGTCGCGGGATTATAGTATCCTGACAAGATTTGAGTAATAGTGTTCAAGGCCCAGTTAAAATTGTTGTAATTAGTGATTAGTTGTTCCAATGCAGTAGTTATGAATTTTGAATTTTGAATTTTCTTTTAAATGGAAAAGTCTACCAGACCTGTTAACTATAAATACAAAATGGATAACTTACCTTATTTCACTTCAATTTCATGATTTAAATCCAAAAATCCCCAAAAGTCAGTGAAACATGTGGCTTCAGACACGACCTTTCTACTAATTATAACACGCGATCACGATGTATAACCTTCAAACCTCTTATCTGCACTTCTATACAAGTGGAAAGAACACACACTAGATAAAAAAAAATTTTTTCTCTATTCTGGATATATTAGATGTAACAATGTTTATAAACTGTTTTATAGCTTCAGACTTCTGGTGGTCGAACACTCCAACACTTGCTGGTATAATAGGTGCAGGTGCACTTGCTGCTGCATGTATGGCCGGAAGTCTCGCGTTAGGCTTACGGAAAAGATGTCCTTTGAAACCGGTAAGAAAACGAATTTATTCATTCAATCAACCAACCAACCAACCAACTAACCAACCAATCAATCAATTAATCAAAATAGTAGTGATGAGCGTTGGACATGACTGACAAAGATCAGATTATTCTTTACAGATAAAAAAAGGTTATGTCGGATTACGAGTAGCGATCTGGATCGGGGGAATTAGTCCCTCTCGGACAGTTCAAATTCGTTTATCATTACATTGAGTTATTGCAAATCAAATGCAAGGTAGCAGTTCTAAAAAATCATCCCCGGCGGGATTCGAACCCGCGGCCTCTGGATTAGAAGTCCAGCGCGCTATCCACTGCGCTACGGGGACCATTATTTGTAATGTTTGGCTACCGACTTTTGATGAAATGATATCCAGTGATGTGGTTCAAGACCTTTTAGTAAAGGTAAAGCTCGGTGACCGAGTGGTCCTAAGTGTTGCCTTTTTTAGACATTGTTAAAAAGTGTCAGTTCACTTGCCGAAGGTCGATGGTTTATCTCCGGGTACTCCGGTTTCCTTCACCGTCCAAGACTGACCTTCCGATAAAAGGGAACAGATATTGGGTATTAAAACACAAAGATTATTGTTATTACCATTTGAATAGTAGAAAGAAGCGCTGTCGGTGAAAATCACACATTTTGTATTCATGTTTTTACTTTCAGAAAAAAGTAAGACCAAAAGAAGCTTTCCGGCACGATTTTGATGTTAAGAACTATGATATGGGATTTATTTAATTCCTGTGCATTGAGTTGCATTTGTCTTCGAAACAGCGTATACGTGCGTGAAACTTTAACATAAGTATAAACTATGGATTGTACATTTTTAGAGTGACGTTTTTTTTTTGTAATTTTCAGTTATGGATATGTTTGTCATTTTTTCAGAGTTACTTGGTGATCTAGTCTTAATCCATTCTGTGAGTAAGATCTGTTCCCAATGTCACTTCTTTCTTTCTTTTTTCCAAAAAAAAAAAAGATCCAGCAAAAAGTAAAATTTTGGACATTCATCGACATTTTGCCCAGTTTATTTACTTTCCAAATGGTAGAATGGTGGAGTAATGAAGTTTTACGCCGCATCCAGTTCTAGGTTAGTGGAGAGAAAATCACCAACCTTCGACAAGTCCTTACAGCTGAATTTAAAACAAGTGTTTGAACACGACAATCTTACATGTATCATGTACAATCTTATGCTTGAGCTACAAGAAATGCTGACATTTGCTTAGACAACTCCGAACATGAAAAAAGAGATAATTGTTTCTTGTTTACAGTTGCCATGTGAAGAAAATTAGGTCAGGGTCATTACTTAGTGTTTTGCTATGTAGTCAAGTTTTAGATACATACTTTTTTATTTGGGCACAGATCGATTCTTAATTTAAAGTATTTTCAAAACAGTTGATGTTCTTAGTTTATCTATAAACATTGAAGCGATGTGTAAATCAAAATTGATAGCATTTATAAGCACATGCATATTATTGCTTTAAGTGGGTGATTTTCTATGGACATTGTAGTTCTTTACTCTTAGAAACTTCTTTCCACCAAAAAGCCAATCAATATCTAAGGATTATATTTGTGCAATTTTCGATAAAAGTATATAAAAAAAATCAAATATTCAATTATTGTTTATAAAATTTTATTTTAACAGCCGGAGTGTGAATGAAGTTCCATTGTATTTGCATCATGTATATGGGCGTTATGTCCACATATCTTAGTTTGGCTGCAAATAAATAAAGACGGTTCGATAAAAACAATAATCAAATAGAATTTTTGAAGCTGCTACTTTATAAATTAATATAGGTTATAGAACAAGAATTCTAGTGATGAAAATTATAGCTTTTTCGCAGTTAGCGCCGTGAATTGGGCTAATCGTTAATCAGAAGAGATCTAAAAAAACCGATGCCCCCTGTTACGGCAGGCGTGGCTCATTAAAGAACCCTCCCTGTACAAGGTTCTGAGCAAACTGCAAAGTTTTAAATTTCTGCCATTTCACCTATAAGCGGCGACGTCTCGATATAAGTGAAATATTCTTGACTGGGACGTATAACCCTATTCAATCAATCATTCGTTAATCGGGATCTGAAACTGTATAGTCTAGGATGTTTGCCTATTTCACAAAATCTTATAATTACATTGCTTACATTAATTTAATTTAACCAGTGATTAGCACGAATTTAAAACGACAATAAATATTAACACATCATTATTGCATTAACATTTATAAAATATTTTGTTTCAATTTGATGAAATTCTATTCATGTTTATGTTTTCAACAAAAAACTCACAAAATATTTTATATATAATAATTTTGACTAATCAAGCTTCTAACAACTTAGACTAGGCACATTTTCAGAAAATGTGACTTGAAGCGGCATTTTTTAGTAAAAGTTGGTAACATCTTTTTCTAACTTAATTCGAGGGTGCTGAATTCGAAAATGGCGGATACCAAGCTGAATTTTGAGTTTTTGAACCCAAAATTCAAAAAACAAAATGGCGGCTAAAATTAATGGTGAATCAATGCAAAACTGATACTTGGGTTGACAAATTTTGGTAAAAGTTGGTAACAAGATTTATTTAACATAATTTGAGGATGCCGAATTCCAAAATGACCGATACAAAGCTCAATTTTGAATTTTTGAACCCATAATTCCAAAATCAAAATGGCGACTTAAATTTATAGTGTACCAATGCAAAAATGTTGATTGGGGTGGCAAATTTTAGTAAAAGTTGGTAACATGCTTAATTTCACATTATTCGAGTTTTCTGAATTTCAAAAATGACGGATTCCAAGCTAAATGTTTAGTTTCTTAACCCATAATTCTAAAAACAAAATGGCGACTAAAATTGATGGTGAACTAGGTCAACGCAAATTACATGAAATATGTTACTTGGGTTGACAAATTTTGGTAAAAGTTGGTAGCATGCTTTATTCAACATAATTCGAAGGTGATGAATGCACAAATGGTGGATACCAAGCTAAATTTTAAGTTTTTGGACCCATAATTCCAAAAACAAAATGGCGACTTAAATCCATAGTGTACCAATGCAAAAAATGTTACTTGGGTGGCAAATTGATAACATGCTTTTGAAATATAATTTTGAGAGTACTAAATTCAAAACTTGCAAAAGTCATTCAGAAAGTAAAGCTTAACCCATAATTCCAAAAACAAAATGGCGACTGTTTTATGTATATAATTTCACAGTGTTATTGAAGTTGCATGTTGAGCAAAAGATGGTACTTTGTTTTTTTTAACATTTCAGCATAACTTGAGGTTGCTAAATTAAAATGGAAGAGGCTAAACTGAAGTTTAAATGTTTAAACCCAATTTAAAAGAACTTCTAAAAATAAAGTGGAGGTTATGATTAAGTGTTTTGTTCATTATGTGTGCCTTTTGCATATTGCACTGATGAAATCTACATGATTAAATTAAGTTCATGACCAAAACTGCTTTATTCAGATCATGGTGTGAAATTAATAAATTAATAGTCAAAATCGAAACTTGTGTTTGAAATGCAGAAAGAGCCTATTCAAGAACAGTCTGTTATATAGAGTTTACCACATGTTCTTCCAAAATAGTATGTAGAACCATTTGTTGTAAATGTCAAAATACCAAATTGAAATGGTTTGAACTTTGCATGTAACTATATTTTTCAACATAGTATCAGTCTCTATACAGTTTTGCCAGCGGTGTTTAAGGAACTCAATGTAACTTTTAAAGAATTCATTTTTTTTAAGTCAGAACGTCTTCCAATAAATATATATCATCATCATCTGACTATAAAACCGGATAAAGTAAATGACCGTTTTCAGTGTTGGAAATAGACGAAAGACTGATGTGCAAGCTTAGGTAATAAACTGGCCACTCAATCAATTTAAGATCTAAAGCCACAATCGTTAATTGCACTCAAGGCAATGGTAGCATTGTGCTAGTGGACCAAGACACCTTTACTGAATTTTCCACAAGACTTGAGTGGAATATTTTTCCGTAACAGCCTCACAAGTAATACAAATAATATGACATTTATTTTTTGTCCCTTTTGGAAATAATCTACCGCCAGAATACCATCAATATCTAAGTTAACCGTTGTCATAACCTTTCCAGATGATGGAACAGTCTTTCTCTGCCTTAATTGGTGGAGGTGAACCAGGGTGGTTTCATTATTTAGACTGTTGTTTGGGCTCTGGGTAGCTTTGCCTCCATAGTAACAAAGCTTGTATGGGAGCTAGCAGTATCTACCACTAAACATTTTTAATTAACACGCGTCAAAGTGCATCTTGTTTGCTTCTGATTAATTGCCAGAAGCCCAACGGGCTCAAAGCTTTCTCGTTGCAGGATGTCAGAATGAAGTGTATTCTTCTTTGTAAAATGCCAACTCATTGCAAAAACAATTTTCTTTTTGAAAGAGGATTTCTCAGAAATAAGCAGCCAATGTTTGTTTCGGCTACCATGAATGAAAACAAAGCTCTATTGACCATTTTTGGGTTGCAACAATGGCATGCCTTCCAAGACTGGGGTCATCATTTATGTTCTGCCGTTTATAATCCGCCAACCACTTTTTACTATTGCCTATCAAGGGACATCTTTCCTTGTGCTGTTTTCATATCAGTATGGATAGCTTTAGATAATTGTTCTCGTGCAAATATTGGATCCTGCTCTTTCACAATTTTTTACATTTGCCAAGTCACAAGCTTATTTACGTTGGAGTAATACCTTGTTGATATTAACTTACAAAACGACACTGGTCTTCGGATACACAATCAGGAAATAATGGGTTGAAAAGTGACATCAGCGCTTATCTCTTTTTCAACAGAAGGCTCACGACATATCATTCAACCCGCATACTTCTTACCGTTTAATAAAACCAAGTGTAGTGTTGTTTTGCTATGGTTAAATATCAAACTTTACAACAACATTTTGTAATGCAAGTTCACTTTTTTAGCAAAAAGTCAGCTAAGAGTTGCTCGGTGATGACTTAGCACCTCTAAATAGGTTTTGAATGCTAATCGTAAGCATTTGGTGCAAACACAGATTTCGGTTTTGTAAGTTATTTCATTCACATTTGGTTTACATAAATCAGTGTTTCAGCATGTTATGTGTCATTCAATTCATTTAATTAAACAGAAACATACATAGTCCCATGTTCAAATTACAATCCAAAAGCAAAAGCAAAAACTTTGAAAAATGGCTAAAGTTAAATATGTGAACTTTGTCCAGGATATTATAAGTTATACAGGGCTTTGGCAGGCTACACGGCCCCATGTACCCCGTCAAAGATTATGCGGCTCAGGATAAATTCATCTTTGACGGGGCACATGGGGCCTTGTAACCTGCCGAAAGCCCTGTATAACGTTTTTGTCACCCTTCAAAGCGTTACCAATTGGATCTTTTTTACTTCCACTTCGTATTTTGTATGACTAGATCGTATGTTGTCGCCATGTTTGTTTACCGTAACTAGACTTAACGACGTACGGGTTACTTCCCTAATACCACTAAACGTCGCGTTCATTTCCGAACACAGTTCTATGTACCCCGACAAGTTTACAAATCAGCTTGCGAGAAATTTCTGTCGGAAGGGTGACAAATATATATATAGCTTTTTTCATAATGATCTTTGTCGCTAGGCCACCTGAGACGAAGGCTGACCAGCATGCCAGATCTTTTAATTTCATAAATATCAAACCATCTTTTTCAGAGTTATTGCCCCTGAAAAATAATATTTCTTTTTGCAATTTTTGCTGGTTTTGTGACTATTTACTTGAAAACTATTATTGTTCTATAAGCGCAATGCATTGAAAAACACGAACATGACAAGCTAAGTAGCAATGTTTGTAAAAATATGATGATCCATGGAGGAGTTGTTACCCCTGGAGTATAATTTTTTTTGAATTTTTTTTACCATATTTGTTTGAAAAAGTATTATAAATAAAAGCACCAAGTTGCAAAAATAATCAACATGCAAAGATCTAACTCCATAGCAAAATTTATATATGATAATCAACGAAGATGTTGTTGCCTCTAAAATTTCAGTATCTTTTAAATGTTTTCAGGTGAGCAATAAGACCCATGGACCTTTTGTTTAGATTTTCTGCTCATTTACACCCAAGTAAGCCTTGGAATATTACAATATTTGATTAATAGCTGTTTATTGCTACTACAATAACTTCTATATCAACTTTTACGCAAAAAAACTTTTTGATTTTGGCGGCCATTTTGTATTTAAATTTTGACCTACTTAGAGCAATTTTTCAGCTTGGTATCCGCCATTTTCGAACTCAGCACACCCAAATTAGGTAAGGAGGATATATGGTTTGCTTTTACTAAAAAATGCCTCTTCCTCTTTAAAACGACGTCTTTTCTGAAAATGTGCCTAGTCTAACTGGACTCTGACGTTTTAAGTATTTAAATGGTATTACCTTGAACCATCAGCAGCCTTGACGTTGATGCTGTAAAGTTGAATTTCATCGTCTAAACGTCCCCAATGATGACCTTCTGCAAACTTGACCTTAACACTTTGTATCGCACCAATATCTTTATGTGTTGCTATCACTCGTTTTTCGACTTTGTCGTGCTGGTAGAATTCGTCAGTCCTGAAACAGATGAATGCGCAGTTGATATATCTTGCTTAGTTACATATTCACGAACAGATGACAATCACATAACTTGTGGTGATCAACATAAGTCACGTGATTGTCATCCACACTTTTGGTTCACGTCATTATAAGCATTTTACAAGTCTTGTGAATGGTAAATGTTCATCTTTTCGAGGTGGACACTGTTTATGGCTTTGTTATTGTATAAGTTGAAGATATTGCATGCCTAGTCTCATCAAGACCCTCACAAAGTTTTATTGTGGTCATCATAATATTGTTGATAAGTTTGATGTATCAAATCAAAAACAAACATTCTAATCCAAATCAATATGTATTCAAAAATATCTTGGATACATTTGGCGTCTCATAGTTATATGTTTTTCTCTTAATTTTAATTCACACATTGCTTAGTGTAATATGCAAGACAAGTGGGGCTTACATTTCTGTAACATCCAGCCTCACTTCCTAGGTGGAGTGGAAGTACATGTGTATGATTTTTGTCAGATTTCAATTTTTTAGTTGGTTTTTCTCTGATCTACCTCTCGATGGCTTTCCATATCTCGGCCACTCGGTAGCAGAGCTACAACTCCTTTTCGATAACTCAGTGTGAAACTGTTCGGCTGTCCTGTAACCTGTACTGTGTGTAGTGATACAGTTAAAAGTTAAAGTCTGTCCCGAGCCATTAGGCCCATCAGGCCGGAGCTTATCCCGGTTTCGGTGGCGTTAAGCGACTGAGAGTACAAGACTCTCCCCTGAATGGGACGCCGGTCCTTCGCAGGGTTAACCCCCAGCATTTTGCTGGTACTCATTTATTTTTCAGCTGAGTGAACTGGAACAACATGAAATTAAGTGTCTTGCTCAAGGACACAACACATCGCCCGGTCCAGGGATCGAACCCACGACCTTCGAATCATGAGTCCAACGCCTTAACCACTAGGCCACGCGCTTCCACAGTATTACAGTGATACAGTACTTACCTCGAAAATTCCAGTTCTTCACTTTGTCCATTGGTCCCAATTAGTGTGACGTAAATCTGACCATATGTGTTGTCCATGACATGTGAAGCATGAATCTCTACGTAGTATTCTCTACCTAGATATATGCCATAATAACACTAGATATAAACCACGCCAATAAAGCTGTATACTACCACAAATACTACCAAACAATTCTAAACATACACTTGTTATTTTCAATTATGATTTTTGCCAGTTTTCAGAGATTTTATTTCACTTTTGGGATTATGATTTTAACATTGATCAGTAACTTTTGGGCTGTGGTTTGAACATAGATTGGTATGTTTGTGGTTAACTGTTGTGATTTGAACATGGGTCGGTATGTTTGTGGTTGACTTTTTGGATTGTGTTTAGGACATGGATCGGCATGTTTGTGGTTGGATTTTTGGATTGTCATTTGAACATGGATCGGTATGTTTGTAGTTGATATTTAAGATTATGATTTAAACATAGATTGGCATGTTTGACTCTATGGGTTGTATCTTAGTGGCTGATTGAAGTAACTACACTCTCTTAATTACTTTAGTAAGTAATCTCGGACATGCTGATATGATATTAAAATTTTCATACCACAAAATGGCTGACTTCCGGCAGTACTGAGGAAGAAGGATCCCCGTAAAGCTGATTGGTTAGCGTCATATCCCATTAAGGGACATCCTCCTGAAGGGCATCCAAGACACTGACCAGCATCAAAGGATTCGAAGGAAGCACACTGATGACCTCGGAATGAACAACTGGATTTTAGAGATTCTATAAATAACTGGGGAGCTCGAGAGTGACTGCAAGTTACTGAATGGGCAGCTCCTGTAATGAAAAACAATTTAGTTAAACCGAGACCATTGCTGACGTTGATTTTTTCATAAGATGTTAAATGTCGCTAATAGATCTACCGTTATAATGAAAATTTTAAATTAATGCTGACAAAAAACCTCGCTCTGACAATGGCTCAAGCTGTGCAATGTTAAATAATTGTCTTTTATCACTGATGATTCCTGCATATACAGTATATCGACACATCACCAACAGAGGAATAAACTGTTAATTCTGTGATCAAACTAAATTGGAATAGCGTCTAAATACATATATATACAGGCCCTGATAAAAACACAAAGCGCACAATTCTTAAAACTTCCAACTTATAAAATTTCAAGACCTCGAATTTCCTCAGCAGATGAAGTTCAGATGAAATTTATTTGCAATATGATATAATGACAATTACCACTCAAAGAACCATGAAGAATGTTATGTAATGCACCGGAAATCACGTGATCTTCACATCCGGGCTGATGTTGTCCGCCATTAGGATAAAAATCCATATGTCCAACTGCTTCTTTTGTTCCAAAACCTACAATAATCAAAAATATATTTCTGTCAGAAACACAACATGGTTTTGTCATATCTATCATCCCGACTATATAGGGACATTTATTTTTTTAGTTTACCTGGATCAGATGCCATGACGCTAGAGAGCGTTTAGCTACATTTAATAACACAAAATACAAGACTGCTACGATTGAATAAATGAATTTAAAGATTCTTTCTCTGCATATTTTTCACTTTTTAATTACCATTGCAGCCTAAATAATTACCCAAGGTGTTAAGGTTTCGAGACCATTTATAAATATTGTCGCATAGTTATTTTGAAGATTTTATTTTACAGAGTGTGCAAAGTTTAAAACTAATTTCAGCACATCAAAGTTCTGTGTGTACATTGAGATAATTATACTTAATTTAGATCTAGTGAATTTTTAGGCTGAAACACCAGATCACAAAAATCGGTAAATACTATTACTGTTTAGTTTAGTTTAAACAATATTTTATTTAATTCATAAATACATAAGTAAAGTAAATAACATATACAAATATAGAAAATAGGATTCCTATTACTGTTTAAATCCCCAATTTACAACATAAACAAAATATTGGACAATTGTGGCAAATGGTGACACATCAATAATAAGAAAATGGAAATATTTTAATTAATTAATTTAGTTCTTGTGTAGCATTTTGTAATTTTCAAAAAGAATAAATCCCGTAGTTTTTTTCTTTCATTTGAATGAATACACACTAGTAATTTAGTAGGAATAAACGCCCTAGTTTCAAAGATTCAAATGGAAAGCTGTACAAGTGTATGCTATGTTTTCATTCTCGAAATTATGTAACAGAAAAAAAATTTACACTTATGCTTATCAACCTAGCAAGATATTTGTGACATCTGGGTCATTCTGACAAAAAGAGCGAGTACTAGCAGACAGACAGATGTACTGTTAAAGAGTCGTGACTGAGAAAGAATTATAAAAAAGGAATCTGATTTGAATTTAATTGATAAGAGTACACTGCAGTCATCCTTATCGAGAACAGGGACGATTTTCTTCAACCTTGATCGATTTACCATTAACAAATATTACATGTTAGATGAGGGTGATGATAAACTTACGAACATTTTAAGTTCACTATTCTTTAGTGCTGTGGCTTGTACAAATGTCGTCGTGTAAATTGTTGCATTGTCGAAATGAACAGCAAAAAACGTGCGTCCACGTTGAGAACTATTTATAATATTAACTACAAGCAGACGACAAATGTATTCCTACGCTAGGCTATACTTAAACGTAAAATGGTAAACGGATATGATCCGGAAATTGAAAAACACCACATCCAGTATAAATCTAAACAGAAGTTCCGGGTCTTAAGTGTGAGCATTTTTACAGAACATCTTTCTTAATTTTTGTCGACCTGGAACAGTTCAAACTTATAGCTGCGAAATGCCAAACTATTAAAGGCTAACTCCTTAACCAGCTGTCATTTTTATCTCTAAAAGCGGAAAGAGATATCAGGAATGTGACATCGGTTAAAAACTACTTTAATATAACCTATTCCTTCCCAGGGTCGTTAAACTTTTTCCGATTGGTTCCAGTATTCCAGAACTGATCACAGTATAATAATCTTAACGCGGATCGGGTTCCATCATTCACAGCCACTTTTCAAACATCCATCGCCACTTTTCAAATACAAAAAGGGACGCAGAACACGAATCTTCCATACATCGTCATTTTTCGAATAGAAAAAATAATTACCAGAAATTCCGAGAAATCTAGATGAGTCAGTGTGTATAACGTCAACAAATGCTGCATCAGACTTGTCTAGTCTCTGGCTAAGGTCGTGTCCGCTAAAACCGGGGTCTGCGGGATCAAGTCCTGGAAAAAAGAAATACCATTTCATACTCACAGTTACAGTGTCATACACATTTTTTTAAAATTTGATTTTAAAATAAATTCAAAAATGGTATATGACGACAGAAATAAAATTCAATACTACCAAAAGGTTTTGTTTATACAATGATCTTTATTTTTATAATGTTTCAAGGTCATGAGGTTGAAGGTCAAGGTCACGAATACTGATCTGTTATTATTTTTTATATATTATAATATTGTGAGAATTGATATCACCAGAATTTTAATCATGAAAGTCGTCAAAGCATAAATTATGTTTCGGTAGAAGAAGAAAATGCACAATAGAACTTCAAAGTCAGAACCAACAACCATTGGCTTCAACAGCCATGGCAACCATAGCATATACAGTAAAGGTCTGTCAAACAATTTTAAAACAATTAATTCAGGATTTAGTGCTGAGTCGGCAGTTCAACTCAGTCTATCGTTATCTATATTCCTGCAGGTTTTCGAAAGCTGTTATTCATCGCCTAGCAGATTTTCGGTCTCTGCCTACAGTTACATCTCCATCAACCAAACTCTTTCCCCTTTTCGCTAGTTTAGTGTTAAGTTTTCGATGGTTTTCTACTGTATCAAATCGCAAAATAAAGTACCAGAGATTCTTCCAATTGTACGTGCCCTGATCCCGATATGTCCGGCTATTTGAGCACCAAGTGAGTGACCAATGATGTGGACATCTGCCAGGTTGAGGCTGTAGTGAGTATGTAGATAATTCACCAGGTAAGCTATCTCTGCTCCAACAATGAATGTATTGGTCACTGCCTGGTTATAATCGGGACCGTTACCATGGGACCAGTCGATAACCATAACATTGAAGTCACCCTTCGAAAACAAAACAGTGTTTTAAATATAATTAAATGTTAATCTCATATAACAAGATGTATCATATTGTTTCAAGTTGCAACATCAAGTAAATTAGTGGAATAAAAGTGTTTAATTACATTTATATCTATATTGAGACATTACCAACTATATAGTTTGCGTTGCAAAAAATGTGTTGTTTTGCAATGCTCTTAAAACAAACAACTCGGGTTGTGTTCTCTATTACTGGGTATTGGGAATGAAGTGATGACGTTTTATGCTCAATCAAGATTCCTTCAATTATAACGAAGTCATTAGTTCTTAGATGTTGGAGGAAACTGGAGTACCCGGAAAACAACCCATCAACCTTCCACAAACAAACTGTTTGACAAACTTAGTGTGTTATGTAGTGTGATTCGAACCTCGGTGGTCCATAAGCCATTGCTCTAGGTCAGTATGTCACTTACTTTCCTTTTGGGATTGTGATTTGAAAATGGTATGACATGTGTATGTTTGATAACATATTGCTTACGTACCTTTTGCAAAAGAGCATCTCTAGTTTGTCCTAACCAAGCTGCTGTAGGTTTATCCAAGAATCCATGGATTACAATTTTAGTTGGCTTGGAGGCGTGAAATCGTTGTCCGAATGTTCTTATCTCGCTGTCGAACTGTTCCGCTGTAACCGAGGCTGATGGGGTATGTGTGTGCTGTCTGTCGTAGAGATTGGTACGCGCTCTGATGTGTGACGGGTCTTGTGGGAGAGGAAGATGAGAATCAAATGTAAAACAGCCCAAGGAACCATAGCATTTTGAATGTGTTCTACATTCCGCAGCAGCTAGCAAGCTTGCTACGAATACAAAAAGCACAAACATTTCTATAGTAAGCACAGATCGTATAGCACAAAGACAAAACCATCAACTTATCTCAAATATATATATGTACAATACAAGTACAGACCTGTCAAAAATGTAACACTGAAGTAACTAAAATAAGTCAAACCTCAACTACTCAGTGACTGAGAAATGGATAACTAGTGGCCGTAAAGCTGCCAATATAGATAGCAGCCATCAAGATGTACCTAAAGAGGGTAAAAAAGAAATGAGATTCCGACTTGGCACTCATCCGTTACCTTAGTGTTAAACTTTGGACATACCTGTATTGTATGCTATCTTTGCTTTTGGAAGTTTGGCTTATTTCTTCACGAATGATAAGATAATTAACCAGTTTAACTGTCCAACCCCAATGACCTCTGTGTCCTTGATTTGGAATGCTTAAGTACAGAAGATCTAATTTCTGTTGCGTATTTTTGAAGTTTTAGTTTGTGAAATCAGTTATATTTTACCGTAAATGGTTAAAAATGCAAAATTGTTTTCGCTAAATTGTTCAAAATGCGTCTCTAAAAATATACAAACGGAATGTAGAGATCAGTCGTTAAAAAGTTACATTTTTACCAGAAACAGTACGAGAGAAATAAAAACCGGGTATCTTCGAAACTTGCCTCTGGATATCTATATACCAACGGATGCCTTTCAACTGTTGGCAAAAACGGTCAGCGATAACAGAAGAATCATTTCACTCTAGACTTCATAGCACACCTTTGTATCACTACATTCCAAGTTTGGAAATGGGTCCTAAGTACAAATATTACAATGTTGTCGGTGTTACTCTCCCTCTGCTCTTTGAGTATAATCGCAATATTTATTTTTTCATTCGCAAATTACGAAATACTATTTTAAAATCACAAAATTACTTTTTACGCATGCATGTCACTTTTCCGGTTCCAAAAAATCACGACAGTTTTAGGGTTAACTTTCATTGAAAGGGAGACTACTCTATGTAAACGTTGTTCATTTAAATTTCATCGGAAATGACGTCAATAAGCCACACAAATATAAGATTATTTATGACCCAGTTAAGACTATGCGGATATAAATCAGTCTGTTTAAGATAAAAAAGTATGACAACTGAAGTAAATTTGATCTCATGGCTTGGCTCCGAAAGTTGTTGAAAATCTGTCTATCAAGTCCCATATTTATAAATTATAAACCCTGCCAGGTAAATTATTCATGTTTAATTTAAATTAATTTCTGATCCATTAAAACTTAGCCTTAAATTTAACATGTGTTAAGTAACAGTCATTCCACCCAACCAAATTACAACAGACAATCTAGGTCGGAGCTCCAAACCCGTTGTGATCTGAACAAGACCTAAAAATGGGTAAATACGGCAAAACAATCGACATCTGGAACTGAAAGTCACGGGGTCCTTAAATTTAACATGTGTTAAGTAACAGCCATCCACCCAACCAAATTACAACAGACAATCTAAGTCGGAGTTCCAAACCCGGTAAGATCTGACCAAGTCCTGAAAATAAGTAAATACGGGTTGTTTTGGCATCTGGAAATGAAAGTCACGGGGTCCTTCGGAAGAGACCTTCCAAGTTCGAGGTTCGAACACCGAGATCTAACATACGGAGCGAACACTCAATGAACTGAGCTACCGTAGTTGTTACTTGGTCCCAGGAGAAGATAATAAATAGTACTATACCATCTGCTCTACAAAATCATTGTTTATACGACCCCCCGCTGTTTGCTACTCTTATTTTGAAGTGCCCTGATATACACTCGCAGTTTTATATCTCACATAATTTGAAGAATTTGTCGTTGTTTTCTTGATAGTTTTGCGCCATCCGGTAAGTGATTTTATCAATGTCTGAGTTGTTTTTTTTAAACTATGTTACAGACAGTTATAGTGGTTTCGATGGCGATCAGTTCAAGTCTTAGGTTTGGATATGGATTGGTTTGTAATTCATATGACGATTTTTGTTGTACCGTTGCAGATTCTGTGTTATATCTTACCACCATCTCCAACCACCGGCGTTTCTACATGCGGGGGTGATCTCACAGTTCGAAATTTACATAAAATGTCATTTTTACTCATATTTCCGTGATAAACCAGATTCGATGGGTGGCCGGGTAGTTTAGTCGGGTGAGCATCATAATGATATTGGGAAGATCCCGGACTTGATCCCCGTTACGATCCTGATGTTTTTTCTTCCTTGAAATATTTGGGAGCTCGCTGCGACTCTTTTTGTGGCCAACCAACAGGTTTCCCTCCCCGGTAAACGGAAATTTTTACTCGAGGTCTTAAATCGAAAGAGGAAGGAACGAACGAACGTGACGGGTCGGGTTCGAGTCCCGGTTTGGCCGCTACATTTTTTTCATGTTCCATTTCCTTTAAAACGTCATTTATTGGACAGTTTTCCATCCAATCTGTAATCGGAATTCAAAGTCCTATTTTTATACATTCCTTTGCGAGGCCTAGTTTCAACCATTATCTCACCGTATGTTTTATCTGACTATTTTTTATATCTAGCCTTCCTGTATTTGACATATTAAATTATCTAAGCTTTCATTCAGATTATTCAAACTTATTTCAAGAGCTCGTTTGATGAGTATATGTAACGTAAATACTACTTGTAGTCCTTCCTCCGCCGCCAGATATCGAACCCGGGCATCACATTTAAAGTCAAGCATCTGTACGCATTGTACATGGTACACCATGTAGCAATACTGTGTATTTTCATTCAACTGATTTTTTAGTCCAATTTACCACTATGGTGGCTAAGTTGGTAGAGTGATCGATTCGTATGTGGTAGATCATGGGTTCGAACCCGTATGCCGGGTCTGACTTAGACTTAAGAATAGGTACTGACGGTTCTTTCGACAGGCACTCGGCATTTAGAAATGACAGTCATAAGGTCCTTCGAAAGAGACCTTAAAACCGATGTCCCGTGTCAAGTTAGGCGTGGCATGTTAAGAAACCCTCCCTGCACATTGCCATGAGCGCATTGCAAATGTTAAAATTCCTGCCACTTCACATAAGACTGGTGATATAAATGGAATATTCTTGATTGGGACGTAAAAAACCCATTCAATCAATCTTGAGCTTTTTTGATGTACATACCATTTTCTGTCACTACACGTCTGATTTGTTTATATTATTATAGTTACTTCATTTACTACAAGTATAACCTTTATACACACATTCGTTACTGACCGCGATGACCTCCTCAATGCACAGCACAGTACTGTAGATCCATACAGTCATATAAATTATACTGAGATGACATTCGACCCTGATATCTGGGTCAAGTGCTACAAAAACGTCTCTGGTACAGTTATTTGTAAAATCTTAGTCCAGACAAATTTTATCTATTTCCGCTGAAAAGTGGCCGTCGGTTTTCAATACTGTTATACTACAATACAGCAAAATTTGCATATGTACCACGCCCATTCTCAGTAATAAGGCCCAATTCACTATTTCAAGATGATGAAAAATAAAAGTCTTACAAGCAATGAACTTCTGGTATTTTCAGAGACTGGACATATCAGTAGATTCGGAAACAACAAAATTATTAACACCATTTGATTATTTTGGTTGTAATTTCACTTTATTGTTACATACATACCATTTGTATTTAAATGAGTTTATATTTACGTGACCGTAGTTAAAGTTCATCATATTCTTACCAGGTAGTAGTATTTATATGTTTATTATGCGTGAACATTAGGTTACATTGTTATTAATTTAAAAATGTGCCTTGAGACCACTTCGGCATATCGAAATGATAATGACGATGTTTGTAGTCTACAGAAATTATTGTATTTTTACGCAAAAATACAATAAATTTATTTCTGTATTCTCAAGTTGGTAACAGAAACAAAATTTCAAACAGGTAGTCATTAATCAACACTCAAACCAAAATGCAAATATATCTTGATGAAATTACTAACCAAAAGAACTGTACAAAACTTATTATCTTCAAGATAATTTTCAATTAAGTAAACAGTGTATTCGGTAACGTATGTAGAACCTCTAGATGACTTTGAGTCAATATAAAGACAGCTAAATTATATTATATTACAAATTATTAACTCTTGTTTTCCATAATAAAATTGTAAAACTTATCAATAGAACACATGATATCGGTATATATGTTCACTTTTCTAGCGAAATGACAAAAACTATTTATCGGTAACGTATGTAACAGTTTAACCGATAATAAGATTATGTACATGGTATCGTTTACAATGAAGTCTTCAATTTCTTTATTAAGACAACAAGAGATATAAAGCCTTTAAAATTATCAATTATCACAATGTAAATGTTCACTTTTCTAGTGACAAAAATAATTAATTAAGTAAGTAACGTATGTAACTGTTTAGTCACGTATGTAACAATTACATACTGGGGTTTAAAACTTCTTCACTCAGTGACATGTCCTCCTTTAAAGAAATTCAATAAAATATACCCGAGTTACATTCTAAAAAACAAGGCTAATGGAATGAGAAAGTCTTAATTGCTGATTAAAATGTCATATCTTTAAAGGAACCACTGTCTGTATTTTTCTCTCCAGTAGTACTTTTTATATTTAGTTTTTAAACCTGAAATCTGGACTTATCCTTTATTTCTAACAACTTTTTTCTCCACCCGATTGGTTATACTGTTTCTAAATTCAGGATAGACTGAAAAATCTTACATGCTATGTGCCTTTTACAAACTTTTACTGTCTATACCAGTCAATTTATTTAAAGTCGATCTCTTTTTCTTCTAATTATCTTTTAATCAATCATGTGACTTAAAATGTCTCTCATACCGATGCATGCCAATATCATAATCCCAAAAGCAGAGAACAAACGTTGAAAATTTGCAAATAAAGTTAAACACACGAACTTTCACCAGGAAAGTGAAAACAAATCAACACTGTCCATTGTATTTTGGTATTAGTAATCGAGCAGTTTGCTTCGTTTTATAAAGTCCACGTGGGTGCCATAGTTGAGGTACAAGTTCCAATATGAAGCAGAACATGAAGGATTAGTTGTATCTTTTATTTCAATATCCTTAAGATAGATGACTTTCACAAAAGCCTTCGAATTTAGAATTATAAAATCCTATACCAGACATCATGTATCTGTATATATGTGGAGTTGAATGGTTTTGTTACAGTCATCCTTCAAGTTAAAAACGGTTTTACATAAATTCTGCTGCAATATGAAATAAATCAGCCACCAATGATGCACAGTTTAGGCCCATTACCGATTATTGTTTGAAATTATATTGCTAAAGATAACATGTATATGGTGTCTTTCAAAATCACTCATATTTTGTTGTTGATTCTATCACTATACTTGTATTTAATATTTGTCAATAAGGTGTTACCAAGAAGAACTTTTCTTGCTGAGCTTCGCTTGTTGGGTGTCAAGTCAATAATGGATACATCACTTTCTGTTTGCTTTCATAATGTTAACTTCTCATTTGAAAATGTAACTCTTTTATCCTTTCTAATATGAAAGTTTTCTATCTGAAATTTCTTTCTAATGATTTATCTTTTAAAATTTTAACATCTTTAGATACATTACATTAAGCTGCCCTCTTAGCTTTTTGTCAGAACTTGTCAGATAGTTTTTACCCCTAGTTTAAATAGAAGGTAACCTAAAACTAAGAAGAGTATGAAGAGTATGTTGTTAATGACGTAACAGGGACTGGTTCCAAAGAGACATAACCACTATCAGTAACATCCTTGGCGACTATCTGTTCCGGAAGTTCATGTGTTTAACTTAAATTGTCAGTTTCAAAGTTTTCACTTTGCTTCTGGATTTGTGATTCGGACACATGGAATAGTAGGTTTGTTTTTTCAGTTTAATTCTTAGTTTCTCTTCAATTTGAACTCCGATCATATCCCATTTTCTTTATCTCTGTAATTTGACTGAATTTCAAGACATGATTTATCCATCATGAAACATTAGACAGCAACTGTGTTTGTAATTCAGACCAGTAACATAGATACCAATACTTACGTTACCTGGGGGTCTGCAGATATATGGATGTATATTGACCACCCATTTGACCATTGAAGTTTTGTTTTACGCTGCATTTACACTTTCATAATCAGAATTTATGAAATTGCAGGTATTTGATTTGTATGTATAACAAATATTAAAATGTACAATGTTGTATTCAAATCTATGAGAAAATTATCCAAATAAATTAGACCAGTGACATCTATCGTTTCAAAATCCAATTTGAAGTAGAAAATTGTTTAATTTCTCTACACATAACTAAACTAGAAACTTTAAGTGTTTGTTTATTGTTGTATCTAATGACAGTTTGCTTAACTATTTCATTGTAATTGAAATGAAAGTACTGATACATACGTTACTTGTGTTAATTACATACGTTACCTATAGTAACGTATATATCATTTTTTGGAAAATGAATTCCAGACTATGAATCAAGGGTAGACATACCATTATGGGTTTGATGGAAATAAGGTTTTATTATCTATATATCAGATGTATTATTTCAAATTGAAATTTTTGAATGAATTCTTGCCATCCAAAGAGGTCACCTTCGACTGTTTCACTTTTGCTTGAGAATTTTTATTTTAACAACAATCGATGTGGTTAAAACTTCACATGCACACTTCTATAATTAAAATCTAGAACTATACAAATTATAGTGGTCACTTGACGTGATTTAGGTGTATTTTCAAATGATGTTATCACGTATGTATCGGTAACGTATGTATTTTTTTCAACTGTTACAATATGTGGTTTAAATAATAGGAACTTGTGCGGAATAAAGATGATATATTTTAAATATTATATCAAAGTACTTCGTTTGACAATATATTAATTTTGACTTGGATAAAATATTTAACCATATGAATGACGTAACGTAAGTATTGATGAAAATAAAACCTTCCATTCAATTTTGTGTCATGCTTGTTCAGGTCCAATAGCGACTGTTAAGTTGAAAATTTTATTGTTCCGTTAAGTATGCGTAAGATAAGCTTCAATTTGCCCACGTTAGTGGTAAGTATGACATTCATATATAATAACCATGGAGACAGTTTTATATGTGGTAACGTTTGTATCCGACAGCTGGTAACACATCTTTATTTGGCACCAGATTTTACCAATAGCTTGCATTGTCATCAGAAACCAGTTTTAGATATGACAACAATGCAGCATTAACAAAAGCAGTTCTTTAAATTTTTGTTACTTTCCAAATATTGAAGATTTGGCGCTTTAAAACATAAAAACCTTACCCGGTAACAGTAACGTTTGTATCATTTTGGAGGTTTATGAGATTGGAAAATAATCAAATACATGGATTAACTAGAAAACTGTGATTGATAATTGTAGATATAATGTGTAGTTTCTGTTGGTACATTTATTCTTTGGTCTTTTCCAAAGCCAATTCATTATACTGTAATATAACACTATTTGGGCCTTATTACTGAGAATGGGTGACCAACGGGGTAAGTTTTATTCTATGAATTGGTATATTGCATGTATTACGTGGTGATGCGTTTGTTACTTCACTTTGAACACGTGGGACATAATTCATACTATTGTAAGTGTTGTTTCCTTTTAATCGCACCCTTTACTTAATTAATATTATCGGTAATAATCTATTTATAGTAACAAATCTCAGTTTGAGTACTTTCTGTTTTTACTCCCGCTATTTTGTTATGTACAACATGTCGCCATGCAAGGCACAGTGTAAAACAATGCCTTTTTCTATATAAGACTATATATATAGCACTATTCAATGATGATATTAGACACCTTTAGTAAGTCTTAGATGGGCGCAATTTAATTTTATTAAACAGGATACTATTGTTTTATTTTTCAGAATGGCTGACCATATAGTAGACGTTAGGAGTGCCCTCGACATTGCGGGATGGCGAACCACCGAGGAATTAAACCGTATGGGAAGCGAAGATAAAAGAAACACTCTTATTGTGGAGCTAAATAAACACAGTAGTTTGACTATCTCTCGACTCCAAGGGAAAGACAACACATTCCTGGCTGCAATGACGGCTGTTTATTTTTATTTATACTCTCACAAATTCCGGAAGTTGTCAGAGTTACAGAGGATGAGTGATGAAGACCAAAGAAATACCCTGATTGTCGAACTGGATAAGATATCCGACAACGGCATTCGGAATTTACAAGGAAAAAATAATTTCGAACTTGTAAAACTCGGTGAAGAATTCTATAAAAAGGATAAATCGATAACAGAGGTTTATGAAGTTTACTGGGATATCGACGAGACGAAAATTCTTAACCAAACCCCA
This sequence comes from Anadara kagoshimensis, assembly GCA_021292105.1. Lineage (NCBI taxonomy): Eukaryota > Metazoa > Mollusca > Bivalvia > Arcoida > Arcidae > Anadara > Anadara kagoshimensis. The sequence goes on along the minus strand of CM037869.1, from coordinate 57,452,600 downwards.
GAGATGCTTGCTAAGCAGGTTTATGACAACAGGAAGAGTGACCAAGTGTTGAAAGACACGTTCACATACAGGAAAACAATAGAAAAACAAACAAGTTTTGAAAATTCTACTTCCTGTGACATGCGCATCACGACAGGAGTCACTTTTAAGGCGGCATTGCCTTGTGTGTCAGAGTCTTCCGGAAGTTTAACTTTTCAGTTGGGCACAGTCAAGACTTGGAAAAATGGCGGAAATGACAAGGTTTCCCAGACGTTTGAAAAGAAGATTGAAGTAAGCGTCCAACCAAGAACTGCAATCTGCCGACAGTCGTCTGTAACGGTCGCTAAAATAGATGTCCCTTACCGCATGGATGTGAAAACCGGGTCTGGTAGAAAAACCACCATTTCCGGTGTGTGGCACGGGGTTTCCATGTATAATGTCAAGGATATTCAGACAGACCTTTGAACAAACATTTTTGATTTCTATTAAGCGGTTTATAAAAAAAATTTAACATTTATTATCAAACACATCTTAAAAGGTACCTGGTAGGGAAAAACATTACTAATCCACTCTTTTTCGTTCAAATTCTGATTTGCTTTTGTGTTGATTTTTTAATACTTTGCTTTTTAACTTGAACATGGATCAGTGTGTTAGTGTTTGATTTATTATATAGCCATATTATGTACAGTTTATCTGCCATATATGTCTCTTGACATTAATTGTTGTGTCATTAGATATCTCTGCTTATTGTCAAATACCATGCTACGCAGTCTTAGATGTTAAGAACAACAGCAGTGTTCAGTTTGTACAGAGCTGGCTATGCGATGAATTTCCCTTATAACTCTGTCCTATGTACATAAAATGTAATTTGAAATATAATTTAGAAGTATAAATCTTTATGTTGCGTCACATTTTTTGTAAGAAAAAAAACCATCAGGTCTTTAAAGCAGCTTTAAGCTAAGCTTCATTGTAGTTGAGGCACTGGTATATGTGTAAGCCTCTTAAAATATCCTGACCACTGCGGTAGCTCAGTTGGTAGAGTGCTCGCTCCGTATGTGGGAGGTCGTGGGTTTGATCCCCGGCCAGGTCTGACCCAAAACTTGAAAGTGGGTAGTGACTGTTCTTTCGCCAAGCACTCGGCATTACAAAATGAAAGACACGGTTCTTTCGGATGGGAACTTAAAATAAACGAGGTCCCGTGTCACGGTAGGCTTGACACGTTAAAGAATCCTGTTGTATAATGCCATTAGCACAACGCACAGGCAAAATTTTGCACCCTCGCCTATAGCTGGCGATGTCTCAATTTAAGTGAAATATTCTTGACTGGGACGTTAAACACTCAACTCTTAAAATATCCGTGCCTGAAGAAAGCTTAAATAAAACTGAAAGGAAGTTTAAAATGCTAGTTGTGGACCTAACGCTAAGCCTTAAGATGACTTAAGACGTTTGTGAACTAAACAACTAATAGACTGGTTAAAAACTTAAATGAAGTATAAAATTTTAGTGTCATTATGCTCTTTCACGCTTAGCCCAAAGATGGCTTAAACCCATTTTTAGCAGCCTAAAAACAGCCATTAAGTATTGTAAACTGCAGGCTGGTTAAAAGCTTAGAGGAGGTTTTAAATTCCATCGTCATGAACCTCTTACGAGTCGTTTGGCTTAAAGGTAGCTTGAATATGCTATTTCATCTTGTGGAGCGAGTAATTGACAGTCAGGGGTGGGTAACTCGAAGCTCTCTTAACAGTTACGAATACTTAACGCCTACTTACGAAACTCGTAGAATAAAATCGGGTAACTCGAAACAGTCGTAAGTACGGTAGTCATCGTAACGTGTCCTTAACTTTACGGAAATCAGATACCTCCCTTAGACCATATTTAGCGTAACATTGCACATTCAAACAAGAGATTTACACATTAATTGCATGTGTTCCAATTATTATTTAATTTTGACAACATCAATTTAAGTTTATTTGATCATGTTGATAAATTCTTTAAAACAAATTAGTCATTAAAGTGACTGTGTTTTTAAAACAACAATGTCTTATTTTAAAATTATGATCATTAATAATATTGTGATAATAATTATTAAATTAAAATTTAATCGGGATAATTTTCAACTTATGCTTAAAACCGTAAGCATTTGTTTTACCTTGAATCATTTAATATTATATAATTGAGAGAGAGTGTGTGTGTGTGTGTGTGTGTGTGTGTGTGTGTGTGTGTGTGTCGTAAACTTTATGGAAAATAAGATTAATATTTATAAATGACGTAAGAATCTACATGTGTAGCATTTCATACTGCATCAAAATTGTTTGTAAGTAATTCCTTCTCTATGGATATTTTTCACAGTAGAATTTAACCATTTCAAGCTGAATACTGCTATTTTAGCGTCTTTAGTCAATATTACCCTATGTCTGTGTGCATTTTCTTTCCATAATATTTAACAAAGTAACTTGTGTATGACACTGAATCATTTATGGATTTTAAATTTCAATAGATTTCATGTAAACTACAGATCTGCGCGAAGCATGCTCTCTTGAAAACTACAGAAACTGTATAATTTATTTAAATTAAAAAAAAACAATTTTCGACGAATTTGCTTCAAGGATTTTCCATTTTGAAACTTGCTTATTGTTATATGACACGTATTTTGTTATTAAGAATGCTTATTTAATCAAAATAAGATAAAGAAAACAAGGGAATGTCACAATGTTATTAAAAGTCACAATAAAATTTAGCAAACGTATCTTCATGTATTCTATATACAATACTTTTCATATTCGAAAATGAACCTACCTAACTTCCATGCCAATTTCAGTATTTCTTTTAGATTCTGATATTGAGAGAGAGAGAGAGAGAGAGAGAGAGAGATTTGCATTGGAAGTATCTGTGAAACTAAATTCAAAAATGTGAAAACATAGATAAGTGCAGGGTTTTTTCGTAGTGTATGTTCTGATGGGAACTATAATTTAATTTCACTCTGAAAATTTCCCTATTTAAATCGCGGCACGTTTTCAAACTACTACATTACATAATTAGTTCATGTTCGTATATTGAATTTTATGGGGTTAACGTTTTCAAAATTCAACAGGCCCACTTCGTAATCCAGTGTTACTTTTTTTTACCCCGTTCGAAGCAGTTGCTATTTAGTTAGTGACTTTAATTTGCCGAATTTGTTTTGACTGTCATTTAATTATTTTGTCAAGTAATAACAGGGTAACCGAATATTAGAAGAAACTACGAAGAAATAAAAGAAAAACGCTGTATATTACAGAATATACGAACGAAACGAATTCGTAACTCTACACGTAAATCGTGATCGTAAGTAAGCGTTAAGTACGTTTCGAGTTACCCGTGTAAATTTGTCGCAGTATAAACTTACGATCGTCGTAACATCTACTTACGAATCATATTTAAGATTGGTTCGAGTTACCCACCCCTGGTTTGTTCAGTATGTGACAACAGGATTTTATATCACTGTAGATACCTGGTTAATGACCACATGACCACGTCTAGATAAACACATTTATATAAGTTTCTAAATTTGAAAATAAAAATTAAAAAATTCATAGAGGAAGCTGGCGAAGATGACCAGTTTCTAAATTTAGAAAGATAAGTTATCAATTTTTCCTAATTATACCCCCGCTTAAAAGTGGGGGGTATATAGTGATAGGGGTGTCAGTCTGTCCTTCCGTTACACCTTAGGGTACCCATCTCTTATCCGCAACTCCTCCTAAACCCTTCAATGGATTTTCATGAAACATTCACACAATCTTTGTGATATAATGTAGATGTGCACTTCCTATTTAAAAAAAAAATGATTCGATGGATTTTATTTATGTGGGGGGAGCGCGGGTATTTTTGTGAGCTTGTGGCTCACATTTTTTCTAGTTAAAAGTACTGTTATCATTTGCTAATTTTAGCCAACAAAACAAGAGAGTAAGTTACTAATTTTGAATTGATTATCATATAAAGTATTATGCAAATGATAATTGACAAAACCCGAACAATTGCTAATTGATAACGTATCTTAGAAAGTATACGGATATTTTTGCCAAAATTTTTGATAACGAGCCTGTCACAATTTGTCACGGATAAGAGAAACGTATATAAAGGTGGTACATGCTGCCTTACGAAGCAGACTGGCTTTGAACTGGCAGAATATACTGAGGAAACGAGTTCAACCACTGGGATACACAGCTATTAAAGGTAAAGAAAGTTTTATGAATTTATTTAGGGTGGAGTGAAGTGTTTTACGCCACAGTCAAGATTTTTTCACTTATATCGAGACGGGTGATGATAAGGAAATGGGGGTTCTACGCCACCATGCTTTATAATGGGCAATCCTAATTGCGCTAGGATTGTATATACACCTATGGGGGATCGCCCGACCGTGAAGTTATCGAGTCTTAACATGCAGATATACCGATTGGGGATTTTCAGTAGCTATTTTTAAATAGGTTTTCCATTTTAAATGCTCGCTGATTGGTTCATATCGATTGAGGATTTTCAATAGCTATTTTTAAATAGGTTTTCCATTTTAAATGCTCGCTGATTGGTTAATATCATTTTAGAGCGGCTGTTTTAATATTGTCCATATATAAGCTGTTGCATAGCGTCATCGTTATCAGTCTTTTTACGAATAGTGATAGAGGTTACATCGTTATATTATTTAAAGATCAAAGAGCAGCTGTAAAAATTACCTGAGCGGAGCTGAAATTACCACAGGTAGACAGTAGTATTTAAAGTGTAAAAGCAGACGATTTTTAAAATATTTTACCTGAACGCTTAACAGTATATAGAAGCAGACGATTTGAACGCTGAACAAACGATATTTACTTTATCGGACTGTGTTATATATCAGCTTTATTTATTTTATACCTGACAATGGATTTATATAAATTTACAACTCTCGAAGCACTTAATCAGTGGGCAGCCTTAAACAATAAGATGGATGATGTCGCAGTTAACCTACGGAGAATAGAATTGGCGGCGGATAAGATTTCTACACCATCCGAACGTCAAGCTTTCCTTTGTAACCTGTGCAGTAAATCATTTACTGTAAAGCATAACTTGCAGAGACACCAACGGTCATCTCATGGCAATAATTATTTTACCTGTGGTTGCGGGTATAAATGTAATAGAGGTGACAATTTGAAACAACATCAAAGGTTCTGTAGCGGACAGGGAAAAGAAAATAGAAAACGTCCATCCATCGAAGAAAATGAAACTGCTATTAAAAAACAAAAGGTAGATGAAAACAACCGAGCCCCGTTATACAAATGTAACTGGTGCGGTCACGACAAACAACTTTTACACGGGAAGAAATTCTGCAAACCGTGTGGAGAACAAGGGAGAGAATGTGCATGGTGTCACAGACCCCTTCCAGAGAGGTTTTACAGTCTTAAGACCGATGTCTGTGATTCCTGCATTAACCGAAGGGAGCGATGGATGAACAACCAGACCGGAGGATCAAACCCCAAAGAAGCATTAGAAGGTGCAGTAGCTACTGAGGAATTGTTACCGAATCCAGGTAACTTGTGGGATGTTTTACAGTTTTTCATTGACAATGAAATGAACATAAGAACAATTATTAGTGAAAGATTTACACGAATGAAAGGTTTGAAATGGTATTTAACCTTATTTGTTAAGTTAATCAAATACAACGCTAATAACGAAGCTGTATATGCAGAGCCCGTTTTTAGATCTATCAATTTTACTTGTTCAAATATGTCACAATTGAAACAACAGATTGCTGAAGCTTTTCAAAATTTATACACTTCATTTCAAAATTTCGAAAAAGACGGAAGTGGATGGTCAATTGATCAAATTTTAAAGTTGGAGATTAATTCAGCCGAATATTCACCCGTTTCTGGCAGTTCTTTCATTCCACTCCCTGATAAAATTATTAAAAAGAAAGCCGTTTTAAATATTCAGAATACTAATCAAAAATGTTTTTTATGGTCCGTATTAGCTAGTTTACATCCTCTTCCTTATACAGATCATGCTGGACGTGTATCCAACTACCTTCAATATGAACAAGAGTTGAATGTAAACGGAATAGATTTTCCAATGCCTTTATCACAAATACCCAAGTTTGAAACACAAAATCAAATCTCTATTAATGTGTTCGGTTATGAGGAGAAAGAAATCTTTCCCTTACATATTACAGAAAATCGACACATGAAACACCATGTCAATTTATTATTATTTTCTAAAGGTGACAAGCGACATTACTGCTTAGTTAGAAATTTAAGTCGACTGTTAGGTGATAGGACAGCACATCGTTGTGCTACATATTACTGTAATTATTGTCTACATGGTTTTACCTCTAATAGTCTTCTTGAGCAACACATTCCTTACTGTTCTCCTCATGGCCTTCAGAAAACCAGTTTTCCAAAACCAGACCGACAGTGGGTGGAATTTAAAAGCATTCAGAAACAGTTAAGAGTTCCGTTTATTATTTATGCTGATTTTGAATCTTTTACCAAACCCATATCTGATTCAAACACTACAACAACAACAACACCTTATCAAAAACACGAACCTTCTGGATTTTGCTATAGGGTAGTATGCTCTCAAAATGAACTATCCAAATCCGCTAAGGTATATAGGGGACCTGATGTTATTGATAAATTCTTTGGCTGTTTACTTGAAGAAGAAGTCAATATAACTGATATTTTAAGTCAGGTTAAACCCATGAATCTTTCACCCGATGAGGAAAATCTATTCCAAAATGCCGACACTTGCCATATATGTGAGCAAGTGTTGGGTGCAGATAGAGTACGGGACCATTGTCATTTAACGGGGCAGTTTAGAGGTGCTGCCCATAATGGCTGTAATTTTCAGCTTCAATATAGAAAATCAAAGAAAGATGGTAAAGTTGATTTTTATATTCCAGTAGTTTTTCACAACTTGAGAGGGTATGACTCTCATTTGTTAATGGCTTCAGTCGGTAAATTTAAAGATAAAAAGTTAACCTGCATCCCCAACAATATGGAAAAATATATCTCTTTTTCTCTGGGTAATTTAAGATTCATTGACTCTCTACAATTCTTGAATGAATCTCTTGAAACTTTAGTAGAAAATTTAGCAAAAGAAGGTAGTTCCAAATTTCAAAATTTGCTTGATCATTTCCCTGATCCCGAACAGCATAATCTATTATTGAGAAAAGGCGTGTATCCTTATGATTATGTTTCGGGATCAGATGTCTTTTTAGAGACAAATCTACCTAGCAGAGAAGGTTTTTATAATAAACTAAATGAAACGCCAATTACAGATGAAGATTATGAACATACACACAATGTTTGGAAAACATTTAATCTTTCAACTTTGGGAGAATATCATGATCTTTATTTAAGAACTGATGTGCTATTACTAGCAGATGTATTTGAAAATTTTAGATCAATGTGTTTGAAAAAATACAAGTTAGATAGTGCTCACTACTATAGTTCTCCTGGGTTAGCCTGGGATGCTATGTTAAAGAAAACTGGGGTAAAATTGCAATTATTAGATGATATTGACATGGTTTTAATGATAGAAAAAGGTTTACGAGGTGGGATATCAATGATTAGTAAAAAATATGCGAAAGCCAACAATCCACAAGTTCCCGGATTTGATTCCACTCAAAAAAACACTTGGCTAACGTATTTTGATAAAAACAATCTGTATGGGGAAAGTATGTCTCAACCGTTACCCGAGAAAGATTTTACTTGGTTGAACTTAGAACAAATTCAAAATTTTAATGTTATGAACATTCCAGATGATGCCGACACTGGTTATATACTGGAAGTTGATTTAGAATACCCCCCACACCTACATGCCATACATTCTGACTATCCTTTAGCTCCTGAGACAATGACTGTTACTGATGACATGCTATCAAATTATACTAAAAACTTAAAGGAAAAATTAGGATTAAAGGGCAAATCATCCAAAAAGCTTGTCCCCAATTTATATCATAAAACCAACTATGTACTTCACTATAGAAATTTAAAGTATTATTTGTCTCATGGTTTGAAATTAACAAGAGTACATAGGGCTATCGAATTTACACAATCTGCCTGGCTAAAGCCTTATATAGATTTCAATACAGAAGAAAGAAAACAAGCCAAAAATGAATTCGAAAAAGATTTTTTTAAATTAATGAATAATTCTGTCTTTGGAAAATGTATGGAAAATATGCGCAAACGTGTTAACGTAGAACTTGTGACAACTAAACGACGATTGACAAAACTGACAGCAAAACCCAACTTTCAATCTTTTAAAATATTCAATGATGATTTGATAGGAGTTCATTTGAAAAGAGTTAACATTATCATGAATAGGCCTATATATGCGGGATTTTGCATATTAGACTTATCAAAAATTTCTATGTATCAGTTTCATTATGATTTTATAAAAGAAAAGTATGGTAGTAAGGCTTCTTTACTTTATACAGATACTGATAGCACGTTATATGAAATTGAAACTGAAAATATTTATAAAGATATGTTTAACCATTCTAATGAGTTTGACACTAGCAATTATCCTGAAGATCACTTTTTGTACAGCCCAACAAATGCAAAAGTGTTAGGAAAAATGAAAGATGAATGTGCCGGTAATATTGTGCATGAATATATAGCATTAAAACCCAAAATGTATTCTGTACTTTATGATAAAAACTCAGAAATGACACAAAAATGTACGGCTAAAGGGATTAAAAGATGTATTGTAGAGCAGCAGTTAAAACATGATTTATATAAAGAATGTCTATTCAAAGAATGTTCTTTAAATCATAGTATGAATTTGATACGAAGTTATAATCATCAATTGTATAGTGTCACCTTGAATAAAACGAGCCTTTCCCCCTATGATGATAAACGTTATGTTTTAGATTCTGGAATAGATACTTTAGCTCATGGTCATAAAGACATACACAATCATGTATAATTTGTATTATGTTGTTACTTGTAAATTATTTGAAATGTATTTATATAATAAAAAAAAAGTATTTGAATATATAATTGTTGTTATTTATAAGTTGTCTTGAAGTTGAATAAGATATGAAAGCATACAGTTCAAGATTATTTCACTCTAAATGTCACAATCGTTAGTAGCGAGTACCAGGAATAAAGGCAAACTTGCTTCCAGTAAGACTGGGTCCTTCACAAGAAGTTGAATTGTATGTCTACTAACATACCAGTCAGAATTATTTCACTTGCATCTGTTCTAGATTGATGGAAATGTATAGTAGTATTTTCATACATCTCTTAAGAAATTTACATAGTAAACCAACAAAGACAAGTTTAATATATATATATATATACAATTTATTCTCCCCGTCATGTGTTACAATAGGTCGGGGAGCTATCCTACTGTAACATTACAAAATAATCTCAATCTTCATCTGTATACCTATCATCAACATCATCGTCGCTGTCTGAAGCCTCATCGTCGGAATCATATGCCGCATCCTCGAAGAGAGGGTCAAACATGGTTTTGTGTTTTCTAAGTACTCTTGACACGGCAGTTTCTATATCAACGTCCATCTCTAATTCTTCATCAATATGGGATATTATTTCCCTATGAATTGAACTATGTTTGAGGTTATACATAGTACAAATGTACTCATTATACATTTTTAATAATTCTCTTCTATACTTTGGTAACATTTGTTCACTTGCTTCTTCTCTGGCTTCATTTAAAGAAATGTCCTGATCATCTTCTATAGACTTCACTTTTCGGTTAAACTCTTCCCGTGTTTTCTTATAAATTTCATCAATCATAGCATTAAATCCAGAATCATCCTCGTCCTCACTAGTCTCGCTACCGGCATCACTTTGTTCAGAGTCATCGTTTTCACTTGGTGGGTATGACGCCCACTTAATGCGTTTGGTTGGAGTTTCATCTTCATCATGTGCTTCGTCCTGAGTCATAGGACACTTACGTTTTATGTGGCGCTGTAGATCATAGCTGGTTGAAAATAAAATACCGCAGTCATTACATGATGGATTTTTCTCCATGTTTACTTCTTGTTGCTGTATTAACGTCTGCTCACTCTGACCACTTTCTTCAAACTGATATGATTTTGAATTATTCTGCCTATTTATAGGATTTTCGGCTATAGTTCCAGCTGTTGTTACATTCGACTGATTCATGTGATTGAGCCCGTTAATTCTTAACCTTTGAAGTTCGGGTGTTGTTGTTTTCAAATCTACAACTAAATATCCATAAGGGGTTTCTATTGCTTTCTCAAAATGATGCATAAAGTATTCACTCTTTCTCGGATACATTTGTCGAGCTAACGTTTGAACACTCTGTTTATCTATGGGGTTATTAAACAGCACCAAATAATGACAATTCCTTCTCTGAGTCGGGTCTTTGTTAAAATATAAATTCTGATTGATGACAATAATGGAAAGGTTTCTATGGTGGCTTCCTTCGGTAAACACATCATTTAAGCGCGGGTCTTTGACAGACATCAGATCATCTATCACCAATAAATTTCTCACATTTGGATTAATGAAACTGTCTTTATCCAAGTCCAATGGAATACCCTCAATGAATTCGACCGGAGGATAAACTGACTGGCGAATAACATAATATAACGGTTGCCATCGTCTATAAAGCCATATGATTCTTTGCGGTGCAGGTTGAATTCTGGTATCTTGTAGTAAATTGGTGATCAGGTTGGTTTTACCACATCCCGTTGGACCTGATGTTATGCATGTGAAAGGATGTTTGAAAATTAATTCTTGATCTTTTCCAAATGCTTTACTTCTCTGTGGTGGTGGTGGTGGTGGTGGTGGTGGTGGAGATACTTCACTTCTCTGTGGTGGTGGTGGTGGTGGTGATGGTGGTGGTGGTGGTGGTGGTGGTGGTGGTGGATACGCTTGACTGATTTGTGGTGGATACGCTTGACTGATTTGTGGTGGATATGCTTCATTGATTTTAGAATGTTGAGATTCTTCTCTCTGGTGTGCACTTCGAATATGTCTAAGTAAGGCATCTTTTCTTGAAAACTTTTTACAGCAAACATAACACGATGTTGACTCCATGGTGGTTACCTCTAAAATGAAAATCCAATACGAAAACAGTCCTTTATATATCTTTCAGGTCCGATTTTGGAATCCACGAATTGAATTTGTTGGGCCAATGATACCACTTTACATATACTTCTGGTACTCCCCTGCGTGTACGTCGCTTAAGTACTTTCTCCACTTTCCACAAATCGTCCGGGTTTTTATGTACTTTCTGTAGCTCGCTTTCAAAGAAAGATCCTTCAATAGGCTCATTATCATAGTCTGTTATCTTATAAACTGGAATATTTTGTCTCCAAAATCGTTTCCATATACGGAACACCTCATGACTCCATTTCTCTTCATAATCCTTCTTGAAAGCATGTCGTAGCTGACTGATTCTAACGAGATCTCCCACTGTAAACTTGAATCTTTTGACGGGTTTAGATTTTCGCTCTACTTTTATAGTCTTAGGTTTCTTATTCATGTACATATATTTCCATAGTTGGGCTTCATTTTCTTTATTTACTGTAGCTGGACTTAGTCCATGAAGAGCTGAATGTACGCTGTGGTTATAGTTATAAACCAGGCTAGGTAATATATCTATGTACCGGTGGGTTTGATTATGTGAAAAGTATCTATACATCATAGAAGTGAGAGTTCGAATGGCTCTTTCCGCGTATGCTGCTTTAGATATGCTACCACTAATAATCTGTGTGATATGATTATGTTTTAAGTACTTCTGAAGAAGGGCATTTTTGAATTCTGAGCCGTAGTCGGATCTCAGTTTCTTTGGTTTTCTACCCTCAGATATAATGGTTTCGAATGCTGAAAGGGTTGACGATGCAGATTTATTTTTCATAGGTACTACCCATAGATATCTAGAAAAAGTATCAATCACCACCAACCAGTAACGCATGGAATCATTGTATTTGGCTAAATTACTAACATCGGCTAAATCGGCATCCCATAATGCATCTATCCCGTCTGAAATGACTCTCAATCGTTTAAATTTCGTTTTCAGAGGTCTATGTAAGGAATAACTGTCTTGATCTTGAAGCCATTTCTTTACTTCATATAAGGACACTTTATAGTTTTTAGATTTCAACAGCTGATATAGTTTGGTCGGACCTCGAAAACCTGCTGGCTGTTTGGGATCAAAATATACATTCGATAGAAATTCCTTCCAGTCTGACATGTTTACCCTATCTACTTTACTTTATAAATAAAAACATTGTAATATTATAGCTCTTATATGAATCATTTATAAACAGCTGCTCTTAATAATAAGAACCAATCAGCGAGCATTTAAAATGGAAAACCTATTTAAAAATAGCTACTGAAAATCCCCAATCGGTATATCTGCATGTTAAGACTCGATAACTTCACGGTCGGGCGATCCCCCATAGGTGTATATACAATCCTAGCGCAATTAGGATTGCCCATTATAAAGCATGGTGGCGTAGAACCCCCATTTCCTTATCATCAGACGGGGACTGGAATGTTGTAATAGTGTGTTACGCTCTGGTCAATATTCTTCTGATTTAATAATAAAACATACTAATCCATGTCCGAATCACAATCCAGAAGCAAAGTAACAACTTGGAACTGACAAGTTAGTTCTAAAGACGCGTAAAACGAAGCGACCAGTCAGAGTGACCAACCGAAATTCCTTGAGAAAACCATTCACCTATTGTCCATATTACACACTAGGGTATTCCCCGTGTATTCTAACTTTGGCTTTGAGAGTTGCTGTAAATGAAATTTGGGTTACATTTATCGAAGATAAAAAGCCGTATATTGGCACCACGGTGGTCGAGTATCTTAAAGTACCCTAAATCTCACAGCCTAGGTATGAATCTCTCTCGAAACCTTGCACGTATATAATTTGGCACTAGAAAGATCGCCAGTTTCCTTACGAATGGTCGGGGGGTTCCTCAACCCTCCTTGATATGAGTGAAAGAATCTCGACGTGGACATAAAACTTAATTTCTCCAGTCCATTGGTGTAACTTGTCAGTAACCTTTATCAACTAGTTGCTATTTCTGAGTTTAACTCTTAACTTTATAGCCATAGATTTCAAGTTTGAATAGTCATTAACGTAGGTAATATCGTACGAAAATCAAAACGAAACATAACCATCTAATTTCTAATCGCATCCCAAAAACAAAACAAAGTAAAAACTTTAAATACTTGCAGATTTAGTCAAACGCGTGATTTCCACCAGAAAGTGAGACTGGGTGTTCCGGAAGGGTAACTACGAAAATTGTCTAACTACCTTTATATTTGATCTTGAAATCTGAATTGATATCTGGAGAATGTGTGTCAGAAAATACGTTTTTTTCTGTCTTTAGAATGGCTAACCATATAGTAGACGTTAGGAGTGCCCTGGACATTGCGGGATGGCGATCGGCAGACGCATTAAACCGTATGGGAAGCGAAGATAAAAGAAACACGCTTATTGTGGAGTTAAATAACCATAGCAACCTAAGTATACAACAACTACAAGGAAAATCCAACCAATCACTCGCCGGGATGACCGCCGTTTACCATTTTTTATTCTCTCACAAATTCAGAAATTTGTCCCAACTGCAAAGAATGAGTGAAACACCCTGATCGTGGAACTGGATAAAATTTCCGACATCGGCATTCCGAAATTACAAGGAAAAAATAACTTCAGCCTTGTTCAGTTGGGTGAAGATTTCTATAAAAAGGATAAAACTATTGTCGAGGTGTATGACGTTCGCTGGATTCTGGATGAAACAAAAATTGTTGACAAGAAACCTGAAATGCTTCAAGAACAGGAGTACGACAACAGACAGAGCGACCAGGACCTTAACGCCACATTTTCGTACAAGAAAACGATAGACAGGGAAACAAATTTCGAGAATTCGTCATCTCTAGACATGAGCATGAAGACAGAAGTCAGTTTTAAGGCGGGAATTCCGTTTATTTCCGAGGTTTCCGGAAAATTAAGTTTTCAAATCGGAAGCAGCAAGACCTGGAAGCATGGCGGAAGTAACAAAGTCTCCGAGACGTTTGAAAAATCTATTGAAGTAAATGTCAAACCAAGAACGGCTATTCTTCGAAAATCCTCCATCACCGTGGCTAAAATGGATGTCCCTTACCGCATGGATGTGAAAACCGAGTCTGGTAAGAAAACCACCATTTCCGGTGTGTGGCACGGGGTTTCTATGTATAACGTCAAGGATATTCAGATAGACCTTTGAGCACCATATTAACACTTTCCAATTTCAAGCATGTGCACTGGGATAGTATTATCAAAAATAGTTATCACGTGCTTTACATATTTAATTCTATTTATAAATATACAGTGAACTTTATTGACATATGAAACTTTTATCAATCAATTTCCATTTTTTTTAATTACCTGAATTTTTTTCCATTACAAGATTTATTATTATACTATAATTTTGATATACAGTATAGACAGACCTGCCGAAAGTTCAAAACTAAGTTGGCAAGTTAGCCCCTAATCGACCGTTCAACTAGACTTATCTTTAACATGATCTTGGGGCATCTTTTAGACAGCTAATATCTATCCCTCAGAGACTACCTATTCACATCTCGGCCAGTTGATAGCCAAGCTTTTGACTTCTTTTCGTTAGCTTAGTGTTAAACTTTCGACAGGTCTGTACCGTATGTATACTATTGCGAACAAATGATGGCTTTGAAATTAAAAAAAAAAAAAACTAAGTGTCAAAATTTAAGGGATACACGTCGTATATTTTGTGTAGAACAAATTAAAACATTTAGACAAAGCAATATTATTGAATATCTTGAATTTGACATTTTCCTAGGAAAAACTGATAGACATTTCAAACATCGATAATACAACTGGTATAAGAAATATTAAATTATACGAAATTTATTGAAGTATGATTTCAATTCTGGTACTGAGGTAGTCACGTGAGATGACGTCAGCTTGTTTCCCATCAGTACGTTGTCTTGTTTCCTACTATTTGGATGTGTATTAGGGTCACTGTATAAAGTTTTCAAGTTTTTCATTAGTTCCAGTTTGTTTTGGTTTTATAGGAACAATTTGTATTGTTGTTGTTGTTACATACATTTTTCATCATATTAATTTGGATATTTTACTTTGGATGTTCTAACTGTTTAACATTGATTTTAAAATTCGTGAGCCACAGGCCACGTGTGTTTTGCACATTTGCCGTTACGAGCTCATAAGAATAAGAATTACGATTTTTGTCGAAAATTGCCGAATGTTAATCTAACTTCATTAATGACTTTATCAATCTGATAATCATGACAAATCTTACATGACAATAATATACAACGATTACATTCTTGTAAGATATCTTTTAAAGTTACATGTAATTTTACCTCTGTTTTGCGAAAAAAAAGTTAAGATTTCAACAGCCCAAAATCCTTAATTTTAAAAAGTTGGTATAGACAACTTCCACAGTAATTTGCTAAATTTATTTGATAGAATGTGTCTAGTACAGATTTGTATGGTTCTTATAATTGTATTTCGCCAAATTCTTCAAGATGATAATGATGATTGATTAATTAAATTTCCTATAAATGTACAATGTCTACGATTTGTTTTTAGCTCACCTGACCATAGGTCATGTGAGCTTATGGCATAGCGCAGCGTGTGTATGTGCGTGCGTGCGTGAATGCGTGCGTGCGTGCGTGCGTGCGTGCGTCGTTAACACACATTTTCGACTTCTCCTCTGAAACTACTGGACAGATTTCAATGAAACTTGGTAAGAAGTATATATGGGCCGGTGCAATTCAGATTTGTTCGTGGCGTTGCCATGGCTACCATAACTAGATCAAGGTGACCTAGGGGTGCAAAAATCCTAAAAAATCTTCTTCTCCGAAAGTATTGATTGGAGAAAAAATCTGATGTGATATTTGGCTTCTCTAGGGTCTTAAGCCTATAGTTTGTTCATTTTTTGAAATTCGGACAAAAAATAGGTTACGCGTTTTTGCGTTTAATTTTGAAAAAATCGTATAATAGCTTCAAATTGTTAAAACTTGACTATTTGACCAGATAATGACATGGGGTTTTCAGTTTTGACATATTCTTGTAATTACCTTCAAAATGGTGTCAAGGTCAATTATGAAGGTCATGACCTAATTTTTTACCTTTCTAATACTATTTATTATCTGGAAAACTATAAACTTTTTATATAGGCATGTAAATTAAAATATTGTTGGTATTGAGGTAACGATCATTTTGATATATGGATAAAGGTCATTGGTTCAAAGGTCAAGGTCACAGTAGCAAAACAATACCAAAATGTTTCTTTATCTTGAAAACTATAAACTTTTTATATAGGCATGTATATTAGAATGTTGTAGGTATTGATAGAACGATCATTTTGATGTATAGAAAAAGGTCATGGGTCCAAAGGTCAAGGTCACAGTAGCAAATCAACACCAAAATGGTTAATTATCTCGAAAACTGTAAACTTTTTGTATAGGCATGTATATTGGAATGTTGTTGGTTTTGATGTAACGATCATTTTAATATATAGATTAAGGTCATTGGTTCAAAGGTCAAGGTCACAGATGCGAAAGAATACTGAAATGGTCCATTATCTTGAAAACTATGAACTTTTTGTATAAGCATGTATATTAGAATGTTGTAGGTATTGATACAACGATCATTTTGATGTATAGAAAAAGGTCATTGGTCCAAAGGTCAAGGTTACAGTGGCAAAACAATACGAAAAAGGTTGATTATCTCGAAAACTATAAACTTTTTGTATAGGCATGTATATTGGAATGTTGTTGGTTTTGATGTAACGATCATTTTAATATATAGATTAAGGTCATTGGTTCAAAGGTCAAGGTCACAGATGCGAAAGAATACTGAAATGGTTCATTATCTTGAAAACTATGAACTTTTTGTATAGGCATGTATATTGGAATTTTGTTGGTTTTGATGTAATGATCATTTTGATATATAGATTATGGTCATTGGTTTAAAGGTCAAGGTCACAGTGGCAAAACAATACGAAAAAGGTTGATTATCTCGAAAACTATAAACTTTTTGTATAGGCATGTATATTGGAATGTTGTTGGTTTTGATGTAACGATCATTTTGATATATAGATTAAGGTCATTGGTTTAAAGGTCAAGGTCACAGATGCGAAAGAATACTGAAATGGTTCATTATCTTGAAAACTTTGAACTTTTTGTATAAGCATGTATATTAGAATGTTGTAGGTATTGATACAACGACCATTTTGATGTATAGAAAAAGGTCATGGGTCCAAAGGTCAAGGTCACAGTAGCAAATCAACACCAAAATGGTTAATTATCTTGAAAACTATAAACTTTTTGTATAGGCATGTACATTGGAATATTGTTGGTATTGATGTAATAATCATTTTGATATATAGATTAAGGTCATTGGTTCAAAGGTCAAGGTCACAGATGCGAAAGAATACTGAAATGGTTTATTATCTTGAAAACTATTAATTTTTTGTATAGGCATGTATATTAGAATGTTGTAGGTATTGATACAACGATCATTTTGATGTATAGAAAAAGGTCATGGGTCCAAAGGTCAAGGTCACAGTAGCAAATCAATACCAAAATGGTTAATTATCTTGAAAACTATAAACTTTTTGTATAGGCATGTACATTGGAATATTGTTGGTATTGATGTAATAATCATTTTGATATATAGATTAAGGTCATTGGTTCAAAGGTCAAGGTCACAGATGCGAAAGAATACTGAAATGGTTTATTATCTTGAAAACTATTAACTTTTTGTATAGGCATGTATATTAGAATGTTGTAGGTATTGATACAACGATCATTTTGATGTATAGAAAAAGGTCATGGGTCCAAAGGTCAAGGTCACAGTAGCAAATCAATACCAAAATGGTTAATTATCTTGAAAACTATAAACTTTTTGTATAGGCATGTACATTGGAATATTGTTGGTATTGATGTAATGATCATTTTGATATATAGATTAAGGTCATTGATTCAAAGGTTAAGGTCACAGATGCGAAAGAATACTGAAATGGTTCGTTATCTTGAAAACTATAAACTTTTTGTATAGGCATGTATATTGGAATTTTGTTGGTTTTGATGTAATGATCATTTTGATATATAGATTATGGTCATTGGTTTAAAGGTCAAGGTCACAGATGCGAAAGAATACTGAAATGGTTCATTATCTTGAAAACTATTAACTTTTTGTATAAGCATGTATATTAGAATGTTGTAGGTATTGATACAATGACCATTTTGATGTATAGAAAAATGTCATGGGTCCAAAGGTCAAGGTCACAGTAGCAAATCAATACCAAAATGGTTAATTATCTTGAAAACTATAAACTTTTTGTATAGGCATGTACATTGGAATATTGTTGGTATTGATGTAATAATCATTTTGATATATAGATTAAGGTCATTGGTTCAAAGGTCAAGGTCACAGATGCGAAAGAATACTGAAATGGTTCATTATCTTGAAAACTATAAACTTTTTGTATAGGCATGTATATTAGAATATTGAAGTATTGATACAACAATCATTTTGATGTACAGAGGAAGGTCATGGGTCCAAAGGTCACGGTCATGGTTGCAAAACAATACCAAAAAGGTTCATTATCTCGAAAACTGTAAACTTTTTGTAAAGGCATGTATATTAGAATATTGTTGGTATTGATGCATTGATCATTTTAATATATAGATTATGGTCATTGGTTCGAAGGTCAAGGTCACAGATGCGAGTAGCAAGTTTCATAAATATCTAAATATCCACATCAGTTATTGCTCCTTAAATGTAGTATTTATTGTGTTTTTGTGCTGTTAACGGCCCAGGTGAGCGGTACAGGCCCTATTGGGCCTCTTGTTATTTCTATCTCTGAGGTAACTTCAGTTGGCATCAAAGTATCTCGAGTGAGGTGGTCAGTTCTAATGTTGTGGGGGAACCGGAGAAAAGCACCAAATTCTGCAAGCGAACTTACAAGCTTTTTCAAACCACAGTAGTACACGACATGTTAAGATACTATGTTGGTATTCGGTGATAAAAAGACAAACAATAGGATAACTTCACGGGTAGGATTCGAACCTTTTCCCGGTTTCACGATCATATCTTTACTTGATACCGCAATGATTTTTTTTTTAATTTTAGGACATTCAGCAATTTAAGGTGCCATTTTGAAGATAATTCAAAGCCTGTTACAGCTATGTTTTAATTCTGCAGAAACTTTTTCTTTGCAGTGCCATATTATAAAATGTTGCCAAAATTTATCCGATTTAAGTTAAGGAATATCTTAGTGAAAGACTGATTGTGAAACTTGGACTTATCGTTATTCAGATTTTCAGGTCAAAAAACATATTTAATTTCGCATACACTTTATTTTCGAGGCATGTGAAATTTAAACATATTCGCGTAATTAAATTTTTGCGTTTTTTATATTCAATATAGCACAATAAGCATAGCCTCAGTATAATTTTCGCTCAGTATTAATTTTCGCGCAAAACGAATGACCACGAAATAAGCCAAAATTAGTACACCGCGAAAATAAATACGTTTACAGTATGCATTCAAACATTCTTCCTTAATCACCATCCTATTAACTTCATTTTGATTTAACTTTATTTCAATAAAAATAAAACATACAATTTTTATACGAAAATGAATATATAAACTCCAATAATAAAATAAAATGATATACACGTGATTTGAGTGTCTCCTTTCTAAATTCAATTCTGGTTATATCCAACCATGGTGATATAGGTCAACATCATTGGCCTGTCTGTTTGACCTTTCGTCATGAACACAAAACATAGAAGGATACACCCAGTTCACAGATAGTGTTAGGATTCGCAGTAAAAAAATACACAGTGTATATATTACTTACATGTACTCACCGTGACATGCCCTATATTTAAAATATATTTGAGAAGGTAACACGTGTACAATCTCTGCGTCCGTTACATATCGATGTTTTGGTGCTAAAATCAGCTTTTATATGAGTTCATGTCTTGAGGTAAAAGTTGCAATATATATCTTAAAAATGAAATCATAACAAAATTACTCCATATAGTATATATATTCATTCAAAAGATTCGAAACATAACTTATCGTGAATACATAGCTATAGGTAACAAGATTATCAGTTCTTTTATTTATGTGTTTGCTTTTGATGGACAACAGTTTTTTCGGGGTTATCTATTACAATTTTTTTCAAAACCACTTTTTTCGAGACTATGTTTATCAATTTTTTTTTAAAAAATCATTCTTCTTTCGAGGCTATGTTTATCACATTTTTTTCAAAAATACTTTTTTCAAGGCTATGTTATCACATTTTTTCAAAAATACTTTTTTCGAGGCTATGTTATCACATTTTTTCAAATAAAACAGTTTTCTTTCGAGACTATGTGTGTCACCTTTCCAAAAACAGTTTTCTTTCGAGACTATGTGTGTCACCTTTCCAAAAACAGTTTTCTTTCGAGGCTAAGTTTAACATTTCTCTAACATGCTTGTATTTTGAGACTCATGTTTCTTGAAGGTTTTTAATTTTACTCCTGGTTCTTTCGATGAGAATGATTCGTCTAGACCTTCCTGTAACGTGTCCTGTAGATTTTTGTTTGATGTATCTGGTATAAAGACGACACTAAGAGCAGACAAGAACATTAATCCACCACATATAAAGAAAACAAGGCCATTAACTGACATCCCCTGAAATGTAAAAAAAAGTTATGAAAATTGACTGAATCTATTTAAATAAAATAAATGATATAATAAATATTCTAGGAAGTCTAAACAGAAGACAACATTTTTGTCTATACGGTTGAATATATCATTTTTGTGCAGATCAAAATATCTGAATATTAAAATTAATTATCTTTTTTTTTTCATTTTTCGCCATTCTCTTATTACCGTTTTGCATGAAGTCATTCAACAATTCCATATACATATTGCATTCAAAATTGTCTGTTGCAATAACGTTGATGTATATATAAATACTGGACTTTGAATGTTTTACACGGAATGCATTGGGGTGAATTGTGATGGGCAATAATGGCATACATAACTACATGTACATAATTAAAACAGATAAAAATCAATACTTGTTTCTTACCGCTAGTATAATCTGTGGTGCCACCATCGAACTTATTCTGGCTGCAGAATTATGGAACCCATAGGCGTTGTTCCTACAATTAAGTTAACAGATATGGTATAAAACACCTTTTATATTTTATACAAACAAAAAAACGCAAGACTTCGAGCACATTAAGGTCATTATAAAAGAATTCTTGTTAGCCTTCAAAGAAATTTTTCGCATAGAGAATTGTTAATTTGCATAAACGCCCACGACGTTAAGCGATAGAAGGGAAGTAACTCATACAGTTACCGTAAACAAACATGGAGTCAAAACCATCCTAAACTAGTTCCGCTTCCAAAGGTGATAAAACGTTATACAGGATTTTGGCTGTGGTTGAGGGTACTTATATATCTTTGACAGGGGATTAGGGGACTGTGTTACCTGTCACAAAGTTTTAAAACTTATAATACCATACCTTACAACTGTAGGATAGCATTCTGTAGTAAATATCTGTAACATAGCCCACGCTGTAGCCACACCCAGTTTAAATGTCATAGAAAAACCATTTATTAAATTTCCCTTCTCTGTTAAATCTACAATAAAAGACACAAAGATGAAATCATATTAATGATGGAAGTTATTTATGTTAGTTGTTTAATGAAAGCAGGTGTGTGACAAGTAGGATGCTGGACGTTCTACAGTAGGACTATCACCACAACCTTGGATATACACTCTAGTGCCAGTCCAAGGTCGGGAATTTCATAACAATGATTCCACTGCTGTAATTCATGCCGGCCATTTGACCAGTCTTACAATTACTGTTCATACACCAACGGTTATAATGTGATTGGACTTTCGTTGAAACAGTTGCATACATAAATAAGGCTGGTGCAAGTACAATAAAACCTCATTTAATGTCCCTCGAGACCTTGATTGTTGCTAGACGTTTTTTGAAGTCCCAAAATTAATGTCTTCTATGTTTTTTTTTTTTTTTTTTGTTTTTTTTTTTTTTTTGTTTTTGTTTTTTTTTTTTTTGCATATCTTCCTAAACGCATTGTCAAACCCATTTATAACTTAAAAACTTGATTAAACAAATAGTGACAATGAACCGATGTATCAAATTGGGAAATGGTGCTTCGGCCGAGATGGTTATACAATGTATTACAAAAACGTATTGTACCTGATATTTGAACCCCGCCAACTACACATCCACAGATTCCCGCCAATGTCAGGAAAGCAAATACTGTCCATCGTCGTCCAAACCTGTAAATAGAGAAAATACACCATGTTAATGACGAACGGAAACAAAACATAAAAAATATCCAACCAATCATGTGAATTCAAATAATAATATACAAAATTAAAAATTAATAAATATACGTGGGAAATTTAACTTTGCTGTTTTTGCAGATCAATCAATGTTCAAGAATCCTTTTTTTCCCTACTGCACCTGGCCATATTTCTCTAGTGGAAGTTGAGGTATCTAATTTAAGTGGCAATGGTTCAAAGTTTTCACTTTGCTTTTGTGATTGAGATTTTAACATGGTTTGGTATGTCTGTTTGTTTTTGCTGATCATTATATATAATATATATACATACAGGTACTAATTCTATATTCTGGTATGTTGTTTACAATACTATGGTTTGGTCAAGAGACAGTTTTCAGAACTTTCTTTCTTCTTTCCCCTAGTTTTGCTTCATATTTGGACTTGTGACAACATATTTGGTGTTTTTGGGAATATAATTCTCCAACAAACAATTGGTATACCAATGAGCACAAACTGTGCACCATTGCTTGATGACTTTATTTCTCTATTCGTATGAAGCAGAATTTATGCAGAACTTTGTTAAATCTGGAAAGACTGTCGCAAAATTATTCATCTCTACATACAGATATTTAGGTGACATTTTATTTATTAATAATCCTAAATTTGCAGATTATGGGGATGTCATCTAAAACAGTTAGCTAGAAATAAAACATGCAAGGGATTCTGATTCATATTTAGACTTATACCTCAACTTATGACGTGTAGAAAGGCTTTAATTGAAGATATTGCACAAAGATGATGATGACATCAGTATTTTCATTGTCAACTTTCCTTTTGTATGCAATATTTCTACATTTGTTATTTATGGTGTAGTTGTTTCACAATTAATACGCTATGATAGAGCTTGCTCCCAATACAAGAACTGTATACACTGCACTATACTATATATAAACCAACAAATAAATACTTATTTGCCGACAGCCCGCCGTTGTGGATAGACCGCGGATTTATTAAAAAGCAGTAGAAATATATAATCTATGTCCTATATGACAATTTCATAAGTGTGCAAAAGTTACAAAAACACACACAAAATGCAAAACTAATGCATAAATTAAGTTAACACAACCTGCCTGGATAAAAAACCAGAGATAAACTGCAAATTTAAGCAGAAAAATAGTCTGGAAAACATTGACAGAAAAGAACTACTATTATAATGTAGCATTAATAAAAACCTACATACAAAACCTAAGTTAAGTCTATCCCCGTTAACGGACGGCTAGAAAGTGATATACATGTACCCGACAACCAACTACGTGTTCAAAAACACGTACACCCATTGGTTAACAACATAATCACGCCTTATATATACGTATAACGCGTGCCTTAACATACATTACTTTCCCGCTATTTGATAAAACGCGGGAAAATACATTTCTACAACAAAGCAAGCTACTTACAAATAAATTGTTGACTCGGGGAATATTGCGAGCCTAGACTTTTCAGGTCCCTCAAAAGGTTTAAATAAACGTGTTAAATTTGCCGGTTGTTGACGTTTTTACTTTGCTTTTTGGACGGAACATAAGGTAGTTTGTTTTTATTTATCTTGTAGCGTAATGCTTTATGATACTACAATTATTATAGACTTACCATTTGGCTAAGAACCATATCATAAGGTTGGTAGGTACTTCTACTAAGCTGAGTAAAGCCAGATTTAGATAGAGATCACCAGATAACTGTTGTACTCCAAATGATATAGCATAATAAGAGAATCCACACGAAAACCTACAAGTAACAAACAAAGTTTTAGCAGTCTTACTGGAGGTCATGGGTTCGAACTCCGGTCATACATATAACTGCTTCACAATAATGTCATGTGCTACTTTTTATTTTTTATAATGAAATAACGCATTCAAAAGTAGCGCATTACAGTGAGAAAATCCAAAGTATAATATACTTTAGTGTTTTCACGTTCGAGCGGGAGGTCGTGGGTTCGAATTTCGTGACACTGCTCTACATTACACTTTTATTAGAACATCTTTAATTGTGATTTTCACACAGAAAATAGGAGTTTTTGTTTTAAATAGAACATAATAATTTGTTACTGAAAAATACCTGGCAATATAGCACTTAGTATTAAGCAAAAGGTAAAACAACCAAGAACAAAAAACAGCAAGCATACGAATGAAAAAAACAAGCAAACGCACGTATATTTTGAGCAACGATTATCAAGGGTCTCGATCACTAATTGGATTGTATCAATATGTGGCGTGACTCATTTTTAAAAAGTGGACCGGTTCCAAACACCAAAGTGACATGAGTAATCAATGACCGAAATGTATAAATTGGCTCAAGACGAGGAGAATAGGACAATGGTGTTTTACGGTTCAATCAAGATCCTTTCAATTATATCTAGGCGGCCAGTTTTGTAAATAGTGAATGAAACTGAAATATAGTGTGAAAACTACCTACTTTTGGATATGAACTGACAAACTTTCTCACACTAGGATCTGCCAACTTGGGTTTCGAACCTAGATGATGAGAGACCCTGATCCCTAAGAATGATGCGCTTAGACCACTCAATACAAAAAGGTCCTTGTAACTGGTAACAGTAAAACTTACCATATAACCGCTAACAAAAGAGTGATTCTGGCAAGATGCCAGTTATTAAATAAATTCCACAATGTGTATGTTTTATGTCCAAGATTCTCCTCATCAATGGCGTTCTCTATCACGTCTTCAAAGTTACTAATTTTGATTTTCCTTCCATTGATTCTGGCTATTTTGTACAGGACATCTTTAGCTTTGTGCATCTTGTTGTTACTTACAAGCCAACGGAAACTTTCTGGTAGAAACCTAAAAATAGAAAAAAAATTATCAAATTGATATACAGTTAAACTTGTTATAAAAAGACCTAAACCAGTACCCAAGAATATGGAATGGATGGTCTTTAGAAATTATTAAGGATCTATTTAGCAAATGGGTCTGACTTCAAACACTGAGTCTCAATGGACAAATTGTTTATAATTTTTTAAAGTTATGTTTGGAATGTCAGGACAGTCATTCTTTATAAAATTTCTTTTTAGTTGAAATATAAAGCAGAAGGACATCACAACACTGGTCTTAATGGACGAGTGGTCTCTATATAAAGGTTGTTTTTGGTTAGAATATTAAGCCTTTGGACCTTAAAATAGTTACCATAATGACTAGGTTGTCTTCGTATAGGTATGTTTGGTTAAAATATGAAGCAAAGGAACATTAAAACATTTACTATATATCCATAAATTGGGCCTCATTCAAAGTTACATCAGGACACTTAGGGTCAGGTAGGTCATTGTTGCTCGGTTTTTTTCCAGGTGTGATCATCGTGAATATTCCAATTATGACATAACGTTTATAGTTGTTCCAAGTAAGAAGGTACAGAAGGGATAATTTTGACAGTCATATTTGTTTTGTTAAAAAGTTAAAAAAAATGCTCTATGTACAGAATTAAGTTCACTTTTTCATGAATGAAAATATTTTTCCCTATTAGCTCAGTATATATTGTATTAAGTTTTGACATTTTTGTGAGTTTTTTGGGAAATACGACTTTATTTTTGCATTTTCCATGTACACTGAATTTATGAAAATACAGTAGTGTTACTGGACAAGTTGACTTCATATAGATTCTTTACCTTGAAAAATGAAGTCAAGACCTTCAAACGATTGTGTTATAGACAGGTGGTCTTTATAAATGTATTATAAAAACTGTTAAAATGTAAAATATGACATTTTTTCGTTTCTGATAGACGAAGATGGTATCACTAAATTTAGCAACTTTTGTCTTTCAAAATGTCAATCGCGAATTACAGTTTATTAATGTCATGGCGATGTCATATTGACAAACTTTCCTGCAATACTAAAACAAATAATAAGATTTCTACTGGAAACCAGTCAATTGGTATACGGAATGTATATATTTGCCCGTTACATTCTGACGGCACTTGCAGTGCTTACCACATATAACTTTCAATTTTCACTCGTTTCATCTGATATTTTACAAAACCTTTCCATTTATTTTTCAAAAATCAAAACGGTTGATTTTAGGAGAAAATAACATCGTTTCTGCTATGATAATCTTTATATTAAACGAATACGACAAATTATGTCCATAAAGACTTCAAATTTATATCGTACAAAAATATTTCAAACCTACCCTTACCATAATAATTCCAGAGCAATTGTTTCAGTGATGGTTACAGAAAGGTGAATGCATTGATATTCACGAACCACACAATAGAAAAGAAAAATATAATTATTTTATACAATGTACCTACCATCCTAATACTAGAGCCGGAATTCCGGTGATGGCCGCAGCAAGGTGCAGATACTGCCAGTCACGGAGCCACCATGCCACCAAGGCAAACAAAGCGATAGACAAAGACCAGGCGGGAATTGTTAGAACGATTGGCCGCCATTTTGTTGGTACAAACTCCAACAAGAAAGGAACATACACAATAAAATAACATCCGGTTGCGAATCCTATCAAGAATCTACAAGCCGCAAACATTTCCCAGTTGACAGAGAAAGCAGCCACCGTGTTAAAAATAATCATTAGAAGTATAGACAACAGATGAGTCGGTCGTCTGCCAAGAGAGTCTCCAAACTGCCCACTGATAAATCCACTAGCTAGAAGTCCACCCATCTGAATAGTGATAATGGTCGGTGTAATCCATTGATTTTCACAAACCAAGTCCCACTACAAAATACAGAAAATATTGCCAAATGCAAAAAGTAAAAAAGGAGGAAAAATCACAAATCCTAAAATAACCAAATTATGTCTGACAGAACTTGTAATTTGGGTCCTTCAAAGAGAACCTATTAATTTAGTGGTAGGATTGCAGTGACTGAGATTTGAAAAGGTTTAGCCTTCAAATCAAACCCGCCTCACTGCTTTGGATTTACGGTTTGCATACTGGTCGTAATGCAATATGTTGACGTAAAACTCGGACAACATCACTGCTTTGGTCTAGATTCCAGTCCACCACTGCTTCAGATTAGATCCCGGTTAACCACAAGTTAGAAAAAGTTTTCACTTGTTGTAGGTTTCTGCTAGTTTGATTGGTGCGAGTATAATAGACAGAGTGATCTGCAATGTGTATGGACGACATTGCGGTCAAGTGAAGTAGCACCCTAAAGGTCGATAAAAGTGATAACTAGTACAAAGCAGATCGGAAACACGTGCACAAAATTCAAATAGGCTGGTTATAGACTAATCTTTGAGTTTAATAATCAGCAAACTGCTGCAAAACAGCATTACAACAACCAACCAATTGTTATTAAGCTACTGTAGTGGTTGAAGGTAAGCAGAGAAAACCGTTGACCTTGAGCAAGCGAATCAACAAACTATCTTGCACAAGGATCTTTGTGGGATTCAAACCTAGATGGATAAAGGGACTGTGATCCCTAACCTGGTATTAGACCACGCCACCAATGAGTCCCCTATTGGGCGTGTGATCTGTAAAAGTTTGTGTAACAATTTCAATACGTACCTCGCTAACTACGGTATTCATTTTCTCGTCAAAAATACGTTTCTTACAAACACCGTCACTAGAATTACCCGGTGGACTACATCCCATCATTACCGTGTTGTTCATGTTAAACGTCAATGTCGTCTGATTCATGTATCTATCGGTGACGTTGTTCTCATTGTCATCGCCGTACACACACAGCCATGGTGGGAAAGCCCCGGTAATGGCCATCATCAGCATACTCCAGGAAGTACAGATCATGCTCAATAGTACCGTAAATATGGTAAAAATTTGAAATCTACCAAACCCTCCACTTTGTTGTAGAATTTCCTCTATGATTTCTCCTAGCTTTGCCATTGTGTTTATTTGATCAAATACGGTATTCCTAAGAACGCCAAATTACAATAAATCTATCTGAAATAAAAAATATATGTAAGTTGATTGTTCTTGCAAAAATTAACCAAAAATATTTTGATAGGGTAGTTTACAGAAGATGATTGAAATGTGAAAAGTTTACACATGAATATAGATCGCAAAAGCTAAACTGAGGCTTTGGCTTAGGTGAGCTAAAAATGAAAGAAACGTATGGATACAGAGACATTACCTATGGCTACCATAAGACTCATTTAAGGCTCTAGGTGTTATTTATTTGTAAGCAGCTTGCTGTGTCGGTGGAAACAAGCTCTACCATTATAGAAATGAAATTAATTTTTCTTTTTGTTATGGAAGTATGAAAGAATTGGACATTTTGCACACTGAATAATGGGCATATTAATCGTGAAACAAATTCACCATAAACAGGAGAAGTGGGTATATTGGTGGTATCAATAAGGAGAGAGTGAGTAATGGTGTTTAACGTCCCAGTCAAGAATATTTCAATTATATCGAGACGTCGCCAGCTATAGGCGAAGGTGCAGAATTTTTGCCTGTGCGTTGCGCTGATGGCATTTTACAACAGGGTTCTTTATCGTGCCAAGCCTACCAAGACACGGGACCTCGTTTATT
Source organism: Anadara kagoshimensis (assembly GCA_021292105.1). Classification (NCBI taxonomy): domain Eukaryota; kingdom Metazoa; phylum Mollusca; class Bivalvia; order Arcoida; family Arcidae; genus Anadara; species Anadara kagoshimensis. The sequence goes on along the minus strand of CM037869.1, from coordinate 57,423,774 downwards.
TTAAGTTCCCATCCGAAAGAACCGTGACTTTCATTTCGTAATGCCGAGTGCTTGGCGAAAGAACAGTCGTTACCCACTTTTAAGTCTTGGGTCAGACGCGACCGGGGTTCGAACCCACGACCTCCCACTTACGGAGCGAGCACTCTACCAACTGAGCTACAGCAGTGGTATCAATAAGGAGTTGAAGAAAGTAAAAATTAGTCATAAGACTAAATTTATAGGAAGCAAACCTTGAAAATCAGTCGTCTATTTATAAAATTATTTCGGATGGGATGATTTCAAACTATATACTCACATTTCAGAATTCTAGCAGTATTCCCCTAGTATCGAGGAAAATAAGAAACAACTTTAAAGATTTACTGTTGGTTCTAATCGTTGTTAAGAATTGACATTTAAATTTAGTTATCTGGATTTGACCATCGGTCAGAAGAAAGTTATCACAGCTTGTCCGGAATTTATAACTGGATGTATATCTAAACTAACCGCCCTATACTCGCTTCAAATAGTTTGGTTTTAAAGTTTCAGGAGAAACTTTTAAGTTGTTTAAACTGATATAGACACAATTATAAATCAGGGACATTTATTAGCAAGCCTCTCCTCTCCTTTCCTCGCCATTTAAATATGGTTAAATATACAGTCAAAACGGCCCTAAATGTCACCTCTATAATAGGACCACCTGCTTTAAAATGCCAGAAAACTTTATATCTAATTGCTTTTTATTCATAATATATTATACCTGTGTTAATTTTACAGCACTATATTGCCGTTTCGGAATACAATTCTTTATCAAAAATTGTGAAACCAACATTTTTTTTCAAGGCGTTGAAAAAAAATATCTAAAGGACCAAAATATATTGAACCAATAGCTTAGCTAAGGTAATAGTACTTTAAACCTACATATATAATGTAAGAACCACCTTCCCATAAAGACAACTTAACTGCTTCCCTTGCATGGCTTTTATTAAACAGGTCTGACTGTATTTTATTTACTTCGTGTTCATGTTAATTTTAAAAAACAAAAATTCGTAAAAAATTAATATATTATCAATCTGTATGATATTATGACGTAGTACAGGCCTGTCAAAAGTTTAAAACCAAATTAACGAATCAGTACCAGATGGACACATCACTTCGGGGCTGTGACCCATAAACACACGCTTTAGACCACGTGGATACCGAAGACCCCGGAAGTGTGCTATGTTTATCTACATAGTACAGACCTGTCAAAAGTTTAACACTAAGCTAACAAATATACGTAATCATCAACTCATCTCGGTAATCGCGACAGCTTCTCAGTAGCTATATTTAACCATTGAACTGTCTAGAAATGGCGTTTATAGAGCTTTAACTGCCATTGCCATGCAAACCATAAAAACTGAATAATGCGTGTTAGCACATTATGATTAGTTTGCTTTGCACGGCAATGGAAGTTATAGCACTATAAACGCCATTTCTAGACAGTTCAATAGTTATATTTACATTTTCCATTTTTTGAAAATCTTATTTTGGTATTTTAAACCATAAAAAACTTTAAGACACTGTCGTGTATGACATGGGAACAGCCAATCAATGACGTCACGCGTATAGCCGCAAAGAAGAGATGAGTGACGTCACATTAGCAATGGCATTTATACTCCTATAACTGACATATAGTCTTAAACAAACTTTAATACATTAAAACTCTCTCTCTCTCTCTCTCTCTCTCTCTATATATATATATATATATATATCTTTTCTGTCATTAAATAAACTTGTATGTCTCGGCCGGGAGGCAGTCAAGCTTCGACTCCTTTTCGCTAGGTCAGTGTTAAATTTTCGACAGGTCTGTATTGTATCTAGATAATCCTTGGTATGTTTACTTGTTTACTCTTAATCTAATTTAATAACAAACAAACCCAGATAATAATTATAAAACGTTATAAGCGAACACCTAAACAGTGATAGAGAGCGTAATTTACACGTCTAACATAACAGTGAGAACAGTACAGTTGACCATCTTGTTTCTGTGCGAGCCTGTAATGATCACGTCTGATATAACAGTAAACAGTACAGTTGACCATCTTACTCCTGCATGAGTCGTAGCGTAAACGTCTGGAATTAAACAGTGAAAAGATAACGTTTTGTCTAACTCATGTATGAGAGCGGAATACACACAACACTAATATGAATACATTTTGTCCATCTTGTTTCTGTGCGAGCCCGTAATGATCACGTCTGACATAACAGTGAAAACAATACATCTTGCTTACGAATAAAGTAGTACCGTACGCGTGTACACGTCTGAAGTCTGTCTCAATGAACATGTTCAAAGTGTTTTACTTACCTGCGTCGTCTAATCAGATATATACAGTCCGTATAATTATATAGGTACGCCAGAAATTGTAGTTTTTTAGTGTGTATAAGTATGGTTGTAATTATTGATAGATAACCCTTTGACTTTACAATATTATCTCTTTGATAATAGTGAATAGTGGGGAAGTTATTGTTATGCTCGCTTCAAAGAGTTTGGTTTTAAAGTTTCAGGAAAAACTTTTAAGTTGTTTCAACTGATATTGACACAATTATAAATCGGGGACATTTATTAGCAAGCCTCTCTGTCTTTTGTATCTCACCTTACCGTGGCCGGCTTCATTCCTGTAAACCGTTCGCTGTATGCTAGAGACGGTTTGGACTTTTCTTTTGCTGGTGCTAAGCTGGTCGTCTCAAACCTTTTTTCTGAGATTGACCGTGTCTTGAGGTATATGGAGTCACCCGTTTTTGGACCTTCTGTAATGACATCTGCCACTGTCGACTCTTCTTCTTCTTCTCGGACATATAGCGACGTGCTAATGTCCAATCTTCCTACTCTTTCCAGGCCTCAGTCATTAGTTTCTAAAGAGATATTCAATAGTGTGTGTAATGTGGAAAATTGGGTGCAAGTGCGGCAGTGCGGATGACACTTTTCGAACACTGGCGATATCCCTTACTTATACAAAATCCATACCACACTGTATAACGGATATACCGTGGAATGGGGGTCAATATTCGTCCAGAAAGGCTTTGTATGTTAAACGCAAGAGAAAGCCAATATAAACACCCTTATCTATTTTTCACCGGGTATCAACTTAATCCTTAAGCCATTAAAATACAAACTTTAAGTAATTTTTGATAAAAAGGTTTTATTAGTTCACTTGCTTAGATATAACATTTGACCTTCTCATGTTGATCTATCATCTATCCATCTATCTATCTATCTATCTATCTATCTATCTATCTATCTATCTATCTATCTATCTATCTATCTATCTATCTATCTATTATTTAGATATTAATTATAAATTTATTCATGAATTATTTATTTATTTATTTACTTATTTATTTATTTATTTATTTATTTATTTATTTATTTATTGTGTTAACAATATCATTCGAATCACGATCAGACTTTGGTGCTCGAAAAATGGCGGGATCACCAATTACAGAAACAGTTTTTGATTACGTCACGGCCGAAGCTCCTACTGGCTTTTAGTGTCTCCTGTTGATAGTGAAAACTCAACAGTTTATCCAAAGAGAAACATTTGTAGAAATAAACAAAGGCCAGCATTTGTAGAAATAAACAAAGACCGGCATTTAAGACCGGAATTTGTAGAAATAAAAAAGACCGGAATTTGTAGAAATAAATAAAGGCCGGTATTTGTAGAAATAAATAAAGACCGCCATTTATATGCTTTCGAAATTGAAAGATACGATACAAGTTCTATTAGTTTTATTTTTTATTTTTATTGTTTTAAACTTTTTTGTTATATATTTTTTATTTTATTTTATTTTTTTCGCAAAATGTCAACTGAATAACATTTGTTTTGGAAAATGACATATCAAAAACCTCCCTTTAAGATTTGACTATCAGCAATACAGACTTCTGTTGTTCAGCTGTTAAATTGCTAAAACATGTTGGTTTTATTATTATTATTATTATTATTATCAATCACGCAGTTTGTAAACAAGCATATACGCAAAATGACAAATTATATTTATATCTTTGAAAGTATAACAAAGTATTTTTAGAAAATTATTAAATATATTACTTACATCATTATATGATTCAAAATATGGCCTCGTATCGTGTATAGATATGGCCTCGTATCGTGTATAGATATGGCCTCGTATCGTGTATAGATATGGCCTCGTATCGTGTATAGATATGGCCTCGTATCGTGTATAGATATGGCCTCGTATCGTGTATAGATATGGCCTCGTATCGTGTATAGATATGGCCTCGTATCGTGTATTGATATGGCCTCGTATCGTGTATAGATATGGCCTCGTATCGTGTATAGATATGGCCTCGTATCGTGTATAGATATGGCCTCGTATCGTGTATAGATATGGCCTCGTATCGTGTATTGATATGGCCTCGTATCGTGTATAGATATGGCCTCGTATCGTGTATTGATATGGCCTCGTATAGCTTTTCGGTATGGTCACCATGAGCATTAAAATCACATATTGGCATGTACTTCTGGTGCACCCATCGCATCATGATGGAAATGCGCATAGCCTTCGTTAGGAACGTTTAAGTGTAAAAAATCATTTTCGATTGCATTACCTTAAAATCTGTTATATTATTTTTATTTATTTATTTATTTATTTGTTTGTTTATTTATTATTACTATTATTATTTTAAAAAAATAAACACATGTAGATCTACGAGTTTTATACTTATGTTCGTGGTAAACACATCAGCGCTCTGAACATCATCAGATTATGGCCGACCTATATTTATCATTTGTATCTAAAACATTACGATATTTATAATTATTTGTTTTAATTACCTGTGACTTTCCTGGTGCGTATAAATGATTCCGCCAGTATAATGCACGTGTCTACATCCTCCGTGTCATTGTCCGAGATCCCAGACCCCGCACATATGGACGGCGATACTCGATAAGTTTAATATGGGTGACGTATACACAACGCTTAAGATAAATCCATAGAACAATTTTAAATTTCTTTTTGAAATTGATAATTTATCTGGTCATGTCGAGATAACATTTAGACTTGTCCAGTCACATAGCTGTTTCACTGGACATTAAATATACAACTTATTAGGCCTAGCTATAGGTGGTAGTGCGACAAAGGTCGTGAAATTCAAACAGCATTACCTTGGTGGCCGTGCGGCAAAGGTTGATCATTTAGACTTGCTGTCTCACGAGACGTTATAAACACCTTACAACTTATTAAGGCCTAGCTGGGTGGCCACGCGGCAAAGGTGGTGAAATTAAAACCGCCTTCCATAGGTGGCCGTGCGGCAAAGGTCTCAAGATCAAACCGCCTTACCTACGTAGGTTGCCGTGCGACAAAAGTCGTGAAATTGGAACCGCCTTATCTAGGTGGCTGTGCGGCAATAGTCGTGAAATTCAAACGGCCTTACCTACATGTAGGTGTCTGTGTGTCAAAGGTCGTGAAATTCAAACAGCATTACCTTGGTGGCTGTGCGGCAAAGGTTGGCCATTAAGACTTGTCCATTTAAATAGTCTTGTCTCATTGGACGTTAAAAACGCCAATGCTGGTTTACACCGACCGTAAATGCTTTTCACCACAGCATAATAAATAAGTTAATCTACGACTCTGTACTGTCACAAACGTGTTTAGTTTAGCCTTTTGGAATTAATAGTAGTTATGTTTTACTTTTACGCGTAAAAAAACATAACTACTACTAGAATTGCATTTCGCAAATAATAATACTTAAAAAAATTACTGGTGCGACAAAAACGCCCATGTTGTTGACTTTTGCAATGTAAATCTACACGAATACATTAAACTCAACTTAACTTTTTAATTCCACTTTTTTTCTTAGTAGTTCTTAGGATGTATAGATCAAGATTTGCATATGAAACAGTTATGTTTTGACTCTGAACAAGTCCACTGTAAATAAACTGTATTGAGGAAAAGATATTTTTTGTGAAACTTTAGAATATACAGTTATTTAAGACACATTCAACACAACGAAGAGAACGTTATGTACAATATAAGTTAATTTTAAACCAACCAAACAGGACAAGGCCAATAAATAAAATAATGAGAGAGAGAGAGAAATCTACAATAATGTAAATGGGACCACTGATTATAAAATTCTAGTTTAGAATAAAAATATATTTCACTACTTCTAGTATGTGCGAAAAGCTGACTAAGTTATTTTTGATGACGGTTTGTTATTTATGTAAAAGATTTGAAATCTTTTGAGGAATGATGGTGAAACTGGGTTTAGATATCCATTCTTTTTGGTAAACTTTAACAAATATCATATCCATACAAGTTTGTAAGTCGTTGGAATTCGCCTTAAGTTACTACCGAATACAGTAGCCATCCCTCGGGAAATGATCAAAATTTTCCCATTTGACCAATAAAATTCTACCTTAAAAACAGCAGTGATACAATAGCAGATTAAATCTAGATGTCCTTTATAACAACTGTATTGCCGCAGTATTACATGATGGGCCCAATTTATTGTAAGCATGTTATAATGGAGTTGGCTTTATATTAGGAGTGTCTGGTTTTTTCAGTCTTAAAGATAGAAAGTAGTCTTTAAAAGTTTGAAAGAATCACTGAAAGGTTGTGGAATCCTAAAGGAGTATCAGTATATTTGAGTTAAGAAAGTCAAAATATGACTACTGACCTTAAGCTGATATTTGTCATTAACTCTTTAAGTATTTACCTTGGCACATTATCTAAGAATATTTGACAAGATTGATCTAAAATGGTTGTTTAAGTCACATTAGCTATCACTACCAAATACAACAAGATAAGTTTAAAACATTAGTGGTCGTGCGACGAACTCTGCTAAGAACTGTTATCTATCGATACTAGTACACACGTAGTACATTATTACCAAATCCCCTGTATAAGTGGTAATCAAAAACATACTAATCCATGTCCAAATCACAATCCAGAAACAAAGTAAAAACAAACATACTAATCCATGTCCAAATCACAATCCAGAAGCAAAGTAAAACTGACAAGTTAGGTTAGACACGTGAGCTTCCACCAGGGAAGTGAGGCCGGGTGTTCCGGAAGGGTAAACACTCTATGTTTGGCTAGCTACACCCGCCACGTGCGTAATCAAAACTGAACAAAAGGAGCACATGGAACTATGGGACGTCAAGTATATCAAGGACAATCCTGGATACGGAGACATCAAACTTATCAACAATAGTTATATGGTGTTCTGTTAGGGACAAAGTTTCGAAGATGATAGTACATTCGCTCCTTCACACTTTTTGTTCCATGTTCCTTTCATTCTAAATTTTGATTCCGCACGTGGCGAGGATAACTTGCTACTTAGTAAGTGCCAGGCGCGGATCCAGACGAGGGCACACTCGGCCTGTGCCCCCCTAAAATTTTCGGGTATTCATAATAAGAAATATTTTACGAGTCCATAAATGCATTTTTGTTTCCAAATATAAAAATAAACCAGCACCGATTATAAGGTTGGATCTGCGTCACAAATTATTTATAATACATCTCGTTTGGATCATTTAAACAAAATATATAACCGACTTTTATCAGCAAGTTCAAAAGGCTGTCAAACATTTAAATTTGCAGTTAATTTTCAAACAAATTTTATTAAAAAAATCTCCATTGCAAAAATTTTCAAATCCCATCCATAGAAGAGGATGTTGTCGCAAAGATTCTTTATCCAGCTGACGCACACAGCGATTTAACTCCACTTAAAATCATAGATGCATATGCCAAAAAGCACCTTAGAGGATTTTTTTAAAAATCCTTTGAGTGAAACTGACAGTTAAAATTTGAAGTCCCCTAATTTCCCTCTGATATATGTCGCAGCCTCTTCACCACACTATAACATGGGGTAAGGACTGTTCTATATAGCATTTTTTTCCCCAAACACAAACTAAAAATTTGTCAGTGTGCCCCCCCCCTCCCCCAACATAGAATCCTGGATCCGCCACTGAGTCCTTATCCTTCCGGGACACCCGGTCTCAATACAACGGTGAATGTTTTCGTGTTTTACTTAATATAATTAGTCAGTTTTTACTTTGCTTTTGAAATAACGATTTGGACATTGGTTGGTTTGTTTGTGTTATAATTAAAAATAGGTGTCTGAATGTTGGATCACATAACATCAGGAATGTTTGACGGCTTATTCTTTAACAAACAAGAAGTGTATTAGATATGGAATAGAGTTGAGTTGAGTAATGGTGTTTAACGTCCCAGTCAAGAATATTTCACTTATATCGAGACGTCGCCAGCTATAGGCGAAGGTGCAGAAATTTTGCCTGTGCGTTTTGCTGATGGCATTATACAACAGGATTCTTTAACGTGCCAAGCCTACCGTGACACGGGACCTCGTTTATTTTAAGTTCCCAAAGAACCGTGACTTTCATTTCGTAATGCCGAATGCTTGGCGAAAGAACAGTCACTACCCACTTTCACGTCTTGGGTCAGACTCGGCCGGGGAGATATGGAATAGAGTACGAGGGTATCGGAGTATATGAGTCTGATTATAAAGTACAGACCTGTCGAAAGTTTAACACTAACGAATAAGAGCCGTTCGGTTCCTCAATAATATCACAACCTTTTTCGTCAGTTGCTAGGCTGGGTGTGCCCCCGGCTGGATCCGCGCCTGGCACTTTCTAAGTAGCAAGTTATTCTCGCCACGTGCGGAATCAAAATTGAGAATGAAAGGAACATGTGTCTTGGTAGCTTTACGATCTCTAGGTCACTGGGCAGGTGAGTTTCGATTCATTTTCGTTAGCTCAGCTTTAAACTTTCGACAGGTCTGTACTTAATGAAACATTACAAATCGTATGCTTTATAGAAAAAACATATAAATAGATATTTATTTGTCGATGTTAAGTGTTTCAGCTACATTGGTCATTTATCAATCTATATTATCTATAAGCTTGGATTTACTTGTATTGTCAAATAACTGATTGTGAACTAGCGTATCATCGGATTTCCCTGTCTGTTCTGACGTCGATGTGCTTCCATACTTCTGTTGTTGGATTTTCCTACTTTCGTTTTTAGATTCGACTGTTAATAAAGTGTCCTGCAGCGCTTGATTGTTTGTTTCTTGTACAAAATATACACATATAGCTGACAGAAACATTAGTCCTCCACAAAGATAGTACATGACGCCTTCAACCGTTTCTCCCTGAAAATAGTATATACAAATACAGAATGATCCGAAAAAATAAACATAAAAATAAAAGTTATTTCAGACATATCTAGTTTTGAATCATGGTCGCATTCTGCTACAGGTAAGTGGTTTCTGTTTTAATAGCCGAATGGAAAGATAGGGATACTTTATATTTAATGAATAGAAAATACAACAACTTCCTATGCTCCTGCAGTTCATCAAATACTGATAGAATGGAATAATTGTGTAATTGTGGGTGGAGAAAACCGGGATGTCCGAAAAAAAACCATGTGAACTAACTCACAATAGGACCTGTTCTGCTTCAGAAGTATTTGAACGTACAGACATGTCGAAAGTTTAACAATTATCTTGAATCGGCCGTTCATCTCGATCCCTCGTTAACAATATCTCATCTCGATCCCTCGTTAACAATATCTCATCTCGATCCCTTGTTAACAATATCTCATCTCGATCCCTCGTTAACAATATCTCATCTCGATCCCTCGTTAACAATATCTCATCTCGATCCCTCGTTAACATATCTCATCTCGATCCCTCGTTAACATATCTCATCTCGATCCCTCGTTAACAATATCTCATCTCGATCCCTCATTAACAATATCTCATCTCGATCCCTCGTTAACAATATCTCATCTCGATCCCTCGTTAACAATATCTCATCTCGATCCCTCGTTAACAATATCTCATCTCGATCCCTCGTTAACATATCTCATCTCGATCCCTCGTTAACAATATCTCATCTCGATCCCTCGTTAACAATATCTCATCTCGATCCCTCGTTAACAATATCTCATCTCGATCCCTCGTTAACAATATCTCATCTCGATCCCTCGTTAACAATATCTCATCTCGATCCCTCGTTAACTGTATCTCGACAGGTTTTTTTATCACTAGGCTCAGTGTTAATCTACTGTAATGGGTAGACCACTGGACCACTGGACCACAGGACCAATTATAAACCACAGACCGCAGGCTATAATACTGGCTTGTTATTCTACAATACTGCTAAGGGGCGTCAAGCTGCTTTCCTTAAAACGCACATTAAACGCGTTTCTTAGTGACCGGCTCCGGCTAGATAAGGCTAGATATATATCTTCATATATAATGATATTTTTAAATCATTTGCTATGGTTCATTTTTCAGAACCTTTTATAATATATAATATTAATAATCTACTCACAAGAAATACTATTTGCGGGGCCACCATGGCACCAATTCTTGCCATTGCATTGTTGAAACCATATCCTATATTTCTGAAAAGTAACAACGTCAATATATAGGTATAAACAATATTTTATTCAAAATAAATATAGTATAAAACATTACAAATTTTACATAGATCAATACTTGAACTCTCATGTTAACCAGTCTATTGGTATGTATCAACCGGCCATCTGGAAATGGTGCATGACATGTTGCGGATAATAGCAAAGGAAATAAATATATAATATTAGTGCTGTGACAATTGTTTCTGGATCCTTTTGTCCGTACAGTCAAACCTGTCTATAAAGGCTACCCAAGGGGACTAGTAAAAGTGGACTTTAATGGCAGGTGACCTTTATATACAGGTTAAAACAATATGAATAAAGAACAATAGGGATACAATTCTACTGACCTTTATAAGCAGATAGTCCTTATATAGAGGTGGTGTTTAAGGCAGGTTGGACTGTATACGTTTTTATAATTATAAATCATATACATACACTTGTGTTTATTTGACTGGCGAATAAAAAATATTTGAAACAAGATTGTTATTATCAAAGAGAAGCAGTTAAAGTCAAAACTATTTTTATACCAAATATTTGAAAAAATTAATAACATTTTGGATTTTCACTAACTGTTTTGGTTAAGTTAACTAAGCTTTGAACAACAGCGTCCAAATTGTTGAAACTATGACAATGGACAACCAAATTTAAAAAGTTTTATAATTGGGCAGGTCCGGAGTAGTTGACCAAAGTTAATGGATTCTATAACCAAAGAAACTGGTGATTTTTAGGAAACCGATAACGATTCGGTCTGCATATTTGTTGTGTTCACTTGTAGTATCATTTACATGTTATCTGAATGGATAAGTTTGTCCACTTAAAGAATGACCGCCAAAATTATACCCCTATATTAAACACGGCCAAATAAAAACTGAGTCAACGTATATAGTAATTTATCGATATAAATTTAAGACATCGTTGTCTTGATAATGATAGTTACATAAGCGTGTTGCAAATATTTAGAACACAAAGGGTTTTATCTGTAAATGTCTCTGGTCATCTGGCTGGATTTATTTGTCGGGAGATAGCGTATCACCTTGCCATACACCTACCTACCTAACTATCGATAAATAGGGAGGTATCATGTTTATATTACTCTCCAGTTCTGTTATGAGTATTGAATTATTGTTCAGCCTTTTACACTCCGACACACATGGCGCAAGACATGTACATTATGCAATATTTTTATTGACAGGTGTGTGCATATGTGTGTGCATGCAGTGGCGGATTTAGGGGGGGGTTGCGGGGGTTGCAACCCCCCCCCCCCCTTTGAAAAATTTAAAGAGAGAGAGAGTGAGATATTGACTGATTAAAATTATTTTCTTGGCCCCCATCGGGGCTCTGCCCTAGACCCATCGTCTCTGGAAGCTCGCGCCTTTGGCGCTCGCATATAGCATTGATATAATTCTCGCCCCTCCCCTTAAAAAAATCTGTATAGATCTCAACCCCCCCCCCCCTTTTAAAAAATCCTGGATAGTTCTCAACCCCCCCTTTCAAAAAATCCTGTATCCGCCCCTGGCATGTGCGTTTATGTGTATGTGTCTATTTCTGTTCCCTCGAGTTTTCACATGATAGCTTTACAACAGATCAAAGACGTCCAATATAAGGATGAGCGATCGCGATATCCTATATCCCCGTTAACGCTCTCAAAATCAAATATGGTTAAGGCTCGCGATGTCAAATATTATTTTGGTTAGTGCCCACGATGTCAAACATGGTTAACGCTCTCGATGTCAATTATTTTAGCCAACGCTCTCGATGTCAATTATTTTAGCCAACGCTCTCGATGTCCAATATTATGGCCAACGCTCGCGATGTCAAATATTATAGCCAACGCTTGCGATGTCAAATATGGCCAACGCTTGCGATGCCAAATATGGCCAACGCTCGCGATGTCAAATATTATAGCCAACGCTTTTGATGTCAAATATTATAGCCAGCACTCGCGATGCCAAATATGGCCAACGCTCGCGATGTCAAATATTATAGCCAACGCTTGCGATGTCAAATATTATGGCCAACGCTCTCGATGTCAAATATGGCCAACGCTCGCGATGTCAAATACTATAGCGAACGCTTTCGATGTCAAATATTATAGCAAACGCTCTCGATGTCAAATATTAAGGCCAACGCTCTCGAAGTCAAAAATTATAGTCAATGCTCGCGATGTCAAATATGGTTTACGCTCTCGGTGTAAAATATCACAAATACCATGGTTAACGATTGCGAAATCCAATATTTTTGTTATGAATCGCAAAATCAAACACGACTAATGCTCGCGATGTCAAATACGATTAACGCTCGCGATATCAAATATTATAATGGTTAACGCTCTCGATTTCAAATATCACAAATGTCTTGGTTAACGATTGCGATATCCAATACGTCCGTTAACACTCGTTCGCAGTGTCAAATATCATGGTTAACGCTCGCGGTGTAACAATAAGCTCGCAAGCTCGTCAAATCGGGACAATATTCCACAATATCAGTTCAATATCCCTATATTATAATTAACACTGACAACGTCCGATGTTAAGGTTAACGTTGGCGAGGTCAACCATGATTGTTAACGTTTCTGCTGGTTAGTTGACATACCTTACAACAGTAGGGTAGGACTCTGTAGTGAGTATCTGTACCGTAGCCCAGTACATTTGACATACCTTACAACAGTAGGATAGGACTCCGTAGTGAGTATCTGTACCGTAGCCCAGTACATTTGACATACCTTACAACAGTAGGGTAGGACTCTGTAGTGAGTATCTGTACCACAGTCCAGCCTGTAGTTACACCCAGTTTAGCTGTCAACGCAAAACCATTGATCAAACCATCTTTATCCGCTATATCTGAAATACAAAGAAGATCTTTAATTACTGAGAAATCCCATCAGAACTTCTGTCCGAACCAATATGTTTGTGACAGTGAATTATGATTTTTCTATTAAAATTCAATAAACTTGACTAGGGATGATGTTCAGTTTACTTACTAGTACTTGTATCTAGTCATTATAGAAGATCTGTATGCGCATACGTGATTAACGTATAATATTTCTGTATAGAGTAAAACTTCGGCGCTTACGGGATTTTTAAACATGATAAAAAAAAAACCATTCAGATGCGCATATGACGTAAAACATCACCATTGTAAACATTGTCATTGCCATTTTTGCCATATATAATCTTTTCGGTAGCTGCTACCTATATCACTGATTTCCGTCGCCAGCCATTCATATCTCTGGAGTCGCGGTGGCCTAATGGATAAGACGTCAGTCTTCAAATACAGGGTCTTACACCGCTGTGAGTTCGAGTCCCGCTCCGACCACATTTCCCTTGCTGTTGGCCTTTACTGATTCACCTGGTATCAATATATTGGACTGGGGAAGTGGTACGCTAGTCCGCACCGTACTGACTCTGTGAGCTAGCACGTTAAAGTCATCCTGAGTGCGCGCTAGTACAAAGAAGACCATACATTGTTCATAGAATAATCCATAGAGATTAATAAAATGCACTAGTGGTTCTCGTCGCGAATAGCTGAAAAATTGCTGATGCGACGTTAAGGAACATTCAACTAACCAACCAACTATTTATATCTCGGTTATTCGACAGCCGAACTTCTACTCGTTAAACATTCGACAGATATATACTGTACTTTTATTTCTAAACTATATTTTGACTTACCAACAAGTTCAACTGTAGCCACTATTACACTACACACGGCAGAAATAAGTAGAAAGAAAATGCCTGTCCAACGCCTTCCTAACCTGAAAATTTATAACAAAAACATTAAACCTGTAATTCAGGCTTTTTACAATGCAAAACTATTATTGTACACTGAAACAAGCAAGTTATGAATATTTATTTCGTATAAAAATTGGTAGGATGTAAAGTTGGAAGATTGATAGATTGATTGATAGATTGATTGATTGATTGATTGATTGATTGATTGATTGATTGATTGATTGATTGATTGATTGATTGATTTAATAAATGAACGAGGTTTTACGAACATGTCAAGAATATTTCCCTTATATCGAGACACTGTCGTGTATAGATGAAGTGGCATAATTTTTTTACCAATGCGAAGCGCTCAGAGCAAGGTGTATGTAGGGTTCTTTGGCATCTGTTGGTCGCTTTCGAAGGACCCTGTGACTTTCATTTCTGAATGACGATTGTTTGGCGAAAGAACAGTTATTATTTATTTATAGGTCTTGTTCAGATCCTGACGAGGGACCGAGAGATGAGCCGTCAACTCACCAATAATTCGTTAGGTCAGGTTTTTATTTTGACAGGTGTGTACTGAATCTGACGAGGCGCCGTCGATTTGACACTAATTCCTCAGATTGTTTCAAAAGGCCTGTATTGTGTATTTACCAGTTAACGAGATATAAAATCAGACACAGTGTCGGTATGTCCACCAGACTAAGTAAGGCCATATTGAGGGAGGTAGAGATCTATACCGTATATTTACCAGTTAACGAGATATAAAATCAGACACAGTGTCGGTATGTCCACCAGACTAAGCAAGGCCATATTGAGGTAGAGGTCACCGGATAACTTCTGTACTCCGAACGATATAGCATAATACCCGTATCCACCGGACATCCTGGAAAACGAACGGGAAAGATTAATTGTCGTGAAAATCGCATGCTGAGCAACATTGTGAGCGAAAAATGAAAAGCGAATATTTGGTGCGGGGCAATGACAGGACTGGAAAAAATTAATTACCAAGGTGAACCCCCCTCAAAAATAAAACAAGAAAGGTTAATCGCAAAAATACAAAACATGTTTATTTTTGTTGTGCACCTCTATGAATGCTGCCCTGAACAAAAGCCAGCGCAACTAGGAAAAAGACACCTTCAACACCCACCCAACCCCCAAACCCCCCACCGCCACCCCCATAAAAAAAATTAAAAATAAAAAAAATAAAAAAAAAAAATAAAAAAAAAACTTTTTGCCAATACTTACCAACAAAATGAGATAAGTAATGTAGTTTTACTTAAGTGCCAATTATGGAATAAATCCTTCACAGTATATGATTTTGTTGATGATATATTTTCTGTCTTTTTACAAATTTTCAACTGTTCCTTTATTTTTGCTAAATTTGGAACTGGTCTCTTGTTAAACTTAGCAATCTTTATTATGACTTTCTCGGCTTCATCTATTTTGTTGTTGGCTACAAGCCATCGGAAACTCTCTGGATATACCCTCGAAAAAGAAAAAAAATGCGACTTAAAACTTTATTTATAAACAAAAAGCTAAAACTCATAAAATGAAATTGAAAATTAAAAAAGAAAATATAAGACCGTTTAATACAGAATACGGAAGTTTTTTTATTTCATGACGCCTGTCTAAACCAGATTAGTCATATCCGCATCCCAATGCCCCGCCGATAAGTGTCCAGTTGTTATTTCCAAGAATTGACATTGATTATGTGACCCTTGACCTTTGCACCCAAATTTGTTATGCGACACGTCGTCTCATGTTCAAAGTTTGATCAAAATCCATCCATAGACATGAAAAATGTTTGGATGGACGCACAGGAAACATATATAAGAGATTTATAATATCAGCTCAAAGGGAAATAACTCATACTGAAACCATAAACGAGTTGAGTTGAGTAATCGTGTTTAACGTCCCAGTCAAGAATATTTCATTTATATCGAGACGTCGCTAGCTATAGGCGAAAGTGCAGAAATTTTGCATGTGCGTTTCGCTGATGGTATGATTTTACAGCAGAGTTCTTTATCGTGCCAAGCCCACCGTGACACGGGACTTCGTTTAATTTTAAGTTCCCATCCGAAAGAACCGTGACTTTCATTTCTTGATGCCTAGTGCTAGGCGAAAGAACAGTCACTACCTACTTTCAAGTCTTGGGTCAGACCCGGCCGGGGAACGAGCCTACGACCTCCCACTTACGGAGCGAGCACTCTACCAACTGAGCTACCGCAGTTGTGATAACATAAACGAATCCCTCGGTGACAGAGTCGTATATAACGAACGAGCTTTCGGATCTAAGTACCACAAATAGAAGTACGAAAGAAAAAAAACCCTCAACATGTTAAATAAAAAACTATACCGGTCCATGTTCAGATCACAATCGTGAAAAATATCAGTTTTGAAAACTTGTAAATTCAAGTGAAATAATTAATTTTCGTAGTGTCTCAGTTATTGTGGATACCGTTATCCACAAATTTACTTGTTAACGAAACAGTGTTTATTACAATTGTCAAAGGAATTCACAAATCCCGAATAAACAACGCCACAAAGTATTTTTTGTAAGAACCAAGAATATTAGACACCTTGAAAATCAATCATTCCACAATAACAAAATATTTACCACCATAATAACAGCCATGGTACACCGATTATGGCAGAGGCATAGTGTAAATATTTCCAGTCGTGAAGCCACCATGCCACAGGTCCAAATAACGCAACCCATAATGACCATGCCGGAAGTGCTAAAACTAGAGGTCGCCATCTGGCGGGAATAAATTCTACTGCAAACGTCACGTATACAATAAAGTAACAGCCGATGAAAAATCCAATGAAAAAACGGAACACAGCAAACATCTCCCACGAGGTAGACAAAGTTGCTAAGATATTAAAAACTGATAGAAGCAGTAACGTCAAGAAGAATGTCGGCTTTCGACCAATTGCGTCTCCAAGGTAACCACCAACAAATCCACTGACAAACAATCCCGCCATTTGGATGGTAGTTATGGTAGATGATACCCAGTCTTTATTACACACCAAATCCCACTGAAATTAAATGAGGAAAATTGCTGTATTTTTATATATTTATGACATATCTTATTAACAATACAGACCTGTCGAAAGTTTAACACTAACCTAACGAATAAGTGTCAAGTCGGTAGGTTATCTCGGGCTCTTGTTATCTATTGAACAATTGAACTGTTTTTAAATGGCGTTCATAGTCAATATGAATGCCACAGCTTTGCACAACAAACTGAACAATGCGCGATAGCTGATCATTAAACACAAAGGCATTCGACAACCCCAAAAAGTAAACCACCTTGGGACATGTAGGCAGCAATTTAGTTTACCAAGTTATATATCCGGAATGTCTAGTGCCGATATTAGTATTCAAACAGTGATGCGGTCGTTGGGCAATTTAATCCTATGAATGCCAAAAATCTCAAAATGGAAGATATAGGAAATACGCAAGGCTAATGAAAAAATATCTCGATAGGCTACGTTAAACAGAATGGGATTCGCCGAGGTACAACGGGATCAAAATTCCCTAACGTTTTTGCGAGACGTTTTAGCGCATGTTTATTCCCGGAATAACGTCGTTTCAAGTTGCGGGAAAACGTAAGGTATTTTTATACTTTACTTTAACCTGAAAACACATATTGAAATTTTGATATGTTGTACATGGGCATAAACCATTTAACATGCCAAAATTTCAAGACAGGTTTTCGACTTGCTTAAAAAGTTCTGAAGCGCCACCTGGTGGCCATTTTCACGACATAAATGATCAAGATATAACTACTGTTATCAACAAATAAGCTTTAATAATTTTTGTCATGCTTAAAAACCAAAAGTCTCTTGCATTTAAATTAACCATTATGTCATGATGATTATTTGGACCAATTTTACTTCCGGTCACGTGGTATTTGTCTACAGCGCCACCTATCAAGAGAGAACATTTAATTTTCGAAAAACTAAAAGTAACACCCTTGCGTTATTTTGTGAATTTTTAAAAAAAAATAAGTCGAATACGACCTCTAATTTTCACATATATTGCACATAAATATATGTTTGATTTTCGGAAACAAAAAATAGGGCGTCGTCAAGCTACTTTTTTCATAAAATTGCATCAAAATCCTGAAACAAGAAAAAAGCCTAATTCCTTACGCAAGAAGTTACCAATAATGTCCTAGGATACTATTACAGTGATTACGGCAGTAACGGATCATTAGTGCAATATTCACTGCTCTCCGAAAAAAACATCACCGCCGATTGTAATTTTTTGGTACTATCAATTGACATTCCCCCACTCTTTCAATTTACCACTAGATAATAAAAATCGTCCGACTATAAGTATGGACAATCCACGCGTTTTGTATCCCATGTATTTAGGTCAGTAACGAATCCATTTGTGAGTAGCGGATCACGCCACCTAGTGTCAAGAGAACGATAGGGGATCAACTCAAAACATGATTAATTTGAGTTTCCATCATGCAATTGCAACAATTCCAAATCATGAAAAATATAAAAGAATTTTAGTGGTAATATCAACAAATAAATAACAAAAAAACAAACCATCACAAGGTTTCTGATATGAATGTAAAAATGAATTAAGTCAATAAACATTGTTTTGAATACTGAAATATAAAAGCAAAGAATGGTGAAGAAAATAAAGTAAAATTGTACCTTATAAGTCATAAATATTATGACATACTGTTGTCCATGAAAATTTTTATTCTGACAAGAACAGTATGTACATACAATGATACATATTGGAAGTATACAGCAGCTGATCCGTTATTGCCGTACTTGCACCCTTCGGAACACTGGTTTATTTTTTATTGTCAAGAACTGTAACGCTCAATAAAAGTTTATGTCGTAAAAAAGACATATTAACGTTTGTAAATGGCTATTGCAATCATTTCAAGTTACCTTTAAAAGTATTGAACACGTTGTCCAAATCGAAAGTAAGTGTTTGGAAAACACATCCGTGTCGTTGAGACGCTTATGGCATTCGCATTAAAAAGTCGAGAATTGACGAATTGGGACGTTTATCAAAATAAATTATACGTAGAATGAAGTAAAACTATCCGCTTTACAGAAATATATCAGAGTTTTATTGGTTTCTCGTAATGATAGGGTAAAAATTAACTTTATTTAAAAAAATGATCCGTTACTGACTAAGATCCGCTACTGCCGTAATCACTGTATGAACTCAATGTTTTTCATTTGGTATTAACAAATTAAAAAAATCACTAATTGTGAGCTATTTGGTTGTACAAAATAAAACCAACTTAAATTTCATATGGTCTGTCACCAATAGAAACCCATAGCAACCGTAACCAAAAACAGATCAGTTAAAGTAGAAAGGGGATTCGTATACATTGATGAAGCGTTCCTTATTCTAGGCCGCTGAATGAAACGCAAATTACAAGAGCATAGTCAAACTACTAAAATTTGACACCAAGAAAAATTAGGAAGAATCGTCAGTTTGTGTCCTACTACTAGTATTTGTATTGAAAATCACCGAAAAAAACAATCATAAAGCGGCTTTTAAAATACCGTCTTCAAAATTTAAACAATGTACTCAAACCTTTCAATAAGAAAGAATAGTACTCCCAACAGTGTAGATCTACCTAATTTCCGTTATGTACAATATACATTTTCTTCTTAAAAATAGTGCACAGAATTTATATTGTGAATTCTAATCGCTTGTGAATGCAGAAAATTATTCTACTGAATGACCGCATAACAGCGTTCCCGCCATAATTCTGTAGACGCCAAAGACCACAAATTCGTGACGTCATAGAAAAAAAGACGTCAAATCAGACATGTCGACCGTATGCACAAAGCGATGACGTCACCATGGTATGGAACTTCCTTACCATGTATATCTAATAGCATTTTTTTCCGCATAGACGTTAGGGGGTATCATCTGATACTGAGGCAATATCCTATTGATCACTGCACGCTGGTGAACTCTCATTGCAGTTATGATAAATTATCAGTTACTGATCTTAAAAGTTTATGAGTTAAATTTAAATTTAAGAAACTATAAATATTGTTTATTACTTCACTTATAGCAGTTGCCATGGATTCATCAAACATAAATCGGCCACATGTTTCTGTTACATTGGTATTATTAACAGCTATATCACAGGCTTTATAAAAACTGTTGTTCTGATCCGGAAGTGACGTCATTCCCGTGTTGTTCCGGTCACACCACCAATCAGGATAAGCGCCAGCAAACGTCATCATGAACTGACTCCATGCTGTACACATTTTACTCAACAGAACAGTGACCAGCAAATCGTCTGAAATCTACCAAACCCTCCACATTCCTCCAGAAGGTCTTCCAGGATCTGTCCAGTTGAAGCCATGGCGGGAGTAAAATTTCTGGCGGTTTACTGTTCTAAGTCATTTCGTCTTCCTGTATTGTATCCTGAATTGATAAATGTAAAACTTAGTGTTCATGGTTGAAGTTTTAATGTTTGTTACCAAAACAGTTGTTGTTACAAATCCTGTTGTAACAGAGCATGTTTGTTGACTTTTAACTAGAAAAAGATCTAAAGACTTCTCAGAACCAGTTTTGAAACCAGCTTAGTAAATCCCAGTGTGAGAATCTTCCCAGGTTACTTTGATTTCTCCAACATTCATAAAAGGGCAGTCTCGATAGGAAAGAAAATGGACCGTCTCGATTACAAAGAATATTGTCTTTGGACGTAAAACACCGTTACTCCCTCATCCTTCCCTGCACTAACCGCAGGGAAGGATGAGGAAAGAGTGTTGACTTTGACGGAAAACACCATTACTCCATCAAACGTCTCGATATAAGTGAAATATTCTTGACTGAGACGTTAAACACCATTACTCACTCACTCACTCACTCACTCCATTACTCCATCAGCCTTCTGAACTGACCGATAAATAAAGGAAAGAAAGTTCATTTTTGGCGTAAAACACCATTTCTCCCCCAATCTTTCCTGAACTAACCGATATAAAGGAAAAGTGTTGACGTGAAACAACCATTTTTGAAACCATCACCTCGGTGTAAGTAAAATTTTACACAAAATACACTTATGTGTCTGTGGACAGTGAGTGTAGTTTAGTTGTATCAAACCTACAATAATGGTTTTGGGTTTATTTTTAGCTGCTATCCATATGATACAGATACAAACAAACAAGCCCGTGTTCTAACCACAATCCAAAAAGCAAAGTGAAATCTTTGAAAACTTAAAAAGTAAGGAATTTGTAGAGCTTGCGCATCGATACATTTCAATACGCCATCACGGAACTATTTACACTTTTACAGTTCATCGAAAAATAATGTCAGTTGCAGAAAAGACGTTCATTGAGGGAGTGATATTAAGTTTGTAAATATTAACATATACATACCCCTGTATTCAAGTAGAAATATGAACTTTGTCTTTTATCACTTACATTATCTATAACGTTATCATATATACATATATATACATTCTGATATTGATAATCTGTTATACAGTACATGTCTGTCGAAAGTTTAACTCTGAGCTAACGAATTAGTCCCGAATCAGTAGCGCATCTTGTCCCCTCGTTAGCTATATCTCGACAGTTTTTCAGCAGGTACTATCTACCTCTAGGTAACCTTTCTCGGCCACTAGCTATTCAAATCTCGGCCACTCAGCAGTTGAAGCATCGGCACAAACTCGTCACTGAGTGTTAAACGTCTGACAGGTCTATACTTTATACACAGTGATGTAGTTTATTATAAAAATACAATGATTTATCAAGCTATCAATCAATACATCATCGATGTATAAGGAAAACGAGCATGTGTTACATCAGATCTGACAAGTTTTGAAAGATTATAATTTTTCATGTGAATTATCTAGAGAGTAAAGTTTGTTTGTTTAGTTTTTAGTAGAGTTTGAACCTGTTTAAAGACTGCACCAACTTCCTCACTAGCAGTTTAAATCAAAAGAAAAAGTATTCAGGGTGATACAGTGGATACTTGAACACTGAGTTTACACAAAGGAGTAGGCGCTCGACTGCCGAGTGATCGAGATTACTAGAATACACATTATTCATATTCATATCTCGGCCACTCAGCAGTTGAAGCATCGGCACAAACTCGTCACTGAGTGTTAAACGTCCGACAGGTCTATACTTTATACACAGTTCTGTAGTTTATTATAAAAATACAATGATTTATCAAGCTATCAATCAATACATCATCAATGTATAAGGAAAACGAGCACGTGTTACATCAGATCTGACAATTTTTGAAAGATTATTATTTTTAATGTGAATTATCTAGATATCAAAGTTATGTGGTTTTTAGTAGAGTTTGGGCTTGTTTTAAGACTGCACCAACTTGTGTAATAGCAGTTCAAAACAAAACACCAAAGTATTCAGGGTGAGATAGACTTGTTGAACACTGAGCTAATAAAAAGAAGTAGCCGCTCGCTCGCAAGTGACCAAGAGTAATAGAATCTCACATGGGTAAAAACACAGGATGTCCATGTCTCATGCGTGAGAACGGAATCTAGTAACAGAAAAGATGCTTAAAACTTGGTTTAACTTGTCATTTTTGAGCATTTGTTCACTGTCGTCAGAAATATGGTTACCCAACAAAACATGATCTTTTTCGTTATAGCGCCTGTATAAGTGGAAAATCGAATTTTTAGGGGTGTTGACAAAGAATTGCCAGCATGAGTGTTCTAAATGGTAAAAAATGATTTTACAAAAATAAGAGTTTTTTCTCATAACAATTTCTATCTTTAAAAAATGACAGAAGATTTTTACTTCTGTTGTATGACGAAAGGGAAACTACTCTAGCTCTAGGTAAACTTTAAAGTAACGTCACAAAGCCATGTCCCGTATATAGAAACTGAAAATATAAATAAATGTTTCTGTTTTATTTAAATCATTGAAACAAGATGATGGAACTTCTTCATTTGTCAGAAATATTCATATGGTGGAGTTAACTACGTCATAGACAAGCGTGCCTCTCCACTCCAGATGACTATCTACTACCAGGCCACCAATGTACAGTAAATCAGGTTGGGTTGATTGTTTGTAAGAGTTATTCTCCTTTTCACTGTGGGCAATAAAGCCATCTTACACATCCGAGGACATCTTTTGCAAGATTATTTTTTTTAATTCACTTACTTTTTTCATTATCAAACAATTACTTGTAACATAAAATAAGTTAAAAACAAAATATCAATCAATAGACTTCTAATAATAAGAACAAGAACGAAGCAATAACTCCATTATTTTGCATAATACATAATAATGTATACAGAATAAATACATATAATTTAATATCACAAATGTAAACAGAAAAACAATTGTCAGAATCAAACAGACCGCAATTGAAAAGATAATGCTTTAATAAAAATAGATGCTGTGAAGTCAAGCACTGGATTGTGATACTGATATCAGGTATGCATTTACTATGAATATTTTCCCATTGCCTTCAACAACAATAATATACGAGATTGTTTTTTTTATTTTCCCTGTTCTCTTTAAATAATATATTTTTTCGGTGATTGATAATATGTACTGACGCCGTCATTTAGAATATTGTTTTTACTCTTTGTCAAACTACTTCTTTGAATATTGTTTTTTTACTCTTTTTCAAACTAAATTTACTTCCTTTTCCTCCTCATTATTTGTTTTAGAACTCTTTCTATTGTTCCTATACTTTGATGTTCTGGTGGAGTGTGGTCCTCAAAGTCATATTCTACAAAAGAGAAAGAAACACAGAAAATAGAATCTTTAATATAAAACGAATCCTGATGGTTTCCTTCCCAATTTTGTACTCTAACATGCAACAGATGTAAAACTTTGGAGAACGAAAAACATTTTTAAATAAACTGTTAAAAATAAGAAAAAAGATAAATAAATTATTCCAAAATTTATCACTAAGCATTTTAGAATTCTCCAAAATATTTGAAAACGACTAAGTACCTGGTTAATCCCTATGATTTTTTTCGAGTAAAATATTGGATTCATTACCCGTTACGTCATACATGGATATAAAAACACGTTTCATATTATGTTTCATTAAAAACAAACATACCAATCCATGTCCAAATTAAAATAAATCAAAAGCAAAATGAAAACTTAAAAACTGACAAGTGAAGTTAAACATATCAACTTCTACCAGGGAAGTGAGAATTTTATACGTGCCTGTGGTTATTGGCGGCTAATCATATGTCACTTCAATGCGACACAAAATTCAACTTACCAAGTAATCTCATACATTGGTAGCTAGTTAAACACTTACCCTTTTCGATCACCCGGTCTGACTTCCTTGGTTGAAGTTCGTGTAACCTAACTTGTCAGTTTCAAAGTTTTTACTTTGCTTCTGGATTGTGATTTGAACATGGATTAGTGTGTTTGTTTTTAATTGATTATATATAAATTTCAAATGGTTTCACAAATTTCGGTCTTAGCACTACTAATGAGGAATTGTATTCCGTCTAGTGCTGTAAACGTAACATTTGTATAATAAGTAATACTATGTATACGTACCCGTGGTAGTTGGTGGTCCATCGAAAACATCTTGACCATTAACATAGAATTCATCAGCTTTAGCTGTAAACAGATAAGTAAAACAATAAGGGAAGTTCTGAATAAAATGTGTAATGAATAAATAGACATAACAGAGTTAACCAATCAGCAGGAGACATTCACCTTTATCATTATCTAAAATGCCAAAAGTTGTAATCCGAAACGGTCGTCTGAAGCTGTTAAATCAGCTGTATTGGTATAATACGTAATGCATTAATGACTGTGAATGTTGGAACAAATTTCGGACTCGATCGAGTTCTATACTATATTAATACTTTGGTCTCCAATTTGACAACTCCTACTTTTTCGAAATGACCTACAAAAACAATAAGCGCTTTCATTGTTTTAAAGAATGTTAAATTGTTATGTTGTTCATCATATTATTTGTAATCAAAAACAAACATACCAATCCATGACCAAAGCACAATCCCAAAACAAAGTAATAAATGGCAAGTTTGTTAAACAAGTGAACTTCCACCAATGAAGTGAGACCGGGTGCTCCGGAAGGGTTAGCACAACTCTTTTTGTCTCTAGTGCATATTTATTAAAATTGAATATGCATTAATTGTTGTACAACGTTTGGTAATCGAAAAATCAAATAACATGGGATTTATCTATGTCTAAATTTCGTATTGCAAAAAAAGACTGATGTGTGAGGAACGACTTCATGTTTGTATAGACAATCATTAGTATTATATAACCTTCGAAATAAAAGAACACAGAATAAAGGGAGATAAATCTCAGAAATTTATCGACGTATCGAAAATTATAAAATCTACACACGCGTCACGCGTTTACTTTACTTACTAGTTAACTTAAAGTGATCATCTTCATCTCCATTATATACGGGCTGTGCTGTTTGAAAGAAAAACAAAAATTTGCATGAAAAATAACAAATACACTTGAACTTGTATATAAAGACCATTCATGAGACATCGAACATATTGACCTTATATACAAGTCGATTAGATAATTAGATTGTTTTTATAAAGTGAAACGAATGGACCTAAAACTTCTGTTTATCTAGATAATAACCTTTTACATGCACTAACTAACATTCTCACACCAAGATGGCATTTTACAAAACTTAATCCAATTGATAGGCAAGTCGATGAAAGGTTTTGTTTTAATATTGTTGAATCCAGCTATCGGGACTGGCATTTGAGAGTTTGTATAGTCAAATATCAAAACTCAATCTACTTTTGGTGCTGTATCGATTTTAGGCAACTTAACCAATTTTTATGGATAGGGAAGTCTATCAAATCTGAAGTTTTGTCTTTATCGATTTTTACGTTTTCAACTGAGGTATTTTGCCCAAGGTGTTAACATTGAAGGTCTCAAACGTGAATTATCCGACCTTGCTCTAACAAATGCCTCCTCAAATTGCTGTAGACGTTGACTTAAAGAAAACCAGGATATCATCAATATAGACTAATACTGACTTCCAATTTAGACCACATAAATCATTTTTGTTTGAAAACGGAAATGGGTGCAGGGTTGTGTTTAGTTTCCGAACACATTAGTGTTTGTCCGAATTGTGAATGCGAATCAAGTGTGCTCTACTTAATTGTTTTTTAATCAATTGTTTGCAATAGTTTGTATAATTTGCTATGTTGCCTAAAATCTATACAATACCTACCGTAGAATGAATAATAATTATTTCTTCAATCAACTATAGGAATTACCAACCCCAAACAACACCGCAAATCATAGGTAAAGAGTTTTATTATCAGTATCTGGTTTATGTTTTTTTACAATTCAGAACAGGTTGTGACCAAGTTGTCTGTCAGGTGACGGATACATCATCTCATAGGTTTGAACTCAACCATTCAGATCCTTTATTGGGGGAAAGCTTATCAGTCTATTGTTGATTGGCTCCAGCCTGTTTTAACAGAATGATTAAAAAACAAGCACCAATCCCCATATACAAAACTATGGGAGTCTTCTTTTTCCGAATGATGATTTTTAAAGAATACCAGTTTGAACAGAAGACGTCGAAGTAATAATATTAGTTGGGACTACTTTTTAGTTTCCGCATTCTTACGTTTCATATTATTATTATTATTATTATTACTTTATTACGTTGAATAAGCCATTACGGAACTATTCACAATTTTACAGTACATCGAAAAATAAATGCAGTTGTACAAAATAGGTTCATATTATAGAGAGTGATTCCTAGATTGTAAATATATGCAATTGAGATCCTCGGTTATCAAAAAAAATTAGGAATACATTAAGCTTACTTGATGTTCTACTGTCGTATAGTCCGTATCTAAACTCTTCCTCTCCATAGACACAGATCACTATGCCTAAAATAGAAAATAAAACAAATTTCTATTCGTGGAACATACGAACAGTTAGAGTCCGTTGTTCGATCGAATATGTCGCATGGATAAAAAATGCACCGTTTACTGGACGTAATTGTAGTTTTGCAAAAATACATATATTTGTAGCATAGTGTTTTTTCTTCCAGTAAATATATATATATATATAGTTTTCACTTTTGATTTAATTATACAACCGAATAAACCCATTAGTGCGTTTTAACTTTTATAATTTTCTAAAAGAACTATGTTTAAAAAAGTACTAGTTTTTTGGCATGACATTTTTCCCTCTAACATGGAATGGCATCCAACTTACCCTGAATCAGAGTTAAGACAATAGTTATCAGAATTACCCTGTTCATTTTAAAAGTCTTGTTTCACATTGACACACCCAGATTGCATGAGGGTTTAAAAGAATGATCTTATCATTTCACAAGACTAGATCTAAAATGATCAATAGCAAGATGTTACAATCCATTTGGCATGAATTTTACACATTAATTTGTATATAAATCGAGCCATTGTTTAAGATGATTCAATGTATTATCTTTATCATCATCATTGTTTTAAAACCGGTCGCCAATAAACCGGCACTCAATTTTATACATCTTGTCACGTTTTGACTTGCTATTGACCTCTAGGAAACAGAGATTTGTACTTTATGATTGAGGGTCCTCCAAAACATTGTAACTACAAAACTGAGCGAGATAAAATAAAGACGAACATATATTGTTATATTCGACTTCAAACGGGTAATGTAGTAAATGTTTCCTGTATGATTCCAAAATATTTCAATCGATTTTCATCTTTGAATAATTACGATGAATACTCATTCAAACAATTGTTTTTCAAAATTTTAATTATTTCTCTTCTCAAACGTCCCTATGCATAAATAAACTTGCTTCTTCTTGTTTCCAGTAGATGGTAAAGCTTGTTTCTTACCTATGTAAACTATAAAATGAAACCAAATGCTTACAAAAAGATTGCTGCGAGTAAAAACTCCCTCATGCAAAGCATTTTCCTAGCTAAATTTGGTAAAATATATTTTGGTCCTTTGGGTTTCTTTTCAACGTATGGAAAGAAAATTTTGGTTCAAACACTACTGATGAGTAATTGTATTTTGAAACGGCCGTCTAGTGCTGTAAAATTAAAACTGGTATAATATGTAATTGATTCACTGATATTGCAAGCCTAGAATTATCAAGCGTTCAACGAGTATTATGACTACCAATATTGTTAATAATTGTTTTACTTAATTTGCCAGTTTTCAAACTTTTTAAATTGCATTTTGAATTATGATTTGAACATGTATAGGTATGTTTATGGTTGACTTTTTAGATTGTGAAGATTGATTTGTATGTTTGTTGTTAACTTTAAGGGTTGTGATTTGAAAATTGAACATAATGTTCGTGGTTGGCTTTGGGGGTTGTGATTTTCTATACTGGATTTTCAATATTCAAGAAATACAGCCACATGTTGTGACATGTGAATGTTTTGAAATTTGTTTTGTAATTTTGTGATTTTTAGTTACTGCACTGTATCGCGATTTTGTAATCCTGCTATTGATTGCAAAGAAACAACAATGGCAAATCTTATTCAAATATTCCTGTGTCAAATTAAAAATCCATAATTTTAAAATCTCACTATAGAAGATTCAAAATTTCAAAGGAATTCAAATAAATACAACCAAGCGTAGAATTAGTATAAGGAAGACTTGCTGAACTGAGGATAATATTTCTTTGATCAAACATCTCAGAGATTATGATACGCAATGAAATTCTATTCACTTTTCTTTGGTCTTTTACATTTTTTGTGAATATTGAATCATTGTTGCTTTTTTATACTTTTTCAGTCTTTTTTTTTTATTATTGTGAATAGGATCTAAGCTTTAAATCTTGTGCTTTGATTTACAACGAACGCTAATTATAAAATACAAAACCTTACGTTTTTGTGTTTCAAACCAATGGTTGGTAATATCAAAACCGAGATTGAAATAAATCCTAATTACAATTATTACTAAGCCCATCGTATCGGTAGTATTCTCAATCAGTAATACTCTCTATCAGTAGTAGGTTTTAAAATGAGAATATATAAGGATCTAAATTAACATGGATTCATATGTTTGTTTTTGATTAATAATTTATTAAGATGGTTGACGTCGATCTGTAAGTGGTTATGTATAATGGATTAATGTCTGAATTGTGTGGTGTATGGCACATGTGTGCCGCAGTAACAAAAAGTACACAAATGCAGATCATAATAAAAAACAAACTTGCCCATCTATGTCCAAGCAAAGTAAATAATTTTGAACCTGGTATACTAGGTTAACATATTAACTTCCACCAGGGAAGTGAGGCCGGGTGATGCGGTGATTATAAACACTTACACAAAACCGTTTGAAACTAACTATCTGTGTTACCTAATGCAAGCCGGTTATGTTGACAGTCAACCTGGTCTAGGAGATAATGTCCCGTAGGCCATTTTATCTTAATCATAGCGAAATTTATAGCCATTTATCTTTATTACACCTCATGTAAAAATCTAGCAATTTCATTGGATAAGAGTTATGTAACAATTTGTACTGTCACATAAAATTTATAATGTCACATAGCGCTGCGACAGTACTTTTGTTCGAGCCGCCTCCCTTCACCGGATCGCGTCAGCGCTTTGAACAAATCATGTTTTCAGTTGTGTCTACGACAAGCGTCTCATTGTTATTGATATTGTAACAACAACGGATATGTTTGCCGAGGTTGACAATGAGTATCTTTGCAATTTATAAGAGTCTTAAGACCCCTCATCAACTAAACCGACTATTAAGCATGCCTTGGATGCGTTTCCTAAATTTCTTGGCTCAAATGACTGTGGATTTGAGGCATTCCCGGTCGATAAATCGGATGAATATTGGTATAGACATTACTAAAGACAAAGAATGCACAGCATATAATGGTAAAATAAAACAAAAATTTGGTGTAATAAAATAAATATTACATTTCTGACAGGGTGACAGTAAATATTGTCACCTCTCGAAAACCATTGTCAGCCTCGGCATACAATGCTACCTCCAGGTGACAATATGTACTGGCACCCTGTCAGAAATGTAATATTTATACATTATTGTTTTTTTTATTCCGATAAAAAAATAGGAAAAATTATGTCATCACAAAAACCTAACAAATTGCTGAAGTAAAATAACAAACCTATAATTAGGCTATATATAACGAACTGATTACATGTTGCGCTGGACGACCACAGGTGAGAAAGGTGTTATCGTTGTCGTTAGTCTTTACTGCTTGGCCCGGTACCTGTACAAAGGACTGAATCTCTGCATTATTTATCTACGACATTGAGTGCGAGTGTACTAGTAACCTAAATGTCGCTATAAGTGTGAATTAATAGAAAGTAGATCAATTCTAAATTTGTAAAATTTTCATGCACCGCATGAACTCGTGTTTGATTATTCAACCAAACAGCTGATTACTAGATATAAATATGTAGATGATCTTTAAAAACCTCAAATACGCTTCAGTGTTAAGCTCTTTAAATCTACATATTATTATATAACTAACCAAAAAAAATAATAATACAAAAAATAAACACAAATGCTTTCTATTCTTTACAAAAAATCAAATTATCTAATAATTTTATTTTTTGAAAAGGCCACAGAACGTTTTTAATAATATTAGACATTATATTAAAATAAACCAAAATATTCTGGTATTTCAAAAGTATACTTTCGGCTATATCTTTATTTAAGGTTTATTGCTCAAGTCATTCTCATGCCAATGTAAAGCCTCAAGTATGGTCATTACATTATGTATGCACCTTGTCTAATTAACCTGTACAAATAATGATATTTGGTCAAAGGTTAGGTCATACTCTGCCCTTCTGCTATCTAATAAAAGAGTATACAACGCTGTAGCAGGCTTCACTCGACACACACATTTACACACTGGCACCAGCACCAAATAAAGTACCAGTTCCAACCAGCAGCCTTCCGTTTATCTGTTCCATTGAAATTATTATTACACTTCACCAGAAAACAAGATTAACTATTAGGAAGAAGCGCAAAATTGACATACATATGAAATATTTCGGCAACAATGCAAATATATGGTGCTGTACAGGGATTCTGGTTATTTTGTTAAGCATCATACGGATTCCAAACAAAAATATACTGAAGATACCATCAACAAAATGTTGGAGTTTTTGATAGATAATCAAAAACAAACATACTAATCCATTTCCGAATCACAATCCAGAAGCAAAGTAAAACCTTTGGAACTGACAAGATAGGTTAGACACGTGAACTTCCACCAGGGAAGTGAGGCCGGGTGCTCCGGAAGGGTAAGCACCTCCTGTTTAGCTAGCTACACCCGTCACGTGTGTAATCAAAATTGTGTGAAAGGAACATGGAACTATGAGACGTCAAATATATCCAAGGCAATCCCGGACACAGAGACATATTTGTTGTGTTTGGTAATATACTTTTTTCGGCAAACAATTGGTATACCAATGGGTACAAACTGTGCACCATTTGTTTCTTTGTTCTTACGAAGCAGCATGTATGCAGAAACTTGTTAAATCTGGCGAGAAGACCTGAATTATGACGCCAACAAAAAGTTACATTTGAAACTTTATGACAAACGTGATGACTTCAATTTTTCTATTGTCAACTTTCCTTTTTTATGCAGCAATAAACCTGCTTCTCCTGCTTATGGTGCATTTATTTCCCAATTAATACGCTATGATAGAGCTTGTTCCCACTACAGGGACTTTGTACAACGAAGCAGGCTGCTTGCAAAAAACAGGGATATTGCAAACCTAGACTAATCAAGGCCCTCAAAATGTTTTATGGCCATCATCACAGTATTGTTGATAAGTTTGATGTCTCTGTGTCCAGGATTGCCAGGGATATATTTGACGTACCTTAGTTCCATGTTCCTTTCACACAATTTTTATTATACACGTGGCGGGTGTAGCTAGCTTAAATAGGAGTTGCTTACTTTTCCGGAGCATCCGGTCTCACTTCCCTGGTGGATGTTCACGTGTCTAATTCAACTTGTCAGATCCGAAGTTTTTATTTTGCTCCTGGATTGTGATTCGGACATTGATTAGTATGTTTGTTTTAATCCATTGTTTTATTAAAGTTTTATGGTATCAAAATACCCTAGATTTATTTCCATGTATCTTTCATTACACACCTGGCGGATGTAGCTATTTAAACAGGAGGTGCCTAACATTCCAGAACACCCGTCCTCACTTCCCTGGTGGAAGTTATCGATTTGCTTCTGGATTGTGATTCGGACATGGACTAGTATGTTTGTTTTTTTATTAATACATGATCCCACTAAAGGAATTTTATACAAGGAAGTAGGATGGTTACAAATTATTTGTTGATCAGGGGTTTTGCAAGTTCAAAAAAGCCCTCAAAAACTTTTATGGCCGTCATTACAAAATTGTAAGTATGATGTATCCAACAAAACCCTAGATATATTTGCCGTCCTATAGTTTCATGTTCATTTTATTCGTAATCAAAAACAAACATACAAATCCATATCCGAATCACAATCCAGAAGAAAAGTAAAAACTTTGGAACTGGCAAGTCAGGTTAGATACGTGAACTTCCACCAGGGAAGTGAAACCGGGTGCTTACACGTGGCGAAATTTAGATTCCACATGTGGCGAAATAGGAGGCGGTACGCACCCTTCCGGAGCACCCGGCCTCACATTCTTGGTATAAGTCCACGTATTTAACTAAAATTTACAATTTCAAGAATGTTTGTTTTTGATATATATATTATATATATTTAACGTAAAGATAACAATTTCACAAAATAGGAAGACGGTTGGTTTGATAAAATTGTTTTAGCATTGATTTTATTGCTTTTTTTTAAATTTAGAACATAAAAGAAGAACTAAAAAGATTAGATAGAATAAACATTTTGTATTTTATCGCAGATTACCTTTGGAGTGAGTGAATTATTGTTTAAAGCCGCATCAGCAATATTTCAGCTATTCGCGGTTAGTCAGATTACCTTTGGCATTTTGTTCCTCTTTGACATTTCGTTCCTCTTTGGCATTTCGTTCCTCTTTTGCAAGAAATAATTTATCGCAGTTATCTCAAGCTTAATAATTTTAATCACCGGTCAATAATTTGGAGAATCATACAAATATGTTTTAACAATTCATTTTATATGTTTAAAATAGTGATATGTTCTGTTGTCATGAAGATATTTTGTGTTAACCTTGCCTAAATACAATATTTTATGAACTTTTCTAATTTCTAATTTCTAATTTCTTATTTTCCCTTCTCATGAATGTTAAGAGGTGTATCCGTTTCACATTTTATTTTTTATGTATACACTTACCTTCCAATAACTGACTTCAATTGTAAATTTATTTTTTCCAAAAGCTCAGATTTGTTCGAACTTTCCCACAAAAACGGTCCCGCCTGATCTCTTTCATATTTATCCCTCAATTGTGACACCAACGAAACACTACATTTGAAGCTGTATGAAAAACAATATGTCTTTATTTTTTATTTTTCTGCTGATGGTGTATTAGTTTCACAGTTAATACGCTATGGTGGAGCTTCTTCCCACTTTCTGCTTTGACGAAAAAAAATTTCAAGATTAAGTTTATTGAGCTCTTCAAAAAAGTTATGGCCACCATCAAAATAGTGTTGATAAGTATGACGTCTCTGTATCCTAATTTACCCTGGATATATCTGACCATCCATAATTCCATGCTGCTTTCATTCTTAATTTTGATTACACACGTGGTGGGAGTATCTAGCTTAACAGGAGACCACCGGAATCACTTCCACAGTGAAAGTTAATTTTTCAGGTTTTTCTTTGCTTTACAATTTTGTTTTTGACATAAATTGGTATGTTTGTTTTTGATTAACTATTGGCTGATAAACTTACAAAGCATTCAAACTGGTTTAAAATCAAGCCGTCGTTTGTGTCAAGATTCAGCGTAACGTATAGAATTGATTGTTTTTATTTGTAACATGTCCCTACAAGAAGCAACCGTCAGACCTTTTAGGTACGTTCAACTAGGCTTAAGTACATAAGCTCTTGGGATATTGAGATCGCCATTTGTGGTGCACATAGTGGAAAATAGAAATACATGTACTTCCACTGTTGTCGCATATTTACATTAAATAAGTCGACCACAAGTGACCATGGATTTTTATCCCTATAGGGTTTTAATGCTTGGCCCAGCACCAGTAAATGGACTGTGTACTTTCTAATGATCATATGCTTTATTGCTGGTAAGTGCGCTGATTAGAAACGCGTTTACCTTATAAACTTACATGCGTCATTAACCTTGTGGCTTGCTAGAGGATGCAACCTTATTTAATTAATCAGAATTTTTCTCCATATATTATTACCTGGTTTACTAAGGTTTTATATCATTATCTCAATGTTAGGATTAATGTTATGGAAACTATGTATAAATAGCAGATATCTATCAAAAGGTTTCAATCTACATTTTTTAATTTAGTCAAATTGAAAATTCATGCCCTTCTGAAGTTTTTATACATGGATAGATATGTTTGTTTTGATCCAGTATTAAAGTTACAGTATATGTGGTTATTCTTTAACAAAGTACATATGATCAATGTTTCTCGTTTGTAATTGTTATTAAACCTGTTTCAATTTCCTCATCAGAAGAGCTTGGTTCAAAATTGTTGAAATCAGAATAATGCGATTATAAAAAGAAAACTGTAATTTGGCAACTCAGGTAGATCATATATAAAGGGATTAAGATAAGCAGGGACCCAGTGGCCAATGACATCTTCCCTCATTAAAGTATTTTGCGTAGAAGCTGGTGCTAATTTTGAATATATGTGGCTATGTATCAAAAGTACAAAAAGCTGTTATATCCAAATTGGCGAACAAAATGGCCGTTAAAATGGAATTCCTGCACTCAGTAGAGTTGTCAAAATTTTAACACTGCGCTAACGAAAAAGTGCTTATCTTGTTAGATATGTATCGACATCTTTGTGGCAGCTGCTATCTGTCTCTTGACAATTTTTCCACAACTTTTTTCTAAATCTCTGCAGCTTTTCGGGCACTAACTATCCATATCTAGACCGTTTGATGACCAAGCTTCACGTCGTTTTCGTTAGCTCAGAGTTAAACTTTTAACAGGTCTGTACTTGGGCAATCAATTGCTATTTATGAAAATGCTAATGACAACCTGATATATCCACAAGTAATTACTAGTAGTGAAACATTTCATGCAATAATGATTTGAAAATCGTGTTTGATTTTTTGTCCCATTATATAAGCAGCAATTTTATTCGTCATATTGAAAATAGTAGCTATTTTGAATTTGATATATAACCTTATTTATTCAAAGGCAATAATTTATAACTATGTCAAAGTTCGGTTGGTATTTTATTAGATCACCAGGTACACATTCATAATCGAAAGCTAGTTTCCAATGCAAATAATACTTAGTAATACTTCAGGCATCATAAATTGTTGACTCAGGGATATTGCAAGCCTAGGCTTATCAAGGACCTCAAAATGTTTTATTGCCGTCATCACAGTATTGATGATAAGTTTGATGTCTTTGTGTTTGAGGATTGTCCTGGATATATTTGACGTCCCATAGTTTCATGTTCCTTTCGCGCAATTTTGATTACACACCTGAAGAGTATAGCTTGCTAAACAAGATATGCTTACCCTTCCGGAGCATCCGGCCTCACTTCCCTGTCGGAAGTTCACGTGTCTAACCTAACTTGGCAGTTCCAAAGTTTTTACTTGTATATATGTATTATTATTTGGTAACCGCAACTAATCTAATTCTGCAATTAATTTACTAAAGGCTAATAATTCAAATATTAGGGAATGACAGAGTGATCAGTGGAGGTTGAATGATGGTTTCAAAATGTTCGTCTAATTTGCCTGAATATTCAAAAGCAAACATACTAATTCATGTCCGAATCACAATCCAGAAGCAAAGTAAAAACTTTGTAACTGACAAGTAAGGTTAGACACGTGAACTTCCATCAGGGAAGTAAGACCGGGTGCTCTGGAAGGGCAAGCACAGTGTCTTGGATACGGCCGATATGTTTGTGTTTGATTTTGGGATTGTGTCTTGGATACGGACCGATATGTTTGAGTTTGATTTTAGGATTGTGTTTTGGATACGGACCGATATGTTTGTGTTTGATTTTGGGATTGTGTCTTGGATACGGACCGATATGTTTGAGTTTGATTTTGGTATTGTATTTTGGATATGGACCGATATGTTTGTGTTTGATTTTGGGATTGTGTCTTGGATACGGACCGATATGTTTGTGTTTGATTTTTGGTATTGTATTTTGGATATGGACCGATATGTTTGTGTTTGATTTTGGGATTGTGTCTTGGATACGGACCGATATGTTTGAGTTTGATTTTTGGTATTGTATTTTGGATATGGACCGATATGTTTGTGTTTGATTTTGGGATTGTGTCTTGGATACGGACCGATATGTTTGAGTTTGATTTTGGTATTGTATTTTGGATATGGACCGATATGTTTGTGTTTGATTTTGGGATTGTGTCTTGGATACGGACCGATATGTTTGTGTTTGATTTTTGGTATTGTATTTTGGATATGGACCGGTATGTTTGTGTTTGATTTTGGGATTGTGTCTTGGATACGGACCGATATGTTTGAGTTTGATTTTGGGATTGTGTCTTGGATACGGACCGATATGTTTGTGTTTGATTTTGGGATTGTGTCTTGGATATGGACCGATATGTTTGAGGTTGATTTTAGGATTGTGTTTTGGATACGGACCGATATGTTTGTGTTTGATTTTGGGATTGTGTCTTGGATACGGACCGATATGTTTGTGTTTGATTCTGGTATTGTATTTTAGATATGGACCGATATGTTTGAGTTTGATTTTGGGATTGTATCTTGGATACGGACTGATATGTTTGTGTTTGATTTTGGGATTGTGTCTTGGATACGGACCGATATGTTTGTGTTTGATTTCTGGTATTGTATTTTAGATATGGACCGATATGTTTGAGTTTGATTTTAGGATTGTGTTTTGGATACGGACCGATATGTTTGTGTTTGATTTTGGGAGTGTGTCTTGGATACGGACCGATATGTTTGTGTTTGATTTTGGGATTGTGTCTTGGATACGGACCGATATGTTTGTGTTTGATTTCTGGTATTGTATTTTAGATATGGACCGGTATGTTTGAGTTTGATTTTGGGATTGTATCTTGGATACGGACCGATATGTTTGTGTTTGATTTTGGGATTGTGTCTTGGATATGGACCGATATGTTTGTGTTTGATTTTGGGATTGTGTCTTGGATACAGACCGATATGTTTGAGTTTGATTTTTGGTATTGTATTTTGGATATGGACCGATATGTTTGTGTTTGATTTTGGGATTGTGTCTTGGATACGGACCGATATGTTTGAGTTTGATTTTGGGATTGTGTCTTGGATACGGACCGATATGTTTGTGTTTGATTTTGGGATTGTGTCTTGGATACGGATCGATATGTTTGAGTTTGATTTTTGGTATTGTATTTTGGATATGGACCGGTATGTTTGTGTTTGATTTTGGAATTGTGTCTTGGATACGGACCGATATGTTTGTGTTTGATTTTGGGATTGTGTCTTGGATACGGACCGATATGTTTGTGTTTGATTTTGGGATTGTGTCTTGGATACGGACCGATATGTTTGTGTTTGATTTTGGGATTGTGTCTTGGATACGGACCGATATGTTTGTGTTTGATTTTGGGATTGTGTCTTGGATACGGACCGATATGTTTGTGTTTGATTTTGGGATTGTGTCTTGGATACGGACCGATATGTTTGAGTTTGATTTTTGGTATTGTATTTTGGATACGGACCGATATGTTTGTGTTTGATTTTGGGATTGTGTCTTGGATACGGACCGATATGTTTGTGTTTGATTTTGGGATTGTGTCTTTGATATGGACCGATATGTTTGAGTTTGATTTTGGGATTGTGTCTTGGATACGGACCGATATGTTTGTGTTTGATTTTGGGATTGTGTCTTGGATATGGACCGATATGTTTGTGTTTGATTTTTTGGATTGTGGTTTGGACATGAACCGCTATGTTTGTGTTTGACTTTTGGGATTGTGTTTTTTTTTTTTATTATTATTGATATACATATCATATAGCGTTTGATTTAAGAAGTATTATTTCTAGTGTGGTTATGTTTGTTTGTTTTTGATTCTGCGAAGCCATCAAAAACCTTAATCTTTTCTTCTATAATATGAACAGCGACTAGCAAAGAAAATGTTGACAATGATTGACGTTTCATTTGTCATAATTTACGCCAGAAAAACATGAAATGTACAAATCGATAAGCTAATGATGCATCAAGGTCATTACATCATATTTAACAATATTACTTTGATTAGATGTCTCACAAACTAAAATCATTCCGTCATTAAAGTTTATCTCTGAATAAACTGGAAAAAGACATACCGATTCTGTAAGTATTACTAAACATTACAGATAGCATCAGAAATTATATTTTTTCTGATGTTTTTTACAAATTGATAAGTTACTTTATGTATATATTTTTTCTTTAGTTAATTTTTAGTGTTTTCAGTTACGTTTGATTTATGTCTTCTGAAAACAATTAAACGGGATTTTCTTTTTGGCCTAATTAATTTTCGTTGCATACTTGTGTCAGTAATATAGTTGTTTTTTTTGCATTTTTATAAGCTCTGTAAATTTGAATGACCTATTTTGCAAAAATAAAATGAAAAAGAAATTAAGAATAATTTGTAATTCTTTTCAGTCGGATAAAAATTTGGAGAAAAAAGGCAACATTAGCAAAGCATATTTTGAAAGCGTTGACACAATTTTGTCCAATTTAATTATAGTCAATTTTATAATTTAATTCAAGAAATTCATAATTAAGTGAATATTTTTTTTTTGATTTGAAGAAAAATAATTCATGCTTAAAAAAATCGCTCAAATTTTCATGTTTGCCCAAGGAATAACAGTAAGTGTGAAAGTTGAATTATAATTACAGTTATGATGAATAGCGTAAAAATATCTACGTTATATCTGTTTAAACTAATTCCGTAATCGATGGAATAATTATTTTCTATATTCTTAAATGGTTTCTGTTTTATACGGCGGTTTTTAAACATTTAGGACATATAATTACATATTATACCAATTTTAATTTTACAGCACTAGACGGCCGTTGCGGAATACAATTCCTCATCAGTAGTGCTTGGACCAAAATTATTTTGAAGATGTTGATAAGCTACTCAAAGGACCAATTTATATTTTACCAAATTAAGCTAAGGAAATACTTTGCATGAGGGAGTATACTTTAGTTTTTGAGAAATTTCGAATTTTAACTTGCAGGCAATTTAGAAAATTATAGTATATTTCTGACAATAATACGAAATTATTGCCTACTGAGTTTGTGATACCCTCGGGGCACCAGCCACCAGCAGAGATATCGGCTCAGTGGTTTAAATTACATATTATACCAAAAATATATTTTACCAACATAAGCTAAGGAAAAACTTTGCATGAGGGAGTAAAAAAACCATTTTTATTTTATCCTTAACCCAGCTTCCACGATGTTTCATTTAATTTGCTTCAACACAAATTAAGCTAATATAAAACAACTTAATTTGCCAGTTTTCACAGTTTGCTGTTTGGATTTTTTTGATTTGTACATGGACTGGTATATTTGTGCTTATTCAGCCTTTATAGGTCCACCGGGGAAGTAAGGTCTGGTGTTCCAGAAGGGTAGTAACATTCCCTGTTTAACTGGACACACCTCCCATGTGTCAAAATTTAGTATAAAAGATACCTTGAACTGTAAGACGCCATATATCCAGACTAAATTTTTATAAAGACACAGCATACTTATCAAGGCCCCCAAAATGTTTTATGGCCGTTATCACAGTATTGTTGGTAAGTTTGATGTCTCTGTGTCCAGGATTGCCCTGGATATATTTGACTCCCTTAGTTCCATATTCTTTTCACACAATTTCGATAACATACGTGGCGGATGTAGCCAGCTAAACAGGAGGTGCTTACCCTTCCGGAGCACCCAGTCTTACTTCCCTGGTGCAAATCCACGTCTTTAACCTAATTTGTCAGTTCCAAATTTTCTACTTTGCTTCTGGATTGTAATTCGGACATGGATTAGTATGTTTGTTTTTTTACTATCAATGACAACCCTGATTACCCCAAGCTTACTAATAAATAAAAACCAAACATAACTACCCATGTCCAAATCACAATCCCAAAAGTATAAACTTTGTAAATTATCAAATTTAAAATTCCTTAAAAACTAAGGTATACTCCTTCATGTAAAGTATTTCCTTAGCTAAATTTGGTAAAATATATTTTAGTCATTTTGGTATCTTTTTAACGTCTTGATAACAATTTTGGTTTATAATTTTGGTCCAAGCACTAATGATGAGTAATTGTATTCTGAAACGGGCGTCTAGTGCTGTAAAATTAAAACTGGTATAATATGTAATTGATAAATTAACAATAAAATAATAATCAATCTTTCAAAATCTGAGTGATAAATTCTTACCCAATATATCTTTTTTATTATTTTTGTTCTATTTTCAGAAACATGACTACAATTACAGATGTGATACCGCGGGAGTTTATCAAAGTTTTGTTTATAACAATGATAATTGCCACTATATTTTTTAACGCTATTATCATCTACATTACCGTCTCATCACCAACAATGCGGACACACGCAAATTTGTACATAGAATCTTTATCCGTTGTCGACTTAATAGTAGGAACCGTGATATCGGCATCAGTTCTG
This sequence comes from Anadara kagoshimensis, assembly GCA_021292105.1. Classification (NCBI taxonomy): domain Eukaryota; kingdom Metazoa; phylum Mollusca; class Bivalvia; order Arcoida; family Arcidae; genus Anadara; species Anadara kagoshimensis. Next base: position 57,382,912 of record CM037869.1, on the reverse strand, counting down.
GCTTTAATAATAAATGGTAGCGTGCCACTTGGGTGGTGCTTAACAAGTGGTTACCTGGAACTGGCTATGTTTACAACAGGCGTATTATCCCTTCTAGCTTTAACGTTCCATCGTTATACAGCAACGTTTAAACACCAACATGAACTGATGCCATTAACTCACACAATAAGAAAACTTGTCATTGTATGGATAGCGGGATTTATTTACGCAACGAGATACTTCCTTCAAATTGAAGTTGAGACGTTGCTCCAAGAGGCCGTCCCAGATGAACTTAACAACACGCTGGACGAAGAGGAAGAGGAACATTTCTGTCACTTTTTTGTTGAAGAGAGAGAGTATGATTTGTTCTTCAGAATTATTGACTTTGTACTTTTATTTGTGATCCCCGTCACCTTAATGATCTATATGTATTCACGGATCTACAAAGAACTCCAGAAAAAACATGTCCAGGCCACTTTGATAGCCAGAACCGCCCGTAACAAACGAATAACCAAAATGCTAGTAGCTGCCGTTGTCATATTCATTGTATGTTGGATGCCTTACTACTTGCACGAAATAATAATCGACGCGTTAGAGTTTGGTACAGGTTCTGAGGGAGATCCCAGAGTACAGATAATTGTCAGATTTGTTACCGTCATACTGGCTTTAACAAATAGTATTGCTAACCCTATCGTTTACGGTTGGATGAACAAGAATTTTAGGAAGGAAATTCATCTGCGTTTTACACGTGTAATGACGGGATTAGGTCACCATAACCAGGTCGAACCCTCGACAAACACGGCGCCATCACCCAAAGGACAGGTCAGTACTGATGATACCAACTTACCAAAATCAGTCAATCTTAGTAAAGAACATGTCGACACAAAGGCGGCATAACTGTCCAAAACAGGAACCATGGCCAACCCGGAGATATTGATTCAAATGTTATTAAGTAACATTTTAATTTGTGATTTGAGGTAAAAAAATATTTCAATGAAATAAAAGAAACGTTAGCAGAAAAAAGGGTGAAACAAGAAATTGTTGACATTTGATATGTGTGTTGTGATTTTTTTGGTAAAATAAAATATTTCAGTAAAATTAAAGAAACTATAGCAATTTTAATAAATAGATCATTACTGAAGCTGTTTTAATTTTGCAGGACTGGGTGGTCGTTCCAGAGTAAAATTCAAGCTGGTAATATATGGAATTCGTCAGTAGTACTCGGACCATAATTTTGGAAATCCAAATGTTCTTTGATGTTGAAATGAGAAAAAAATAGAAGTACCAAAATTTATTTTACCCAGTCCACTTTAGGCAATACTAAAAATGGACTAAAAAAACTTAATGAACAAAATTGTAAAACCTTAGGTGACATTATCTGTCTTACGGATAAAAAAGCTACACACACGATGTTAACGCCTCACATGTTCATATGTTGGATCTACATGCATTTAATTCTCAAAAAAGAGAAAAACTTACATTGACACTGAAAAATATTCATATTGGTTTTGGAGTTTCGGCATGTTTGTAGTTAACATACAGCCCGTGTATATATTCTATTCATCTCATATTGAGCTCAATAGTTTGAAGAATCGGGTTACCAAGTATCCCAGAAAGCGTTAAACTTTGACATGCTTGTCTTGTCGTTGAGGTTAAATTATAAGGTCTGCATTAATTTTGTAATGCCAGATGAGAAGTATAATTCGGTTGCTTCCATGTCATTTTGAGAAAATTATAATGGTAATGAAATACTGAAAAAACATATATTTAATTTACAACCATGGCACAGCGATAAAAGTAATAAACCAAAGTTAAAAACATACAAGGATTTTAAAACTTTTAAAACTAGAAGTTTATATTGATGCAATTCAAATAAGTAAATTTAGACATGCATTAGTACTTTTAGGGTATATAGGTTCGTCTAATTTGGCTATTGAAACGGATAGGCATAGGGGCATCAACTGGACACACCTCCCATGTGTCAAAATTTAGTATAAAAGATACCTTGAACTGTAAGACGCCATATATCCAGACTAAATTTTTATAAAGACACAGCATACTTATCAAGGCCCCCAAAATGTTTTATGGCCGTTATCACAGTATTGTTGGTAAGTTTGATGTCTCTGTGTCCAGGATTGCCCTGGATATATTTGACTCCCTTAGTTCCATATTCTTTTCACACAATTTCGATAACATACGTGGCGGATGTAGCCAGCTAAACAGGAGGTGCTTACCCTTCCGGAGCACCCAGTCTTACTTCCCTGGTGCAAATCCACGTCTTTAACCTAATTTGTCAGTTCCAAATTTTCTACTTTGCTTCTGGATTGTAATTCGGACATGGATTAGTATGTTTGTTTTTTACTATCAATGACAACCCTGATTACCCCAAGCTTACTAATAAATAAAAACCAAACATAACTACCCATGTCCAAATCACAATCCCAAAAGTATAAACTTTGTAAATTATCAAATTTAAAATTCCTTAAAAACTAAGGTATACTCCTTCATGTAAAGTATTTCCTTAGCTAAATTTGGTAAAATATATTTTAGTCATTTTGGTATCTTTTTAACGTCTTGATAACAATTTTGGTTTTATAATTTTGGTCCAAGCACTAATGATGAGTAATTGTATTCTGAAACGGGCGTCTAGTGCTGTAAAATTAAAACTGGTATAATATGTAATTGATAAATTAACAATAAAATAATAATCAATCTTTCAAAATCTGAGTGATAAATTCTTACCCAATATATCTTTTTTATTATTTTTGTTCTATTTTCAGAAACATGACTACAATTACAGATGTGATACCGCGGGAGTTTATCAAAGTTTTGTTTATAACAATGATAATTGCCACTATATTTTTTAACGCTATTATCATCTACATTACCGTCTCATCACCAACAATGCGGACACACGCAAATTTGTACATAGAATCTTTATCCGTTGTCGACTTAATAGTAGGAACCGTGATATCGGCATCAGTTCTGGCTTTAATAATAAATGGTAGCGTGCCACTTGGGTGGTGCTTAACAAGTGGTTACCTGGAACTGGCTATGTTTACAACAGGCGTATTATCCCTTCTAGCTTTAACGTTCCATCGTTATACAGCAACGTTTAAACACCAACATGAACTGATGCCATTAACTCACACAATAAGAAAACTTGTCATTGTATGGATAGCGGGATTTATTTACGCAACGAGATACTTCCTTCAAATTGAAGTTGAGACGTTGCTCCAAGAGGCCGTCCCAGATGAACTTAACAACACGCTGGACGAAGAGGAAGAGGAACATTTCTGTCACTTTTTTGTTGAAGAGAGAGAGTATGATTTGTTCTTCAGAATTATTGACTTTGTACTTTTATTTGTGATCCCCGTCCCTTAATGATCTATATGTATTCACGGATCTACAAAGAACTCCAGAAAAAACATGTCCAGGCCACTTTGATAGCCAGAACCGCCCGTAACAAACGAATAACCAAAATGCTAGTAGCTGCCGTTGTCATATTCATTGTATGTTGGATGCCTTACTACTTGCACGAAATAATAATCGACGCGTTAGAGTTTGGTACAGGTTCTGAGGGAGATCCCAGAGTACAGATAATTGTCAGATTTGTTACCGTCATACTGGCTTTAACAAATAGTATTGCTAACCCTATCGTTTACGGTTGGATGAACAAGAATTTTAGGAAGGAAATTCATCTGCGTTTTACACGTGTAATGACGGGATTAGGTCACCATAACCAGGTCGAACCCTCGACAAACACGGCGCCATCACCCAAAGGACAGGTCAGTACTGATGATACCAACTTACCAAAATCAGTCAATCTTAGTAAAGAACATGTCGACACAAAGGCGGCATAACTGTCCAAAACAGGAACCATGGCCAACCCGGAGATATTGATTCAAATGTTATTAAGTAACATTTTAATTTGTGATTTGAGGTAAAAAAATATTTCAATGAAATAAAAAACGTTAGCAGAAAAAAGGGTGAAACAAGAAATTGTTGACATTTGATATGTGTGTTGTGATTTTTTTGGTAAAATAAAATATTTCAGTAAAATTAAAGAAACTATAGCAATTTTAATAAATAGATCATTACTGAAGCTGTTTTAATTTTGCAGGACTGGGTGGTCGTTCCAGAGTAAAATTCAAGCTGGTAATATATGGAATTCGTCAGTAGTACTCGGACCATAATTTTGGAAATCCAAATGTTCTTTGATGTTGAAATGAGAAAAAAATAGAAGTACCAAAATTTATTTTACCCAGTCCACTTTAGGCAATACTAAAAATGGACTAAAAAAACTTAATGAACAAAATTGTAAAACCTTAGGTGACATTATCTGTCTTACGGATAAAAAAGCTACACACACGATGTTAACGCCTCACATGTTCATATGTTGGATCTACATGCATTTAATTCTCAAAAAAGAGAAAAACTTACATTGACACTGAAAAATATTCATATTGGTTTTGGAGTTTCGGCATGTTTGTAGTTAACATACAGCCCGTGTATATATTCTATTCATCTCATATTGAGCTCAATAGTTTGAAGAATCGGGTTACCAAGTATCCCAGAAAGCGTTAAACTTTGACATGCTTGTCTTGTCGTTGAGGTTAAATTATAAGGTCTGCATTAATTTTGTAATGCCAGATGAGAAGTATAATTCGGTTGCTTCCATGTCATTTTGAGAAAATTATAATGGTAATGAAATACTGAAAAAACATATATTTAATTTACAACCATGGCACAGCGATAAAAGTAATAAACCAAAGTTAAAAACATACAAGGATTTTAAAACTTTTAAAACTAGAAGTTTATATTGATGCAATTCAAATAAGTAAATTTAGACATGCATTAGTACTTTTAGGGTATATAGGTTCGTCTAATTTGGCTATTGAAACGGATAGGCATAGGGGCATCAAAAGGGAGGATAGATTAATTAAATGTATAGAAGACGAGTACCATTTTGTACTTATTTGCAATGCTTACAATAATATACCACATAGATACATTTCTTAAAAAATATTTCAAAAATCATCTTATCAGAAATGTATTATTCTCATGTTTTCAAAAAATATTACTGTTGTAAAAAAATAAGCATGTTTATATATTATGTATTAAGAGAAAGGTCTACAAATATTGTGATTTAGAAATCTATATTTAGTGTGAAAATGGTATGTATTCTTCACATTTTGTCATTTATGTTCTGGTTAGCTAATTTTCAGAATTTTATTTACCTTTCAATTTGATAAATATTTATTTTGCGAAACCATTTGCATCCTAGAACATTAAAAAAATGGAATTTAAATCAGATACAAACATAGTGATCCATGTGAAAAACACAATCCAAAAAGCAAATTATAATGTTTGAAACTGTCAAATTACGTTAAATATTTGAACTAGGGAAGTGAGGCTGGGTGTTTTAGATCTAAGTCATTGCTTATCAGTGACATTTAGTTAATTTGTTATATAAACTCTGATATTGAATATCTATGTGTGTCTGTCAATTAAAGCCGAATAAAATGTTTTCTGAATTGATAGGCATTTTGTATAAAATAAAATAAAGGTTATGAAACTTCATACTGGGAAGAAAGCTGCTTATAAATTTATTTTTGATGCGTGGATATTGATGTCTGCTTCCGAGATATTGCAAGCCTGGGCTTATCAAGGCTTTCAAAAGTGTAATGACCACCATCACAATATTGTTTAGTATGATGTGTCTGTATCCAAAATTATCCTGGATATATTTGACGTCTCATAGTTCTATGTTCCTTTTATTTTGAATTGATTTCATTCAAGTGTGTGATGCTAATTAGGCAGAAGGTGCTCACGCTTCCGGTGCATGCAGACTGACTTCCGGTTGTCAACATTTTTACTTTGCTTTTGGGATTTTGATTTGAACATGGTCATTTTTGTCATTCAATCAACATAAAATAGAATTTAAACCATCAGAATCTTAACAAAACAAGATAGAAAATCTCCCAAATAAATGTGTTTCTCCTTTCTTTGCATAGTCTTGCTTGTCTGTACATGTTTTATCATTTACAGTCAAACCTGTCAATAAAGGCTAGCAAAAGGAACCGGTAAAAGTGGCCTTTATGGGCAGGTGTTCTTTATATACAGGTTCAAATAATATGAATAAAGAACAATAGGGATACAATTCTACTGGCCTTTATAAGCAGGTGGTCCTTATACAGTGGTGGTCTTAAAGGCAGGTTGGACTGTACTTGTATTGTTTGGTATTCTTAGTTGTATTGAATGTTACCAAGTACATGAACATGTTTTTCAATTACAAAATTCTTATCAGTGGTCGTAATTTGCGTCTTTTTAACCTCTTTTGTCACTTTTGTTAATTAAATTTCATTGATTTTTTTAACAAAATGGATTTCTTTAATTTCAAAGTCTCAACATCATTGCACTTAATTACGGTTGGAAAAGATAAAATACCTCTTTAAGGTATTAAGTCATTAGAGTCAATACATCTAAAGAACTCAAAATATAAATAAACTGCTATTCAATTATTGATCAAACAGTTGATCAATATAATGTCAAGTAATTTTTTTCTAGCTGTATGGTTCTGTTTACTTCACACTTTACTGCTTAACTTTTTTAATTCGTAATTATAGGTTTATCTTGAGCAATATATATTACCTAGCTAGATAAGGTCACATGGTCCTCACAAAAGTGCAGTGTGTGTCAAGATGGCATATACACTCTTGTTTTGGGAGCAATGACCTGCTTCATAGCTAAAAACAATAAATCACATGTGGCCAAGGGACATTGCAAATTGCAAGCCTAGGATTATCAAGGCAAGGCCCTCAAAATGTTTTATGGCCGTCATTACAAAATTGTTGATAAGTTTGATGTCTCTGTGTCCAGGATTGCCCTGGATATATTTGACGTCCCATAGTTCCATGTTCCTTTCACACAATTTTGATTACACATGTGGCAGGTGTAGCTAGCTAAACAGGAGGTGCTTACCCTTCCGGAGCACCCGGTCTCATTTTCCTGGTTGACGTTCACGTGTCTAACCTAACTTGTCAGTTCTAAAAATTTTACTTTGCTTCTAGATTGTGATTCGGACATGGATTAGTATGTTTGTGTTTGATGTGTTAACTTCTTCAAAGGAACTGAGACTGTATCTTCATGAAGGGCAAATACCTCCTGTCTAGCAAGCATAATTACAGGGTAATCTTGAGCAATATATATTATTACCTGGTTATAATAGAGTAACATCACCTTCACAAGAGTACATAACTCTTACTTGGGGAGCAGTGACCTGTTTTATAGCTAAAAATAATCGAACACAAAAGCTACAAGCTTCACTACTTCAATGGAAGCAAGGCTGTAAGTTCCAGATGGACAAGTACCCTCCTGTCTAGCATAATTGCGGGTTAATACTGAGCAACATAAATTACCTAGTTGACCCTGGGCACAAAGAGTGCTAGAAGATGGCATTTACACTCTTGCTGGGAGACCAGTCACTTGTTTTTTAACTAAAAACAGTCGAACACAAACATGTGTAAACTTCTACAAGGCTGTATGTTTTGAAATGGCAAATACTTCCTGTCTAGCTAGAGTAAATATGGGTTAATACTGAGCGCAATATATATATATATCACATAACCCTCCTGTTTATTGATGAAATAAACGGTGTAATATTTTTCATATTACACAGGTACCCATGTAATATCACTTGATTGTGACGTAATCAGTTCTCATGCTTCTGATCGCGCCTAATGACGTCATTTGAAACTGTGTCGGTCTGTTGTTTATTTTTAGACTTTTAAAGACTTTCCGATTTTTTGAAAAATAATTTTGATGCATTCGAAAACATATAACATAATTAAACTACATACTGGTTTTGTCTTTTTATTTTAGGTGATTAATTTACTTTACTACAACTAAATAGAACTATATTCTTACTTGCGCAGTTAATTTGGAGGTGATTTGTCCGACTAGATAGAAATCAGCTGTTTCTATATGGCATCAAATAATATGTACATGTCATTGTGTCTCGGTATTTTGAGTTATGTGATATATATATTTATCGTTCAATAATTAAATATGCCACTGCCGCCAAGGTTTGTGGCATATTTAATTATTTAACTCGTTTATAATAAATTTCATATTAAACCCCCACTCGTCTGAGATCCTCTCTCGTTCTCTCTCTCTCTCTCTCTCTCTCTCTCTTATTTTTAAGTTTTTAATATATAAATTTGCCTCACACAAAGGATAAACTTTATCTACATATTTGGAACTCTTGCCTGGGGAACAGTGACCTGTTTTAATAGCAAAAGGAATCAAACACAAGCATACCAGTGTTAAAATTACAACCCCAAAGGGAAAGTAAAGACTTGGCACATGAACCTGCACCAGGAAATTGAGAATGTATGCCCGGAAGGGTAAGCAGCTTCTGTCTGCCTAGATGGATAAATTGGAAACTATATGTGCACCCATGGACAAGTAGCAATTGAATCAGTTTTTTTGGATAACAATTGTCATATGTTTCATGTCCAACAAATATTTATACAAGATTAAAACCATTAAAACAACACAATCATTCTCAGTAAGTTTTTTAAGTATTTTTATTATGCAAAGTAAACAGTCATGATTTTAAAACATTTAGAAGATAACAAACAGGTTTACAAGGAGAGTCACCAGTGTACCACATGGTCAATACCTCACAGTATTTGTGTAGAACAATTTGAAACAAGTTTATATTGTGATTTCCTAGAATTACATCATTTTTCAGGAGAATGTCAACTTACATAATTCAACATCCTATGGATATAAATGTTCCACAACATTATGGGGTATCACTTACACTGCCATCTATAAATTAAATATACAGATTTATGTTTCTCACAGATTTATATTATAAACATCAAGTCAAATTTTATTCATAGAATTGAAATATCCGAGTTTTTGCAGTATTTAAAAGTGATCTATTAACTTAATGATCTAAATATATGCTGTTTTTTCTTGAAAGACATTCTTTTTTTATTATATGGCCAATGATTGTGCCCTTTCCGATTGACTGTGAAGGCGTTTGGCATCTTGCAATAATGCATGCGAGGTATAATGATTTAACAATGGGCAATGTCCACCTCGCAAAAACGTCCTCAAGGTCAAGTGAAGGACCCTTTTTTTACATTTTGTAAAAACATGACAATATGGTGATAGAAATCATTGGTCATATAATAAAACAATTATTAACTTTTGATTTGGTAGACATACGGCTTTGGTGAATATAATATAATCTTTACGTCTACCTCATCAAAAGTCAATAATTGTATTTTTTTTCAAAACTTTTGGGGGAAAAACATAAAATTGACAGGAAATATCTAACTGAGAAACACGCTTTGGCAGAATGATATTTTCAACCATTTCAATTGATGAAGACTCTAATGATATTGTAGCAATATAGCTACATAGTACAGTATGTACAGGTTAAGAGACGTAACTACTGTCTCACCTATGGGATGCCTTTTAGGCGAAACGGTAGAACGCTGACTTTACAACGGGCCACCCAGATTCATTTCTCCCTTCGGGGAAGAAAATTTTAAAATTTATTTCATTGTAACTAGCATTTACATTACAACTTGACCAGTTTTAAACACATATAATACAATAATTTATGGCTGACAGTGTAGTACAGTGGTAACTGGTCACCTCCTCCCATTAAGAATATAATAATATTGCACCGATACAAAAATACCTACATGTATATGTTTATGATAAAGAGAGTACAATCATTGACTTATACAAGAATTTACCAAATACAAAAACCTTACTATCAAAGTCAAATGTACTGTAAAGTTGCTTTTATTTACTGGAGATTTAATTTCGCGATATTCACGGTTTGACTTTATAGCACCAAATTACATACCAAGTGAATATTTTCATGTGACATTAATTAAACTTAGCTTTGATTAATTTGTACAGAAAATTGTTATCACTGGCCACTGCACTGCAAAATTTTATACCCGTGAATAAGTTGCAGTGTCTGAACTGCCAAATTTTATCCCGCAGTATTAACAACTATACAGTATCTGAACCCTGATGCAATAATTTCAAAAAACGTGTTTGTAAGTTATAGGGTTCTGTGATATTGTGATGTAAGCTTTGTTCCACAGCAAATCCTCGTCAATTATAATCCCGTTGACGATATGTAATAACAGCACTACTAAGGAAAACTACAAGTGAATATTGGTACAAAGCTGCTTAGTTATGATATGTTAGTTACCTAAAATGTACTATCCGAACAGTACAGACCTAGGAGCGAAAATAGTCAAAATTTATGCTCAGCTTTGTATTAACTCAATGTAAATTCAACAACGAGGTAACTAAAAAGAGTCAAAGCTCGCCTGTAGAGTTGCTGAGATTTGGATAGCTGGTGTTGAAAAGCTGCCGAGATATTTATATCAGCTAATAAGATATAGTTAAGCTAATTCATCAGGTCTGTACTGGATACCTAACGTCAAATAGCTGCTGAGACATAGATACTAACTGCCTACATATAGCTAAGGAGGGCTGATATAAGCTGCTGATTCAGCATTAATTCATCAGGTCTGTACTGGATACCTAACGTCAAATAGCTGCTGAGACATAGACACTAACTGCCTACATATAGCTAAGGAGGGCTGATATAAGCTGCTGATTCAGCATTAATTCATCAGGTCTGTACTGGATACCTAACGTCAAATAGCTGCTGAGACATAGACACTAGCTAAGGAGGGCTGATATAAGCTGCTGATTCAGCACTAATTCTTCAGGTCTGTACTGTAGTCAATTCTGAGAGATGACCAAGATGAGTGTTTTTGTAAACCCATTTTTAACTTGCAACTCCATTCCAAATTTTTATTTTTGGACTAAAAAATGTAGGTTATAAACTAATATAATACTGGAGTTTTGAATTTTTTCTTATTTTTTTAAATATTTTTTTGCAAACTTAACAATAAATACGCTGTTTAAAAGACTATTAGTTTAACCTAAATATCAAGGGATATTATTAATCACCTTAAAATAAAATATTACATGCATGTCTATTAAAATATCATTAAAACACAGGACAATTATATTTTGTTGTGGATTTGTTTTTTGCTGTATTCGCCATCATGTGTATTTATGCGAAAATAAAAATGCTGCAAAATATAATCATTATACAATGCCATATACACTGTATGTGACTTAAGCTTCCTAAATTCTATACGGCAGAAAATAAAACCACATGAAACATTAAGCATCATAAAACATCATACAATTCAGTTTTGTTGAGGCTTTTAAATTTAATAAATCTGAAGACTTTTATCCTAAACAATAGGATTTGTAAAAAAAATTGAAATCCTCAGTTATCCAAAATTCTGTAAAATGGCAGTAAATATCTATGTACTACAATAAAAATGTTATATATGGCGCCGTCATCCTTCAACTTTGAAAATCTGAACACCCTAATAACTCAAAGGGTCAAAGCACCCTAATAACTCAAAGGGTCAAAATCACAGGCAAAGTCAAGTATACATTTGAGTTTTCAAAATTCTACTGCGTACATACAGCTGTACATGTATTTTGGTTAAAAAAATTATCTGTGTTCATCAAAAGCCAATCTAAACAGAAAAAATCTTTAATCTTGAAAGTGTTCATGTTAGACTTGTACCTCAATTATGATGTCAACGGAAGGTTACATTTGAAGCTGTATGATGACCATAATGACAAATTTTCTATTGTCAACTTTCCTTTTCTACATGTATGTTAAAATCAATGTGATCATCGAAAGTCAATCTAACTAGAACAGAATCTTCAAAATGAAAAGTTACAACATAAAAATAAAAGATTTGTTCAACGACAAGTGATGTCATTTCTAAAACCAGCTGATACCTAAAAACGTGTAAAAAGTTGACGGATGTCTATGGAAGACTAAAACGATGAATGTTAAAAATGAAAATACATTGTACTAAGTTTCACATTGTATAAAAATCCATGATTCCCCACTGATAATGTCCAATATTTTGTTCTGTAGCTTCTATAATAATAATAATACTAATAATGTTAAATAAAATACTATTAGCTCTCTCTCTCTCTCTCATCTTTACACACATCATGAACACACACGCTCTCTCTCTCTCTTGCACACATAATGAACACATGCCCTCTATCTCTCTTCTCACACACACACACACACACACTAATTCTTTATTTTGTTTTGTATGACTTTTATAGCACCAGAAAAGTCAGCAGAAATTATTATCTGCCCTTGATCATCAGAAATGTCTTTAGAGGGCGTTGTAGCCTCCTCTTCATTTGGTCTCAGTAATGCTGGATTTGGAGCAAAAATGGCAGCCGTAACCACGGCATTGTGAACTGAAACAAAAAATAAAACAAAGTGATTATAGCTTTGTATGTAATGCCCCTAAATAACTTTGGCTACACTGTTTTGTTTATCGCCCTTAATTTATTATCCCTTTATAATGCCAAATTTTAATAGAAACAATGGGGTTTGCCACCGTACCACGTGATCAATACCTCTTAACGTTTGTGCCGAACATTTTGGAAAACGCCAACGTTACAAATTCCCGGAATAACGTCGTTTTTACTGGAAAGCGTCATATTGTGCGATTCCATGTTCGTTGGAAACAAGCGTTTCACAGACACGTTAGAAGGTATCACCTGGTACAGCGGTGAACTGGTGGCATTGAAACTTTCTCACACTAACATCTGTTCTGAGTGGGTTTGAAACTTGGGCAGTGAGAGGGTTGTGATCCACGAGTGTGCACTTCGTGACATTTTAAGGGACAATCATGTGGCATGCTAAGGAAGCTGAATGGATCAAGACATTAACATGCAAAATAAATGATAAAATACCTTTAATGGCTTCCCAATAAACATTGGTGATCACTTGGTCATCAAGGCCCCTAAACCATTTTGAGGGACATATATCGGATGGTATGCTAATGAAGCTGAACGGAGACACTAACATGTATAACAATTATGATAAAATACCTTTAATGGCTTCCCAATAATCATTTCTGTCTCTCCTAGCTGATGAAAATTTATAATAATCATGCTGCGTCTTCCACACATAGACAAAATGATCCTCTGAACCACAAATGATATACTTGGCTTTGGCACTGTAACATAAAATGAAGGAATTAATCATATACATTAGAAACAGTCTGTGTAGTTCAAAAGTTCTAGATTGAAAACTGCAGGAGTTGGTTCCCCTCTATTTTTAAATGTGTAAAAAAGATTTAAGAGAGATTTAATTTCCTCGTTTTTATGGGTTAATACATACCACAAAATTTATTTACCAACGTCCCTTCATAGAATTTATTTTTGCAAATCACAATTCCAAAATTTAAAAAAAATCCTCCTCCCCCACCCCAATTTTAATAATTCTACAGTGTTTTTTAATCATGTACATACAAATGGGTAATAATTTTTCTCTTTTTCTCTCTCTCTTGTAATTTTGTTGTTTTTTACATGAATATCAATTTTGTACTGAACTTATAGGCCTTTTTTCATTATAGGCGAATTCGTTATATAAGCAATTTCCTTAAACATAAATCATATAGTAAATTCATCAGGGATTTTTTTTCTAGTTCGTTATATATACCTATTTTCGTTACATCTGTGTTCGTTATAGGTGAACTCCACTGTAAGTATTTATTTCTCTTTTGTTTATTTTTATTACCTGAAACTACCTATATTTAACTACTTTATATCTATCCAACTTTTTTTTTTTTTTTTTTTTTTTTGTTTCTTTTACCTGAAACTGGCTTTTATTTGGCTACTGTTGTTTGAACAGCCTTTATATTTACAACTTAACGTCAAATCTCTGAGATCATAAAGACGAATTCTGGAGTCGTTACTAGTCACCAAAATCTAAAATGTAAAACAAATACTCCATTTTGTATTTTGACACTTAAATCATTATATTTAAAGCATGAATTTTTCACTCAGACACCAAAGCCTGATATACAAACTGGGGCTTGGTGGCCAAGTGGTCTAAAGTACCTTTCACCATCTAGGTCAGATCCCACCGGGACAGATCCTAGTGTGAGCAAGTTCCCTTGCTGAAGGCTGTGGTTTTATGCAGTCTTTCTGCAGTCATTCCATCCATGAACTGTTCGTCTTGATATAAGTGAGAGAATCTTGATTGGTTGTGTAATACATTACTCCATTCCATTCCCATAAACAAACTGCAACACTTATTATTATTATTTATTTAGTTTAGACTCAAAAGGTACAATTACAAACCCTCTGATAACCTAGATCATAAAAATAATGTCGGAAATAGGAAATAATTTTGACAAAGTCAGAACGGGTAATTTGAACACCACAACATGACCAAGGTCTAATTTTTGGTCCCCATTCTAGCAGTTTCAAGTGAATTATGGTAATTGGAGCTCTGAATGCCATTATACTTTTACACAAATACCAAAAGGATCTATTTCATGTTCTTTGACAGGATTCAATTTTTCCCTGATACATGCCAGACTTTTTCCTGGCACAAGCATTTATTATATCTGGCTCATATATGATACAGTAATGAAGAGTACCTTATCTTCCCCTAGTAAGGGCTCTATCCCTGTTATTTTCCTTCCTTGAGCATTTTTACCCCGTGTAGATCTGACATGGACTTGTGTGTAATACTTTAATTGCTGAAAAGTAAAACAAAATTTAAAATTGATTAATACTGTCTTCTTGTAGTTGTCTTTAACCCCTTAAATACCTGCTTAATACCTGTTTAATATGTCACACCTGTTGGTAGTTCTACATATGTCAATATGGTTACCTGATAATCAAAGGTCAAAAACATTTGGGTAAAATTTGAAAACTATCACCAAAAATCCCCTGTTCGATTTTTATCACTAATTTAGGAAAAAGTAGCATTTGCAACATTTCCTAAACTGTAAATTTCATTCTTAAAAATAGCAAAACTTAAAAGTACAAAAATATATGTACAGTAGACCTTTGATGGCTCGAAGTCCATGGGACTTTGGCCAAGTATTCGAGCCATCGGGGCGACCGAACATCGAGAGGCGATCTTCATTAGATTTAAGTTTCAGTCCTTTTACAAATATTAAATTCACGGTGATATCTCGAAATTTTCAAACTTCATTTGTAAATAAAATATCGAACGGCAAATCTATTGATATTGACAGTTCATTTGAATTAAATAAATTTGATTGAAAGTAAAAGTAAATAACAACAACTGACGATATAAAATAAACTTACTTTATTATCATTATAATACAGAGAATGGTATTGCCGGTTATTAATAATCACCGGAACTCTGGGTAATACACATTGCCATGTGCATTCCAGTGAAATGTAAATAACAGAATCTGAAATTCTATGATGAGATAAAAAGTCAATCATCTGGCAAGGACTCAAGTGTTTTACCGACCAAGCACCCGCAGGTCATAATCGGATTAAGAGATTACTGAACTGATCACGGCTAATTACTAATCTTGAGTAACACTCTATGTTCCAGATGAGTTATTTCGTTTCGCTCTATTACTTTCGGTGAAAACTGTATCATGGCTTCAGCTTGTGTTTTGTTTACAATGACTGACCACAAGTCATTCTGATAAAATCGTATTCGAGCGAAAGAAGTTGAATTTTCACCAAATTTACACCTTCGAGAAATATTTATTGTTCGAGTGAGCGGGGGTATTCGAGCTAACGTAGTTCGAGCGATTGAGGTTTATTTACATATGATTTAATAGGGATTTAGACCGGACCAGCAGATGACGTCGAGTTATCCGGGGTATTCGAGGCATCGACGTTTGAGCGATCGAAGTTCTACCGTACATGATATATAGATGTTAAAATTTGATATACATGTACATGTACACTCTTTTTTACAGCGATTCCCAAAAATTTGCTCCATGGGCAAAATATCATGATTTACAATATTCTGGAATCTTAATAGACATTATTTTCACTAATGTTTGTGAATTTTTCATTAACATATGCATTTACATATGCATTACTAGTTTTAAAGGGAGATAACTTACTTCTGTACTATAAAATATACATTTCCCATCATACGTCCCAGCCACAGCAAACTTTCCATTATGACAAAAATTAGCTGTTGTTATTAGATTTGATGGACCACTGACTTCATTCCATAACGTAACCTTCTTCTCTGGAATATTCCACAGTCTCAACTTTCCATCAAGAGATCCACTTAGGAAGTAACGATCATCCTATAAACACAGAAATAAAACATGTGTATAATGACCTACAAAATACATTTATGAGGTGGAATGGAGTAACAGTTCTTTACGTCTCAAGATTTTTTCACTTATATAGAGGCAGTCAATTATGGGATGATGGAGGAAACCAGGTACTCGGAGAAAACCACTGACCGGTGGCAAGCGAATTGACCAACTGTCTCATACTAGGATTTGGAATTCAAACCTAGGCATTGAGAGACACTGTAAACTAACCATGTGCTTCAGACTATTCAGATACCAAGCTCTCTCCACCCTCCCACTTTCTATGAATTACCGACTTTACAGACAGTTGGTCATTATCCTTGAAAACATTAAGGAAGTGGTCTTAATTGGCAGGTGGTCTTTGTATACATGTTGTTGCTATGTCAAGGTTTAGTGCATTTTGTTTCTATTCAGACATTCATTTCACGGATGCGTTTAGTTGCATTATTTGAGATACAGTTCATGTCATATATTTGCCAGTTGCGCTTCAATTATGGCCTGATAATGTGATAAGGATTTATTGCAGAAGTTATGAGGAAAATACACATTAATATTTTTCTATTTAAAATCACAAATATTATCTCACCTTTGGATGGAAGACAATGGCAGTAACTAAAATCACAAACATTATCTCACCTTTGGATGAAAGACAATGGCAGTAACTAAAATCACAAACATTATCTCACCTTTGGATGGAAGACAATGGCAGTAACAAATCACAAATTATCTCACCTTTGGATGGAAGACAATGGCAGTAACAAAATCACAAATATTATCTCACCTTTGGATGGAAGACAATGGCAGTAACAAAATCACAAATATTATCTCACCTTTGGATGGAAGACAATGGCAGTAACAAAATCACAAATATTATCTCACCTTTGGATGGAAGACAATGGCAGTAACAAAATCACAAATATTATCTCACCTTTGGATGGAAGACAATGGCAGTAACAAATCACAAACTTATCTCACCTTTGGATGGAAGACAATGGCAGTAACAAAATCACAAACATTATCTCACCTTTGGATGGAAGACAATGGCAGTAACAAAATCACAAACATTATCTCACCTTTGGATGGAAGACAATGGCAGTAACAAATCACAAACATATCTCACCTTTGGATGGAAGACAATGGCAGTAACAAAGTCACAAACAATATCTCACCTTTGGATGGAAGACAATGGCAGTAACAAATCACAAACATTATCTCACCTTTGGATGGAAGACATGGCAGTAACAAAATCACAAACATTATCTCACCTTTGGATGGAAGACATGGCAGTAACAAAATCATAAATACTATCTCACCTTTGGATGGAAGACAATGGCAGTAACAAAATCACAAATATTATCTCACCTTTGGATGGAAGACAATGGCAGTAACAAAATCACAAACATTATCTCACCTTTGGATGGAAGACAATGGCAGTAACAAAATCACAAACATTATCTCACCTTTGGATGGAAGACAATGGCAGTAACAAAATCACAAACATTATCTCACCTTTGGATGGAAGACAATGGCAGTAACAAAATCACAAACATTATCTCACCTTTGGATGGAAGACAATGGCAGTAACAAAATCACAAACATTATCTCACCTTTGGATGGAAGACAATGGCAGTAACAAAATCACAAATATTATCTCACCTTTGGATGGAAGACAATGGCAGTAACAAAATCACAAAATATTATCTCACCTTTGGATGGAAGACAATGCAGTAACAAAATCACAAATATTATCTCACCTTTGGATGGAAGACAATGACAGTAACAAAATCACAAATATTATCTCACCTTTGGATGGAAGACAATGCAGTAAAAAATCACAAACATTATCTCACCTTTGGATGGAAGACAATGGCAGTAACAAAATCACAAACATTATCTCACCTTTGGATGGAAGACAATGGCAGTAACAAAATCACAAATACTATCTCACCTTTGGATGGAAGACAATGGCAGTAACAAAATCACAAATATTATCTCACCTTTGGATGGAAGACAATGGCAGTAACAAAATCACAAACATTATCTCACCTTTGGATGGAAGACAATGGCAGTAACAAAATCACAAATATTATCTCACCTTTGGATGGAAGACAATGGCAGTAACAAAATCACAAATATTATCTCACCTTTGGATGGAAGACAATGGCAGTAACAAAATCACAAACATTATCTCACCTTGGATGGAAGACAATGGCAGTAACAAAATCACAAACATTATCTCACCTTTGGATGGAAGACAATGGCAGTAACAAAATCACAAACATTATCTCACCTTTGGATGGAAGACAATGGCAGTAACAAAATCACAAACATTATCTCACCTTTGGATGGAAGACAATGGCAGTAACAAAATCACAAATATTATCTCACCTTTGGATGGAAGACAATGGCAGTAACAAATCACAAATATTATCTCACCTTTGGATGGAAGACAATGGCAGTAACAAAATCACAAACATTATCTCACCTTTGGATGGAAGACAATGGCAGTAACAAAATCACAAACATTATCTCACCTTTGGATGGAAGACAATGGCAGTAACAAAATCACAAACATTATCTCACCTTTGGATGGAAGACAATGGCAGTAAAGTCACAAACAATATCTCACCTTTGGATGGAAGACAATGGCAGTAACAAAGTCACAAACAATATCTCACCTTTGGATGGAAGACAATGGCAGTAACAAAATCACAAACATTATCTCACCTTTGGATGGAAGACAGTGGCAGTAACAAAATCACAAACATTATCTCACCTTTGGATGGAAGACAATGGCAGTAACAAAATCATAAATACTATCTCACCTTTGGATGGAAGACAATGGCAGTAACAAAATCACAAACATTATCTCACCTTTGGATGGAAGACAATGGCAGACAAAATCACAAACATTATCTCACCTTTGGATGGAAGACAATGGCAGTAACAAAATCACAAACATTATCTCACCTTTGGATGGAAGACAATGGCAGTAACAAAATCACAAACATTATCTCACCTTTGGATGAAGACAATGGGCAGTAACAAAATCACAAACATTATCTCACCTTTGGATGGAAGACAATGGCAGTAACAAAATCACAAATATTATCACCTTTGGATGGAAGACAATGGCAGTAACAAAATCACAAATATTATCTCACCTTTGGATGGAAGACAATGGCAGTAACAAAATCACAAATATTATCTCACCTTTGGATGGAAGACAATGGACAGTAACAAAATCACAAATATTATCTCACCTTTGGATGGAAGACAATGACAGTAACAAAATCACAAATATTATCTCACCTTGGATGGAAGACAATGGCAGTAACAAAATCACAAACATTATCTCACCTTTGGATGGAAGACAATGGCAGTAACAAAATCACAAACATTATCTCACCTTTGGATGGAAGACAATGGCAGTAACAAAATCACAATACTATCTACCTTTGGATGGAAGACAATGGCAGTAACAAAATCACAAATATTATCTCACCTTTGGATGGAAGACAATGGCAGTAACAAAATCACAAACATTATCTCACCTTTGGATGGAAGACAATGGCAGTAACAAAATCACAAATATTATCTCACCTTTGGATGGAAGACAATGGCAGTAACAAAATCACAAATATTATCTCACCTTTGGATGGAAGACAATGGCAGTAACAAAATCACAAACATTATCTCACCTTTGGATGGAAGACAATGGCAGTAACAAAATCACAAACATTATCTCACCTTGGATGGATGGAAGACAATGGCAGTAACAAAATCACAAACATTATCTCACCTTTGGATGGAAGACAATGGCAGTAACAAAATCACAAACATTATCTCACCTTTGGATGGAAGACAATGGCAGTAACAAAATCACAAACATTATCTCACCTTTGGATGGAAGACAATGGCAGTAACAAAATCACAAATATTATCTCACCTTTGGATGGAAGACAATGGCAGTAACAAAATCACAAATATTATCTCACCTTTGGATGGAAGACAATGGCAGTAACAAAATCACAAATATTATCTCACCTTTGGATGGAAGACAATGGCAGTAACAAAATCACAAATATTATCTCACCTTTGGATGGAAGACAATGGCAGTAACAAAATCACAAATATTATCTCACCTTTGGATGGAAGACAATGGCAGTAACAAAATCACAAATATTATCTCACCTTTGGATGGAAGACAATGGCAGTAACAAAATCACAAATATTATCTCACCTTTGGATGGAAGACAATGGCAGTAACAAAATCACAAATATTATCTCACCTTTGGATGGAAGACAATGGCAGTAACAAAATCACAAATATTATCTCACCTTTGGATGGAAGACAATGGCAGTAACAAAATCACAAATATTATCTCACCTTTGGATGGAAGACAGTGGCAGTAACAAAATCACAAATATTATCTCACCTTTGGATGGAAGACAATGGCAGTAACAAAATCACAAATATTATCTCACCTTTGGATGGAAGACAATGGCAGTAACAAAATCACAAATATTATCTCACCTTTGGATGGAAGACAATGGCAGTAACAAAATCACAAATATTACTCACCTTGGATGGAAGACAATGGCAGTAACAAAATCACAAATATTATCTCACCTTTGGATGGAAGACAATGGCAGTAACAAAGTCACAAACAATATCTCACCTTTGGATGGAAGACAATGGCATAACAAAGTCACAAACATTATCTCACCTTTGGATGAAAGACAATGGCAGTAACAAAGTCACAAACATTATCTCACCTTTGGATGAAAGACAATGGCAGTAACAAAATCACAAATTATCTCACCTTTGGATGAAAACAATGGCAGTAACAAAATCACAAACATTATCTCACCTTTGGATGGAAGACAATGGCAGTAACAAAATCACAAACATTATCTCACCTTTGGATGGAAGACAATGGCAGTAACAAAATCACAAATATATCTCACCTTTGGATGGAAGACAATGGCAGTAACAAAATCACAAATATTATCTCACCTTGGATGGAAGACAATGGCAGTAACAAAATCACAAATATTATCTCACCTTTGGATGGAAGACAATGGCAGTAACAAAGTCACAAACAATATCTCACCTTTGGATGGAAGACAATGGCAGTAACAAAATCACAAACATTATCTCACCTTTGGATGAAAAACAATGGCAGTAACAAAATCACAAACATTATCTCACCTTTGGATGAAAAACAATGGCAGTAACAAAATCACAAACATTATCTCACCTTGGATGGAAGACAATGGCAGTAACAAAATCACAAATATTATCTCACCTTTGGATGGAAGACAATGGCAGTAACAAAATCACAAATATTATCTCACCTTTGGATGGAAGAAATGGCAGTAACAAAATCACAAATATTATCTCACCTTTGGATGGAAGACAATGGCAGTAACAAATCACAAATATTATCTCACACTTTGGATGGAAGACAATGGCAGTAACAAAATCACAAATATTATCTCACCTTTGGATGGAAGACAATGGCAGTAACAAAATCACAAATATTTATCTCACCTTTGGATGGAAGACAATGGCAGTAACAAAATCACAAATATTATCTCACCTTTGGATGGAAGACAATGGCAGTAACAAAATCACAAATATTATCTCACCTTTGGATGGAAGACAATGGCAGTAAAAAATCACAAATATTATCTCACCTTTGGATGGAAGACAATGGCAGTAACAAAGTCACAAACAATATCTCACCTTTGGATGGAAGACAATGGCAGTAACAAAGTCACAAACAATATATCACCTTTTGATGGAAGACAATGGCAGTAACAAATCACAAAATATTATCTCACCTTTGGATGGAAGACAATGGCAGTAACAAAATCACAAACATTATCTCACCTTTGGATGGAAGACAATGCAGTAACAAAATCACAAACATTATCTCACCTTTGGATGGAAGACAATGGCAGTAACAAAATCACAAACATTATCTCACCTTTGGATGGAAGACAATGGCAGTAACAAAATCACAAACATTATCTCACCTTTGGATGGAAGACAATGGCAGTAACAAAATCAAAATATTATCTCACCTTTGGATGGAAGACAATGGCAGTAACAAAATCACAAATATTATCTCACCTTTGGATGGAAGACAATGGCAGTAACAAAATCACAAATATTATCTCACCTTTGGATGGAAGACAATGGCAGTAACAAAATCACAAATATATTCTCACCTTTGGATGGAAGACAATGGCAGTAACAAAATCACAAATATTATCTCACCTTTGGATGGAAGACAATGGCAGTAACAAAATCACAAACATTATCTCACCTTTGGATGGAAGACAATGGCAGTAACAAAATCACAAACATTATCTCACCTTTGGATGGAAGACAATGGCAGTAACAAAATCACAAATATTATCTCACCTTTGGATGGAAGACAATGGCAGTAACAAAATCACAAATATTATCTCACCTTTGGATGGAAGACAATGGCAGTAACAAAATCACAAATATTATCTCACCTTTGGATGGAAGACAATGGCAGTAACAAAATCACAAATATTATCTCACCTTTGGATGGAAGACAATGGCAGTAACACAAATCACAAATATTATATCTCACCTTTGGATGGAAGACAATGCAGTAACAAAATCACAAATATTATCTCACCTTTGGATGGAAGACAATGGCAGTAACAAAGTCACAAACAATATCTCACCTTTGGATGGAAGACAATGGCAGTAACAAAGTCACAAACAATATCTCACCTTTGGATGGAAGACAATGGCAGTAACAAAGTCACAAACATTATCTCACCTTGGATGGAAGACAATGGCAGTAACAAAATCACAAACAATATCTCACCTTTGGATGGAAGACAATGGCAGTAACAAAATCACAAACATTATCTCACCTTTGAATGGAAGACAATGGCAGTAACAAAATCACAAACATTATCTCACCTTTGGATGGAAGACAATGGCAGTAACAAAATCACAAATATTATCTCACCTTTGGATGGAAGACAATGGCAGTAACAAAATCACAAATATTATCTCACCTTTGGATGGAAGACAATGGCAGTAACAAATACAAAATATTATCTCACCTTTGGATGGAAGACAATGGCAGTAACAAAATCACAAATATTATCTCACCTTTGGATGGAAGACAATGGCAGTAACAAAATCACAAATATTATCTCACCTTTGGATGGAAGACAATGGCAGTTACAAAATCACAAATATTATCTCACCTTTAGATGGAAGACAATGGCAGTAACAAAATCACAAAATATTATCTCACCTTTGGATGGAAGACAATGGCAGTAACAAAATCACAAATATTATCTCACCTTTGGATGGAAGACAATGGCAGTAACAAAATCACAAATATTATCTCACCTTTGGATGGAAGACAATGGCAGTAACAAAATCACAAATATTATCTCACCTTTGGATGGAAGACAATGGCAGTAACAAAATCACAAATATTATCTCACCTTTGGATGGAAGACAATGGCAGTAACAAAATCACAAATATTATCTCACCTTTGGATGGAAGACAATGGCAGTAACAAAATCACAAAATTATCTCACCTTTGGATGGAAGACAATGGCAGTAACAAAATCACAAATATTATCTCACCTTGGATGGAAGACAATGGCAGTAACAAAATCACAAATATTATCTCACCTTTGGATGGAAGACAATGGCAGTAACAAAATCACAAATATTATCTCACCTTTGGATGGAAGACAATGGCAGTAACAAAATCACAAATATTATCTCACCTTTGGATGGAAGACAATGGCAGTAACAAAATCACAAATATTATCTCACCTTTGGATGGAAGACAATGGCAGTAACAAAAATCACAAATATTATCTCACCTTTGGATGGAAGACAATGGCAGTAACAAAGTCACAAACAATATCTCACCTTTGGATGGAAGACAATGGCAGTAACAAAGTCACAAACATTATCTCACCTTTGGATGAAAGACAATGGCAGTAACAAAGTCACAAACATTATCTCACCTTTGGATGAAAGACAATGGCAGTAACAAAATCACAAATATTATCTCACCTTTGGATGAAAAACAATGGCAGTAACAAAATCACAAACATTATCTCACCTTTGGATGGAAGACAATGGCAGTAACAAAATCACAAACATTATCTCACCTTTGGATGGAAGACAATGGCAGTAACAAAATCACAAATATTATCTCACCTTTGGATGGAAGACAATGGCAGTAACAAAATCACAAATATTATCTCACCTTTGGATGGAAGACAATGGCAGTAACAAAATCACAAATATTATCTCACCTTTGGATGGAAGACAATGGCAGTAACAAAGTCACAAACAATATATCACCTTTGGATGGAAGACAATGGCAGTAACAAAGTCACAAACAATATCTCACCTTTGGATGGAAGACAATGGCAGTAACAAAATCACAAACATTATCTCACCTTTGGATGAAAAACAATGGCAGTAACAAAATCACAAACATTATCTCACCTTTGGATGGAAGACAATGGCAGTAACAAAATCACAAAATTATCTCACCTTTGGATGGAAGACAATGGCAGTAACAAAATCACAAATATTATCTCACCTTTGGATGGAAGACAATGGCAGTAACAAAATCACAAATATTATCTCACCTTTGGATGGAAGACAATGGCAGTAACAAAATCACAAATATTATCTCACCTTTGGATGGAAGACAATGGCAGTAACAAATCACAAATATTATCTCACCTTTGGATGGAAGACAATGGCAGTAACAAAATCACAAATATTATCTCACCTTTGGATGGAAGACAATGGCAGTAACAAAATCACAAATATTATCTCACCTTTGGATGGAAGACAATGGCAGTAACAAAATCACAAATATTATCTCACCTTTGGATGGAAGACAATGGCAGTAACAAAATCACAAATATTATCTCACCTTTGGATGGAAGACAATGGCAGTAACAAAATCACAAATATTATCTCACCTTTGGATGGAAGACAATGGCAGTAACAAAGTCACAAACAATATCTCACCTTTGGATGGAAGACAATGGCAGTAACAAAGTCACAAACAATATCTCACCTTTTGATGGAAGACAATGGCAGTAACAAAATCACAAATATTATCTCACCTTTGGATGGAAGACAATGGCAGTAACAAAATCACAAACATTATCTCACCTTTGGATGGAAGACAATGGCAGTAACAAAATCACAAACATTTATCTCACCTTTGGATGGAAGACAATGGCAGTAACAAAATAACAAACATTATCTCACCTTTGGATGGAAGACAATGGCAGTAACAAAATCACAAACATTATCTCACCTTTGGATGGAAGACAATGGCAGTAACAAAATCACAAATATTATCTCACCTTTGGATGGAAGACAATGGCAGTAACAAAATCACAAATATTATCTCACCTTTGGATGGAAGACAATGGCAGTAACAAAATCACAAATATTATCTCACCTTTGGATGGAAGACAATGGCAGTAACAAAATCACAAATATTATCTCACCTTTGGATGGAAGACAATGGCAGTAACAAAATCACAAACATTATCTCACCTTTGGATGGAAGACAATGGCAGTAACAAAATCACAAACATTATCTCACCTTTGGATGGAAGACAATGGCAGTAACAAAATCACAAACATTATCTCACCTTTGGATGGAAGACAATGGCAGTAACAAAATCACAAATATTATCTCACCTTTGGATGGAAGACAATGGCAGTAACAAAATCACAAATATTATCTCACCTTTGGATGGAAGACAATGGCAGTAACAAAATCACAAATATTATCTCACCTTTGGATGGAAGACAATGGCAGTAACAAAATCACAAATATTATCTCACCTTTGGATGGAAGACAATGGCAGTAACAAAATCACAAATATTATCTCACCTTTGGATGGAAGACAATGGCAGTAACAAAGTCACAAACAATATCTCACCTTTGGATGGAAGACAATGGCAGTAACAAAGTCACAAACAATATCTCACTTTGGATGGAAGACAATGGCAGTAACAAAGTCACAAACATTATCTCACCTTTGGATGGAAGACAATGGCAGTAACAAAATCACAAACAATATCTCACCTTTGGATGGAAGACAATGGCAGTAACAAATCACAAACATTATCTCACCTTTGAATGGAAGACAATGGCAGTAACAAAATCACAAACATTATCTCACCTTTGGATGGAAGACAATGGCAGTAACAAAATCACAAATATTATCTCACCTTTGGATGGAAGACAATGGCAGTAACAAAATCACAAATATTATCTCACCTTTGGATGGAAGACAATGGCAGTAACAAAATCACAAATATTATCTCACCTTTGGATGGAAGACAATGGCAGTAACAAAATCACAAATATTATCTCACCTTGGATGGAAGACAATGGCAGTAACAAAATCACAAATATTATCTCACCTTTGGATGGAAGACAATGGCAGTTACAAAATCACAAATATTATCTCACCTTTAGATGGAAGACAATGGCAGTAACAAAATCACAAATATTATCTCACCTTTGGATGGAAGACAATGGCAGTAACAAAATCACAAATATTATCTCACCTTTGGATGGAAGACAATGGCAGTAACAAAATCACAAATATTATCTCACCTTTGGATGGAAGACAATGGCAGTAACAAAATCACAAATATTATCTCACCTTTGGATGGAAGACAATGGCAGTAACAAAATCACAAATATTATCTCACCTTTGGATGGAAGACAATGGTAGTAACAAAATCACAAATATTATCTCACCTTTGGATGGAAGACAATGGCAGTAACAAAATCACAAATATTATCTCACCTTTGGATGGAAGACAATGGCAGTAACAAAATCACAAATATTATCTCACCTTTGGATGGAAGACAATGGCAGTAACAAAATCACAAATATTATCTCACCTTTGGATGGAAGACAATGGCAGTAACAAAGTCACAAACAATATCTCACCTTTGGATGAAAGACAATGGCAGTAACAAAGTCACAAACATTATCTCACCTTTGGATGGAAGACAATGGCAGTAACAAAATCACAAATATTATCTCACCTTTGGATGGAAGACAATGGCAGTAACAAAATCACAAATATTATCTCACCTTTGGATGGAAGACAATGGCAGTAACAAAATCACAAATATTATCTCACCTTTGGATGGAAGACAATGGCAGTAACAAAGTCACAAACAATATCTCACCTTTGGATGGAAGACAATGGCAGTAACAAAGTCACAAACAATATCTCACCTTTTGATGGAAGACAATGGCAGTAACAAAATCACAAACATTATCTCACCTTTGGATGGAAGACAATGGCAGTAACAAAGTCACAAAAAATATCTCACCTTTGGATGGAAGACAATGGCAGTAACAAAGTCACAAACATTATCTCACCTTTGGATGAAAGACAATGGCAGTAACAAAATCACAAATATTATCTCACCTTTGGATGAAAAACAATGGCAGTAACAAAGTCACAAACATTATCTCACCTTTGGATGGAAGACAATGGCAGTAACAAAATCACAAATATTATCTCACCTTTGGATGGAAGACAATGGCAGTAACAAAATCACAAATATTATCTCACCTTTGGATGGAAGACAATGGCAGTAACAAAATCACAAACATTATCTCACCTTTGGATGGAAGACAATGGCAGTAACAAAATCACAAATATTATCTCACCTTTGGATGGAAGACAATGGCAGTAACAAAATCACAAATATTATCTCACCTTTGGATGGAAGACAATGGCAGTAACAAAATCACAAACAATATCTCACCTTTTGATGGAAGACAATGGCAGTAACAAAGTCACAAACATTATCTCACCTTTGGATGAAAGACAATGGCAGTAACAAAATCACAAATATTATCTCACCTTTGGATGGAAGACAATGGCAGTAACAAAATCACAAATATTATCTCACCTTTGAATGGAAGACAATGGCAGTAACAAAATCACAAATATTATCTCACCTTTGGATGGAAGACAATGGCAGTAACAAAGTCACAAACAATATCTCACCTTTGGATGGAAGACAATGGCAGTAACAAAGTCACAAACAATATCTCACCTTTTGATGGAAGACAATGGCAGTAACAAAGTCACAAACATTATCTCACCTTTGGATGAAAGACAATGGCAGTAACAAAATCACAAATATTATCTCACCTTTGGATGAAAAACAATGGCAGTAACAAAGTCACAAACATTATCTCACCTTTGGATGGAAGACAATGGCAGTAACAAAATCACAAATATTATCTCACCTTTGGATGGAAGACAATGGCAGTAACAAAATCACAAATATTATCTCACCTTTGGATGGAAGACAATGGCAGTAACAAAATCACAAATATTATCTCACCTTTGGATGGAAGACAATGGCAGTAACAAAATCACAAATATTATCTCACCTTTGGATGGAAGACAATGGCAGTAACAAAATCACAATATTATCTCACCTTTGGATGGAAGACAATGGCAGTAACAAAATCACAAATATTATCTCACCTTTGGATGGAAGACAATGGCAGTAACAAAGTCACAAACAATATCTCACCTTTGGATGGAAGACAATGGCAGTAACAAAGTCACAAACAATATCTCACCTTTTGATGGAAGACAATGGCAGTAACAAAGTCACAAACATTATCTCACCTTTGGATGAAAGAGAATGGCAGTAACAAAATCACAAATATTATCTCACCTTTGGATGAAAAACAATGGCAGTAACAAAGTCACAAACATTATCTCACCTTTGGATGGAAGACAATGGCAGTAACAAAATCACAAATATTATCTCACCTTTGGATGGAAGACAATGGCAGTAACAAAATCACAAATATTATCTCACCTTTGGATGGAAGACAATGGCAGTAACAAAATCACAAATATTATCTCACCTTTGGATGGAAGACAATGGCAGTAACAAAATCACAAATATTATCTCACCTTTGGATGAAAGACAATGGCAGTAACAAAATCACAAATATTATCTCACCTTTGGATGGAAGACAATGGCAGTAACAAAATCACAAATATTATCTCACCTTTGGATGGAAGACAATGGCAGTAACAAAGTCACAAACAATATCTCACCTTTGGATGGAAGACAATGGCAGTAACAAAGTCACAAACAATATCTCACCTTTGGATGGAAGACAATGGCAGTAACAAAGTCACAAACATTATCTCACCTTTGGATGAAAGACAATGGCAGTAACAAAATCACAAATATTATCTCGTTTTGGTTGAAAAACAATGGCAGTAACAAAATCACAAACATTATCTCACCTTTGGATGGAAGACAATGGCAGTAACAAAATCACAAACATTATCTCACCTTTGGATGGAAGACAATGGCAGTAACAAAATCACAAATATTATCTCACCTTTGGATGGAAGACAATGGCAGTAACAAAATCACAAACATTATCTCACCTTTTGATGGAAGACAATGGCAGTAACAAAGTCACAAACATTATCTCACCTTTGGATGAAAGACAATGGCAGTAACAAAATCACAAATATTATCTCACCTTTGGATGGAAGACAATGGCAGTACCAAAATCACAAATATCATCTCACCTTTGGATGGAAGACAATGGCAGTAACAAAATCACAAATATTATCTCACCTTTGGATGGAAGACAATGGCAGTAACAAAATCACAAATATTATCTCACCTTTGGATGGAAGACAATGGCAGTAACAAAGTCACAAACAATATCTCACCTTTGGATGGAAGACAATGGCAGTAACAAAGTCACAAACAATATCTCACCTTTGGATGGAAGACAATGGCAGTAACAAAGTCACAAACATTATCTCACCTTTGGATGAAAGACAATGGCAGTAACAAAAGCACAAATATTATCTCACCTTTGGATAAAAAACAATGGCAGTAACAAAGTCACAAACATTATCTCACCTTTGGATGGAAGACAATGGCAGTAACAAAATCACAAATATTATCTCACCTTTGGATGAAAGACAATGGCAGTAACAAAATCACAAATATTATCTCACCTTTGGATGGAAGACAATGGCAGTAACAAAATCACAAATATTATCTCACCTTTGGATGAAAGACAATGGCAGTAACAAAATCACAAATATTATCTCGTTTTTGGATGAAAAACAATGGCAGTAACAAAATCACAAACATTATCTCACCTTTGGATGGAAGACAATGGCAGTAACAAAATCACAAACATTATCTCACCTTTGGATGGAAGACAATGGCAGTAACAAAATCACAAATATTATCTCACCTTTGGATGGAAGACAATGGCAGTAACAAAATCACAAACATTATCTCACCTTTTGATGGAAGACAATGGCAGTAACAAAGTCACAAACATTATCTCACCTTTGGATGAAAGACAATGGCAGTAACAAAATCACAAATATTATCTCACCTTTGGATGGAAGACAATGGCAGTACCAAAATCACAAATATCATCTCACCTTTGGATGGAAGACAATGGCAGTAACAAAATCACAAATATTATCTCACCTTTGGATGGAAGACAATGGCAGTAACAAAATCACAAATATTATCTCACCTTTGGATGGAAGACAATGGCAATAACAAAGTCACAAACAATATCTCACCTTTGGATGGAAGACAATGGCAGTAACAAAGTCACAAACAATATCTCACCTTTGGATGGAAGACAATGGCAGTAACAAAGTCACAAACATTATCTCACCTTTGGATGAAAGACAATGGCAGTAACAAAAGCACAAATATTATCTCACCTTTGGATAAAAAACAATGGCAGTAACAAAGTCACAAACATTATCTCACCTTTGGATGGAAGACAATGGCAGTAACAAAATCACAAATATTATCTCACCTTTGGATGGAAGACAATGGCAGTAACAAAATCACAAATATTATCTCACCTTTGGATGGAAGACAATGGCAGTAACAAAATCACAAATATTATCTCACCTTTGGATGGAAGACAATGGCAGTAACAAAATCACAAATATTATCTCACCTTTGGATGGAAGACAATGGCAGTAACAAAATCACAAATATTATCTCACCTTTGGATGGAAGACAATGGTAGTAACAAAATCACAAATATTATCTCACCTTTGGATGGAAGACAATGGCAGTAACAAAATCACAAATATTATCTCACCTTTGGATGGAAGACAATGGCAGTAACAAAATCACAAATATTATCTCACCTTTGGATGGAAGACAATGGCAGTAACAAAATCACAAATATTATCTCACCTTTGGATGGAAGACAATGGCAGTAACAAAGTCACAAATATTATCTCACCTTTGGATGGAAGACAATGGCAGTAACAAAATCACAAATATTATCTCACCTTTGGATGAAAGACAATGGCAGTAACAAAGTCACAAACATTATCTCACCTTTGGATGAAAGACAATGGCAGTAACAAAATCACAAATATTATCTCACCTTTGGATGGAAGACAATGGCAGTAACAAAATCACAAATATTATCTCACCTTTGGATGGAAGACAATGGCAGTAACAAAGTCACAAACAATATCTCACCTTTGGATGGAAGACAATGGCAGTAACAAAGTCACAAACAATATCTCACCTTTGGATGGAAGACAATGGCAGTAACAAAATCACAAATATTATCTCACCTTTGGATGAAAGACAATGGCAGTAACAAAGTCACAAACATTATCTCACCTTTGGATGAAAGACAATGGCAGTAACAAAATCACAAATATTATCTCACCTTTGGATGGAAGACAATGGCAGTAACAAAATCACAAACATTATCTCACCTTTGGATGGAAGACAATGGCAGTAACAAAGTCACAAACAATATCTCACCTTTGGATGGAAGACAATGGCAGTAACAAAGTCACAAACAATATCTCACCTTTGGATGGAAGACAATGGCAGTAACAAAGTCACAAACATTATCTCACCTTTGGATGAAAGACAATGGCAGTAACAAAATCACAAATATTATCTCGTTTTTGGATGAAAAACAATGGCAGTAACAAAATCACAAACATTATCTCACCTTTGGATGGAAGACAATGGCAGTAACAAAATCACAAACATTATCTCACCTTTGGATGGAAGACAATGGCAGTAACAAAATCACAAATATTATCTCACCTTTGGATGGAAGACAATGGCAGTAACAAAATCACAAACATTATCTCACCTTTTGATGGAAGACAATGGCAGTAACAAAGTCACAAACATTATCTCACCTTTGGATGAAAGACAATGGCAGTAACAAAATCACAAATATTATCTCACCTTTGGATGGAAGACAATGGCAGTAACAAAATCACAAATATCATCTCACCTTTGGATGGAAGACAATGGCAGTAACAAAATCACAAATATTATCTCACCTTTGGATGGAAGACAATGGCAGTAACAAAATCACAAATATTATCTCACCTTTGGATGGAAGACAATGGCAGTAACAAAGTCACAAACAATATCTCACCTTTGGATGGAAGACAATGGCAGTAACAAAGTCACAAACAATATCTCACCTTTGGATGGAAGACAATGGCAGTAACAAAGTCACAAACATTATCTCACCTTTGGATGAAAGACAATGGCAGTAACAAAAGCACAAATATTATCTCACCTTTGGATAAAAAACAATGGCAGTAACAAAGTCACAAACATTATCTCACCTTTGGATGGAAGACAATGGCAGTAACAAAATCACAAATATTATCTCACCTTTGGATGGAAGACAATGGCAGTAACAAAATCACAAATATTATCTCACCTTTGGATGGAAGACAATGGCAGTAACAAAATCACAAATATTATCTCACCTTTGGATGGAAGACAATGGCAGTAACAAAATCACAAATATTATCTCACCTTTGGATGGAAGACAATGGCAGTAACAAAATCACAAATATTATCTCACCTTTGGATGGAAGACAATGGCAGTAACAAAATCAACATGTTGAAAGGTGCAGAGGCATTCTCTCCGAGATATGTGCCACAGTCGAACGGTTTTATCCATGGACGATGACAAGATGAAGTCATTCTGAAAGTAAAATCAATATTTAACAAGTTATATCTAAAATGGGATGCCAGTGGAAAAGTATCCCGAAAATTAACATCACCTGGTAAATCCAAGTTTTGTTTTCACAACCATGTACATGATCACAATGAAAATAGCCAGTGGCACATTTATACTATAATTGAAGATTTCATAAAGATGTTATAAACAGTGGCAGACAAATTATTGGTTGAAGAAATGGAGAAAAACACTTTATGTCCCCACTTCATTGGCAGAACATAACAATAGCTCAGTCATGCCAAACTAAAATTTTTTTTTTTTTTTTAAAGTTGTAATGTGTTTTATTTCTATAGAATTCACAATCCTTCACACAATATGTGTGAGTAAATGTGTTATAATACAGCAATATATAAGATAGTAAATACGTAATTAATTAATAAATTGTAATACATATGCAGTACAGATATGTCTAAAGTTTAACACTGAGGTAACGAAAAGAATTGAACTCCGATGTATGATTAACTTGTGACCGAAGCTGCTGATATACATGCGACAACAGCTGTTATATGTATATGTAACGAAAGTAGACGATTAACTTTCGATTCGACATCCATTCGTTAGCTCAGTGTTAAACTTCCGACAGGCCTGTACTGTAACAATAAATACATTCTATAACTAAACTAAAATTTATAAACAGAAAAATTTCCCAGTAGCCTTATCTCTTGCCAAAGAACATATCTACATTGTAATATCTCTTGCAATATTTAAAATAATTAAAAAGTATCTTTAAAGTTTCCCCTTTTGGGGCCCCACAGCAAAGATTTGTACAAATTAAAAATATTTGTCCTAGAATACCTTATCCAAAATACCTTTATTCAAGCTACTGTAATGTACATTTATTAATCTGATTAAAACAATTCTATCTACACCTCTACAGTTTCCAAAATTTTTTTGAATGATTGAATGAGTTAAGTTTTATGTCTTGTCAAGAATATTTCACTTATATTGTGATGTCACCAACTAGAGCTGGTGATGTCTTAATATGTGTGCTGAGGCATAAAACGCCATTTAATCAATCAATCTTATCTCTTAAAGGTGGTTTGGCCATAAAGACAAGTAAACTTACTTTTGACCAGGATACATCAAGTAGGTCTGCAGAGTGACCTCTGTAGGTACAAAAAGGTTTGGCCATAAAGGGAGCTAATGAGTCATCATCATCTGTGTCATTCTGAAAGAAAAATTTATACATGTACACTGTGTTAAAATCTGTTTTTTTTTAATTCAAATTCCTACATATAACCATGTAATTTTATCAGAATTTAGACAACTCTGTTTTCAAAATGATCCAGACTATTTGCCTAGGTTCCTTCAGCGATATAGACTTTATCTTGGATGAAATATAATGCAAAGTGACCTTAAAACACTGGTCTAAAGACAGGTGGTTTGTTATATAGAGGTGACCACTAAGCAAGTTTAGCTGAACATGTGAGTTCATTGTCAGCATTAAGTTTGAGACATTTTCAAAAATTCAGATCCTGGGCTCTGTTTAAAGTTTTTCAAATAAACACATTATTTTAAAACAAGGAGTCAGATGGCATGCATGCAGTGCTAATATCTATACATTACCAGTGTATCTCCGGCTGAGCTTTCAGATACCAGTGTATTGATGCTTTCATGAGAAGGAGCAGGTGAAACTCGAACTGAAATTCAAATAAAACAATATTGAAAATAATTTATTTATTTTTGCTGTTTTACAAACCAGACCAGTTAAACCTAGTTTCATTGCCACCATTTGTTCTGTCAGATTCTGGCACAAAATTAAACAATGTAATGTGATTTTAATTGATTTGTCCTTTTCAGACTTTCTCAGTATATTGTAAATTGGGAAATTCTTGCAAGTAACAACATTTTTTGTTACTTACATAATTCTATTTTCTCATTATTTGATGACAATTTATCCAAATGCCTTTTAATTCTATTGAAATAAAATGCTCATGAAAGTTTAATTTTTGTGTCTTATAAATTTACGAAAAAATAAAATTTCGTGATTTACAGAAGTTTTATGATATAGTATTGTTAAAAAACATACCATCAGCATATTTTTGTTTCATCATTTCAAAGTAATTATACGCTGACCGTACAACCCAGATTCTTAAAGTACTATCTTGTCCTCCAGTCGCTAATAATCGACCACAGTGTGAAAACTTCATTACCCATATAGCACCCTGTAAATAAAGGTTTAATTACACAACTGGTAAAAGATGATTAAAAAACCAGAAAATACATAGTCCCTTACAGTTAATAAATAATCTGGGTATTGCCCAGACAACACATGTATCAAAAATTTACCGGTATGCAAAATATCATCAAAAAATGACCAAGTTAAAGAATCAGTTACTCCTGAAAAATTTAGAAAATTTTAAAACTCTGATTACATGCAAACCTTAAGTATCTGTGGATATTTCCTGCAAAATAAAATTGATATTGCTTGAAATCTGAAGGAGAAGGTAACTGGACAACACATGTAACATCAAAGTATGACAGAAGGATGAAGGGACACAATTAAACACTTAAGAAATAAGATGTGGTACCAATAACTTACTGTATGAACACCACTGAGGTCCTGTAGTAACTGTATCTGGTTAAAGTCATGTGGTCCTTTGTTATGACTTGACGCTTTAATCTAAAATAAACATGTACCTTGGTATACCACACACTTTGTTTTCCTGAACATTTATATTTTGATTACTTTTCAATTTATATATAGAATGCAGAAAAACTTTTAGTTGTGTCTAAGCAATTTGTATAAGAATAATTTGTAAGAAAAAAATCACTTCATTTTCACCAAAATATACAATCAGCATGATTAACCATTGAGTGGAATCAACCATATTGGTGCAAGTGTATCATATTGTTCTGAAATTTATTAAAACAAGATAGTATCAGTGTCCAGATCTAAGGGTAATAACTGATGATCTGAAGGATTATGTTGAACTTGGAGCTGTATTATTGTTTGACAGAAGAGACACTCAAATAACGAGTCTTAGAGCAAATCAGAAAGCACAAGCTAAACATACAATAGTAATTGTCTACCTTGAATATTTTCCCATCACATGACACCTCTTCTTCAACAGCTGTGTCTTCACTGTGTAAAACTAAAATAAGATAATATTAGCTTTCAGTTACTAATCAGTGAAAAATCACGGTAAAACTTCCAAAATATCATCTCGACTTTTAACCTACACAATTAAAAATGGTTTATGACACAACAGCATCACCTTATGCTGGTGTTCCAAGTTTTGATTAATTTCCAGTAATGTATAACAGTCTTCATTTTTCAAAACCGCACATCCATTCATAGTCTAGAAAATACTCAAGTTTAGTCTTTTTTTTTTTTACTAACTTGAAATTAACAAAATTTTCTTTCCTGATCATTATCGTTTGGTGTATCTGATTATAGCAATACAGATTAAAATGTTTGCACTCAAAATAAGTACACAGAGTAACAAAAACAGCATAGCAACACAGTGTAACCATGGTGATAGGTAAATAAAACTCTGTATTCTTGATTTATATTGATTAAATTGAATTCTTGATTTATATTGATTGAATATTTCACTTTTATCGAGACATCAATAACCAAAGGTGAAGTGGTGGAAATTTTGGCCTTTGCAGTATGCTCAGGGTAATGCACAGTTCTTTAGTGTGCCCCAACTGTCACGACGAGGAATATTGGTTCTTTTTAACATGTCTCTTCCAAAGATCTCCATTATTTTCATTTCCAAAGAAATGCCAAGTGCTTAGCGAAAAAAGGTACTACCAATTTGTAAGTCTTGGTCAGACTCAGCCAGTGTTTGAATTCAAGACCAACAACACACTGAGCAAGCACTCTATCAACTGAGCTACCCTAGTGATTATAGATTTATAGACTTAAAGTCATCACTTACCTTGGCCTGCCATGTTTTTCATTTTACTGACACTTTTCCCTAATAACTTTTTAAACTTTGCCCTGAATAAAAAGAAATTTTGATAAAATAGTGTGTAATTTAATAGTATTTTTTATTCATAATGCAAGGATGTCATACCCCTTTTTTGGTACAGGGTACATTTCCTTGGAATCAGGGGAGGGGGGATATAACCATTGTTTCATGCAATATTTTGGGAAAAATCTGATAAGAAAATACATGTAGGTGTAAATGTTACAATAGTGCGCTTAATTTATTCAAATTGAAAATTCACCGATGGGGTTCGGCAGTGT
Organism: Anadara kagoshimensis; assembly: GCA_021292105.1. Classification (NCBI taxonomy): domain Eukaryota; kingdom Metazoa; phylum Mollusca; class Bivalvia; order Arcoida; family Arcidae; genus Anadara; species Anadara kagoshimensis. The sequence continues at coordinate 57,345,330 of CM037869.1, read as the reverse complement.
ACCACATAATGCTTTATAACGTTTCTGCGAAACAATTATTTCTACTGGAGATGGAATCGCCGACGTTACTCTGGGCAATTTCAATGTGTACATTTTCGAAAATGTTCCACACAAATGTTAAGGGGTATTGATCATGTGGTATGCTGGTCAACTCCATTTGTAGTGTATTTTCATACCCTTGTTAAGCAGATTGACAGCATTGTTCATCTTTTCTCTAGGCACTCCAGTTTCCTCCACCATCCCTGAACTGAATGCATCAATATAAGTGAAAGAAGCATGCCTGAGGCGTAAAACACTATTACTCCATCCATGCAGTCAGTCCTGGGATGGTGCAGTAGTAAAGCACCAACCTTAACTCAACTCTCTATAAATATATACATGTATATAAATACAAGAGTTTTTTATATACATACACTTTCTTCTTAGCTCCACGTTCACCAGATGTAGACTTGGCGTCCTCCTGATCGTACTCTCCACGTTTTACATCATCCTTAGCCATACTTCCATCACTGTCACATAAATTAATAAAATATCTAAATGAACATTAATCCATACACACCAGTTAGAATAGGGTTACTAACCTGGATATATACCTGTTTTCGCTAACATTTATAGAAATATTTGGATTGGTAGAAGAAATTTTTTTATTTCTAAATTTACAAGGACAGTATGGGGCAAGGATGTTTAAACTTTAACTACTTGTCAAAATATTGTCATAAAAACTTTAGGGTAAGCATGAAATTTTACGTTTGGGTAGATTTAGCGGAAACAAACTTATTTTTATGTTAGGCTCACCTGCTGTACTCCTTTGTTCGTCTCATGATATGGAGGGCGAGGGGATTTATCCCGGACGGAATTTTATCTTCAGCCACACTCAGCGCTAAGGCTTCTCCTGTATCCAGGTTCTTCACAATCACAGTCTCCAAAATCTCCTAAAAACAGACAAATAATAAAATTAATTGATGAAACTACTAGAATTAAGAGACATTGTCACTGGGGGTGGACCAGGTTCTAAGGGTGGTCGGGTTCCTCAGTACAAAGAGCCAGAGTTGGGGGTGGACCAGGTTCTAAGGGTGGTCGGGTTCCTCAGTACAAAGAGCCAGAGTTGGGGGTGGACCAGGTTCTAAGGGTGGTCGGGTTCCTCAGTACAAAGAGCCAGAGTTGGGGGTGGACCAGGTTCTAAGGGTGGTCGGGTTCCTCAGTACAAAGAGCCAGAGTTGGGGGTGGACCAGGTTCTAAGGGTGGTTGGGTACCTCAGTACAAAGAGCCAGAGTTGGGGGTGGACCAGGTTCTAAGGGTGGTTGGGTACCTCAGTACAAAGAGCCAGAGTTGGGGGTGGACCAGGTTCTAAGGGTGGTTGGGTACCTCAGTACAAAGAGCCAGAGTTGGGGGTGGACCAGGTTCTAAGGGTGGTCGGGTTCCTCAGTACAAAGAGCCAGAGTTGGGGGTGGACCAGGTTCTAAGGGTGGTCGGGTTCCTCAGTACAAAGAGCCAGAGTTGGGGGTGGAACAAGTTCTAAGGGTGGTTGGGTACCTCAGTACAAAGAGCCAGAGTTGGGGGTGGAACAAGTTCTAAGGGTGGTTGGGTACCTCAGTACAAAGAGCCAGAGTTGGGGGTGGAACAAGTTCTAAGGGTGGTTGGGTACCTCAGTACAAAGAGCCAGAGTTGGGGGTGGACCAGGTTCTAAGGGTGGTTGGGTACCTCAGTACAAAGAGCCAGAGTTGGGGGTGGACCAGGTTCTAAGGGTGGTTGGGTACCTCAGTACAAAGAGCCAGAGTTGGGGGTGGACCAGGTTCTAAGGGTGGTTGGGTACCTCAGTACAAAGAGCCAGAGTTGGGGGTGGACCAGGTTCTAAGGGTGATTGGGTACCTCAGTACAAAGAGCCAGAGTTGGGGGTGGACAAGGTTCTAAGGGTGGTTGGGTACCTCAGTACAAAGAGCCAGAGTTGGGGGTGGACCAGGTTCTAAGGGTGGACGGATACCTCAGTACAAAGAGCCAGAGTTCAATCTAGGATGTTTTAGAGGGGGTCATGTTCAAAGACTTTCCTCTTAAACACCATAAGGTCTTTTTTTTTACATTCATGTAATCTTAAATATGATGGTGTCAATCGGCAAAATAAGTGATCTTTGGCCCGTGGCCTCTTCTAGAATGAACACTAAAGAGCTTCCCACTAGAAATATGAAAGTCTCAGGTTTTTCAACTGAATAGAGGATTGGAGTGCAATGAAGTGTTCATATCATCTACACAAAGGTAGGGAAAAATGGAGCACCTGGGAAAAACATAGAGGTCAACAAAAAGTAGAATGTTATGAAAACCTTACTATTTCCAATTTATATGGAGATGTTTAACGTTCATATTTGAACTTACTTGATCAGTGAGTAATCGTCCAGAGTTTGAGCGGGGTCTGGGTAATGAAGCTGTTTTATCTCGTCTTGGAGACTCATTCTTCATATCTTCTGCATTATCGGGACTTGGCTTTTTTTCTGACGACTCGATTCCATGATCACTCTCTGGTTGCCGTGGTGAATCCTGATCTGAATTAACAGCATCTCTTTCTGCATCCTAGATACACAAAGAAAAATAATCATGAGATTTTGAATTTAAAATAACAACAATATTTAATTAGAATCCTTGACCTCCATTGAGATCAAGAAGTAAACTTTGATTTTAAATACTTATCTTATTCAAAATTCACCGAAAATTTTAAATACCATACTTATTTTAATCAAAATTCACCGAAAATTTTAAATACCATACTTATTTTATTCAAAATTCACCGAAAATGTTAAATACCATACTTATTTTATTCAAAATTCACCAAAAATTTTAAATACCATACTTATTTTATTCAAAATTCCCCAAAAATTTTAAATACCATACTTATTTTATTCAAAATTTGCCAAAATTTACCAATGCTTTGCTTTAGTTATAGTAAAGAAGAATATGAAAAAGCAACTCTCAGGAGAGAAAACTGTCTGTATTTCTTTATAACGACAATATTTGTTAGTAACAAACTTGACCTTTATCATGTTTATAACAGGGTTCCCACTCTTTTCTCTTTTAAAAATTCCAGGGCTTTTCCAGGTTTTTTAAAGTTTTTTTCACACTTTTCAAGGACAGGATTTCTTGATATAACCCCAAAACCTAATAGTCTAATTACTTTTAAGATCAACATTAATGATAAGCATTTTATAAAAGTACATGTACTATCTTGTGAATCTGGAACATTATACATGCATACATGTGTAAATCTTCACCAAATCCGATTTTAAACAGACATCATTCAATATTATTGCTTTCGGAAACTTCGTTCCTTTTACAAAGCCAAGCGTTTCTCTTGATATAAAATATTTAACAATATTATGTTGGACCGCCACATGGTATAAAATCTATGTTACTTTGAAGACATTAAAACCATGACAACATCATATTATTTCTCATCAATTACAAACGCATTGATGACTTGATTGGCACTTATAATTGTTAAAACGAAAAATGAATTGGTCGTTTCCGTGTTTAGCGACTAGGAATTGTCGTGCAAGTAAGAGTTATCTCTCTTTCCCCTTACCAACGTAACGTATCGGCAAAATTCAAGACTTTTTCCCGGATTTTTAATTTTTTTGTGGAATTCAATGGTTTTCCCGACCGGGAATTAATAAATTGAAATTCCCGGGGTTTTCCCGTTTTCAAGGATGCGTGGGAACCCTGTTATAAAGAGGACTGATTGTACTTCGAATTATCGTTTTATCACTACTTCATACCTCTGCATTAACATGTCTTCCACCCCCGAGAGCGCTCCGTAAATCCAGAGAGAATTCCAGATCTTTGGTTAAACTTTCCACTGTAGATGTAGGTGTGGGGATAGGTAATCCAGGTGACAATGTATCCCATTCTCTAGGACTACTGGTGCCACTGGAAAGCTATCGAAAATAAAACAATTAAGAATTGACTCATTTTTCCTGATTCATCAAGTAATGAACTACTGGTAAATTTTTAAACTAGCAAATCTGATGAACTGCAAAGTAAAATGACAGCCAGGAAAAAGTCAATATTCTTATATTTACAATATTTAAAAAAAATTCTCTGAAATAAAATTCACAACTTTTGTAAAATAAATCCTCTTTTCGTGCTCTGAATTTCATAAATCCAGTACTGGGAACAGTTGCTCCACAGAGATAATTGATGTTACAACTTTGGTAGTTCAGTTGGTAGAGTGCTCTCTTTGTTTCTAGACTCCAGCTGAGGTCTGACCAAGACTTGAAAATAGGTAGTGACTGTTCTTTTGCCAAGCACTCTGCATTTAGAAATGAAAGTAATGGGGTTCTTCCAAAGAGACCTTAAAGTTAAAAACCAATGCTCCCTGTCATGGCAATTGTGGCCCATTAAAGAACCCTCCCTGCACATTGCCCTAAGCACACTGCAAATGTCAAAATTATTTCTGCCACTTCATCTAAAGCTGGTGACATCTCAAACGAAATAAATATTCATTCATTCATTCATTCATTTTCATTCATTCATTCATTCATTCAATTCATTCATTCATTCATTCATTCATTCATTCATTCATTCATTCATTCTTCATTCATTCATTCATTCATTCATTCATTCAAACTCCTATAAAGGTTACAGAAATATTTAATCAGACAATGATAAAAGGTGTTATTTGTGAGGTTTGTAAAGGATATGTTTTAGAAGATTGGTGTTTACACATATGTTAACATTAAGATGTTAAATTGAATATAACAGGATGACATACACCAGGCATGGGGCGAATTACATTGCAATGTAATGCATTACATTACAATTACTTTGACAAAAGTAGCATTATATTACAATTACAATTACATGTATTTTGGAAAGTAATGCATTACATTACAATTACTTTGACAAAAGTAGCATTATATTACAATTACAATTACATGTATTTTGGAAAGTAATGCATTACATTACAATTACTTTGACAAAAGTAGCATTATATTACAATTACAATTACATGTATTTTGGAAAGTAATGCATTACATTACAATTACTTTACCAAAGTAATGCATTATATTACACATTACATTTCATAAAGAATCCAAACATATAAATAATATATGTTTCGGATTCAGAATTTGAAATTGAAATTTTGGGTTATTTTTCTATAAAGTTCTTATGTTTTTATTTTCAACTGTTGAAAACAGGAGTATATATAGTCAATAAGTGCATGTATAGATTCTTTTTGCTTTGGGTCATTCAACTGATATTTCTGCTGTTTACCAGTAGGTTTTACAAAATTTGTCAAAGTTGGCTGTTCATCTATGTCAGGTTTTTATTATCCAAATATAGATTTCTGTTTTACTCTAAAAATTAGGAGTAAAAAAACAGAGATGCTGTAAGGAAGTTTTTCATATTATATGTTTTTATTTTTTATATATTTTATTCACTGAATGTTTCTTAATTACCATTAAATCAAAACAGTAAAAGAAGTTGATAGGTATACAAACTAATTAGTGGTATTGTCAGGTGTAATTTATAAACCATACCTTTAACAAATAACTTCTTTAATCATTAAAGATAGGTTACCTTAATAGCATATAAAAGGATTGCAAAAAAAAAAATTTCTGGTAAAAATAAAATTGTTTTCATCACAGGTTCTCAGTTAAAGCAAAATTACAAATTATTGTAGTTACTGAAACTTATATTTAGATATGTTGCAAATTTTGATGTGATCTTGAGACTTCCCGATAGTACTAAAAACAGCATTTGCATTTTGCTTTAAAATGTATTTTTATCCTTTACATTTGTTGGAAATTCAAAATGATCTGAAGTATACTAAGTTTTTAGCATTTTATATAGTTTTAGTATTAAGGTTGAATGAAATAAATCATTAGTTTGACAACAGTTCAAAGTTACAATTTTTCTAGACATCGATTTTCATGTTTTATATTAGGGAAAAAAGTAGCATGTAGGTACTTACTAGCCCTGAATTGTAATAGTAATAATATCTAACATTTAATACAGAGAAGTAATGCTATGTAATGCCATGTAATGCTTAAATTACATGCATTTTTGTCTATGTAATGCATTACATTACAATTACATGTAATGCAAAAATTAGGGCATTACACATTACATGCATTACTTTGAGAAAATGTAATGCATTACAGGGCATTACAATTACAAATTAGCATTACCCCATGCCTGACATACACATGTACAGGTACATACAAGTGTTTCTGGCTTATTTAAGGATGGAACAAGTGTTTATTTTCCATTTATAAATGTGTATATTTATGGATTACTGATTGTAAAATACATGTATGTGAGATGGTTAAGAGCCACCTAATAGCACTGTTCTACACCCTTGGATATTTACTTAAAATGTCAGGGAGGGGGGACGTCAAACTTTTCCAAGAATCTAACAATACATTGAATTTGCCCTATATAGCCATTTTTTGGATAATTACATAATGCGCCATCACATATTACAATTAAAATTTTGGGACTCCAGTAATGTCTTCTTTTTATCCTATAAATAAATTCATGATACAAGTACTTCATTTTCCCCCTAACACTTGTTTCCCCCTAACACTTGCGAATTGATGCAAATGTGAAAGAAACATGTAAATTTTTAATTTCATTGTAAATCTTTTTAAAACAGGAAAATGTGAACCGATATGATTCCATCTCTAAAGGAAATAAAACTTAGAGGGTATCATATAGTATAGTGGCGAACCCCACTGATGCAAAAAATAAAATAGAATGTATTATACAGGGATTTATCAGGGTCTTTTGGGAAAAGGCCCTAAACTAAAAATTGGGAAAAACTATCAACTTTTTGCTCATTTTGGGAAAACTTCGACATCATGTCAGAAGTGGGTTTACCCACGACCTCGGAAGCCTTTAGATGTGGAAGTGGTATTTTCATCTTGCTTTGCAGATGTTTTAAAATAATCTAGAATCCTTTACTTGATTTTGCTGATGGGGGGGGGTTCACAAAATTTACTTTCGTTTTTGTTTAAATACAACACAATTTTCTAATTGGGAATTTTCTCAGCCGATCTTGGGAAAAAATCAACGTTTTTTTCTATTGGGAATGGGGCAGAATTTCATTTAAGGCCCTTGATGAATCCCTGGTATAGATTTCTAAATTCACAGTAAATATTTAGTTATAAATGGTTACCTGTCCATCATCATCTCCCAGACTACTTCTGTCTTCTTTTTTCTTCTTTCTAGGTGGTGCCTTTGGTAGGGATAACACTGAGGGGGGTGTGGCTGCTGGTTTTTGTTGTGGTGGTGCTGCTGGTTTTTGTGGTGCTAGTGTATTAGGGGGTGTTTTAGTTTTTGTGCTTTTAACAATGTCAGGTTCGTCATCACTACATACGTGTTTCCTTTATAATATCTTCGACGATGGAGTCAGACTCCGGTAAACACGCGTTTTCAGATATGTCCTCTTTAACTAACTCAGGAATCATTTTGTTCGGTTTAACTTTTTCCGGAAGAGAGGAATTTATATTTTCTGAAAGATCACTAAATTTTTCGGAATTCGATGAAACATGATGTTCTGTATTTTTGTCTGTTACTTTTCTACCTCCTTTTTCTGAAGAGTCTGAATCTACGTCATTCTCGTTCTGATCTTTGTCATCCAACATCTCATCATCTGTGTCAGAATTATGTTTGGAATCATTTTCAATGCTGTCTTCAAACATTCGCTGACGCATGTCTGCTAACTTCTTTCTACGCTTTTCTAATTCTTGTAATTTTGTGTCTGACAACTTAAATAAACAAATATATGGTAAATATAAATTAATCAATCAATTGTAAAAATTTGGAAGGGAAATCTTGTTATAATGCCCCTTGATTACTTCGCCGCCAGTAAAATAGTGTTATTATGACCCCCACCAAGTTTGCCATAATATAACCTCAATACTAGTAAATCATTTATTGCCGCAGTCTTCTGAAGTTCAAATGTTTATTTCTTTAATGTTTTTCTTAATAAGTTTTCCTCGATTTATTGCCAAATCCCATTATAACACCAAAATCTAACTGAACAAATGGTGGAGATGAAATGAGATTTTATGGTTTTCTATTAAGGGTGTTCAAGTGGTGGTTAAATAACACCTTGAGTGATACTATTTTACACCCCAGTCAAGTTTCTTACATTTATATCAAGTGGTCAGTTCTGGAATGGAAAAAGAGTGCCAGAGGAAACCACGACCTGCAGCAAGTGAACTTTTAAATTTTCTCAAACCTTACTCTTTAGACCAATAGGTCACTGGGCCCCTCCTCCAAAAAAGGGAACTACCGGTATTTATTATATAACACCAAAAATCACCAAAACTGCTGTAGTTAGACTCTGTCAAGGACCTTCCACAGCAAATTTGTTTCAATTGGCCTAGTAGTTCCAGAAGAAAAGATTAAAGTTTATTAACGCACGGCAGGATGTACACATGCCTTGCCATGCCATAAGGTCACATGGCCTTTGGCCAAGTGAGCTAAAAACCACCAAAACTTCTATTTTATTTATGTGATGTCAAGTAATTATAACCAACTCTAAATACGTGCTTTATCAAGTAGTCTGTACTCACATTTTGTACATCTTTCTGTTTTCCTCCTTTCTTCTTTTTCTGTAAATCTTGTAACATTTGTTGATACTCTTCATCTTCTTTTCTTCTCCTACAATAATTTAAGATCATCATACCGGTGATTAACAATGAACATTACAGTGTTGGCCAAGATTTGTCAAATATCATCACCAGAAAAAACCATCATCCAGTGAGATTGCAGTATGTTAATTATGCATGGATTTTGTAACACATCAAATAAACTAACATACGGACCTAGTTTCACCTTACTTTGCTCAATTTGTTTTAATTGTTTGTGACTGTAAGTGTCCTCTGTAGTGGCCACAGGTGGCCTACTCTTTTTCGAACTCAAAGGTGTCTTAAACATGCACTGAGACACAGTACCTTGGTTTTGAGTCTCATCCAAAAGACTATTCTTGTATCAAGCTTTTTAAAGCTCTAGTATGGGTAGGAGATGAAAATCAAATTTCCAAGTTCCAAGTAAGGTTTGAAACCCACAACCCTTAAATTTGAAATCCAGTGGCAGTACCACTCAGCCATGTCTGCCCATGGTCCAAATCTGTAATCATCCAGAAACCATTGACCAACAGACTGCCTTGATATAAGTGAAAGAATCTTGACTAGGGCTTAATACATCATAACTCCACTACAAAGAATCTTGACTAGGGCTTAATACATCATAACTCCACTACAATCACTCTATAACAACATCCTTCCAAGACCCTGGTAATTTACAAACCTTTCTTCTTGTTTCTTCTTCAACTCCAGAAGTTTCCTTTCTTGTTCTAAGATTTCATCATCACCTGACTCCTAAAAAGAAAATAATAACTTACAGAAAAGGTTTCTAATTTTAAGACTTTACTTAAACAGACTCACATGTCAAATATGAGTCGAATAGAACAAAAGAGAAAAAAATGTTATTTGAGTAAAATTACGAACTACAATGGTCGCAATTTCAATAAAAATCTGCAAAACAGAACAAAACTGATACATGATCTTAGACTCACATACCTAAAGTCAGTTAAATAACTGCAAGTATTTTGGAAAGTGTCTGGAAGACTGCTATTCAAATGAATTTATCAAAGATCAAAGATTTTTATTTCTGCAAAAAATCAGCAGAGAGGAGACTTGCATACCAAAAAACGGTCGTCAATGTCTATAAATAATCGTTCAAATACAAGACGTGCAGAAAAAATTATACTTTTGGGGAGAAATAAAAGAAGGCACAAAATTGCTTCTATGTAAAATACTGTGTTGGCCATATGTCCTCTAAGGGATCCATATGAACCAAGTCAAGTATGGCATGTCACACTCAAAAATCTGCATCCAATGGTGAAGTGTACTGAGACCAGGAATAGAAATAGCACATATATCAACACATACTTACATTCACATTTTCTTGAATTTTCTTCAAATTAAATGACCTATAAAACAAGTTCAAAAATTGATAAAATATTATAAACAATATATAAGATATTTATAATAAGACGACTCTTACCATCTAGGTTTGTATACCACTTAGGTGGATGTTTTTCTCTGGGCACTCCCGTTATTTATAGTAAGCAGTGATTTTGTTACATTTTTTGAAAACTACCTTCTGCCTTTAAGATTAGGAAAACTAAAGTTTTGAGATCTAACAAACTGCATTATGATATGCTAGCAATAGCTAGTATGTTGATTGCAAAGACACCACATTGTGGTACTATCCAATACTTTGTGGGTATGGACAACTAGATTTAATTTTTTAGCACATCACTGTTGTTTTGGGAAATTTTAGTGGACACAATGGAAATTTTTGTCATTTTTCCCTAGGGGAAACTATCGGTACCTTTATTTGGTAGTAATTTTAAGCAAACAAAATCACCAGTAAGACAACTCTTACCATATAGGTTTGAAAAACACTTAGGTGGATGTTTTTCTCTGAGCACTCCCTTTTCCTGAATCATTCCAGAATTGACATCCTTTATATACAGGTTAGAGAAACAAATCTTAATAGGGGCTTAAACCAAATCTCTTTTGATCTAAGGACAACCTTGATGACAATTTGAATAACAATTCCCAATACTACAGTGATAAAGCAGTAAATCTATAAAAATAGATTAATTTTTTCCCAATGGGGTTAGCCGCTGTACCACATGATCAATACCTCTTAACGTTTGTGCAGAATGTTTTGGAAAATGTCAACGTCACAGATTCCCGGAATGACATCGTTTTTAAGGGAAAATGTCACCTCATGTTATTCCATATCCATTTGAAATAAGTGTTCCGCACAAACGTTACAGGGGATCACATGGTACAGCGGCGAACCCTATTTAAAAGGCAAAAGGTAGTTTTTTTATTCCATAAATGATAACAAAATCACTGAAGACAGATCTCGCATATATGCAAAATCAATTTCAATGAAATTATTAAATGTCATTTTTCACTGTTAATAGTTATTTCATAACTTATTAATAATTATTAATTTAAAAAAAAATAATAGAAAACAAAAACAAAAAACTTGTTCTTTTCGGATATCCTGCATAAAAGTAGAGCACCTTTGTAGACTATACATGAGGAAACAACATTGATATATAACAGTAGCTTTTCTTTTACAACATTGTAAAGTTTTTTCTTCAAGACATGACTATTTTAATTTAAAAAAACCCAAATACCTCATTATAAATTTTAAAAAAAAGTGAGATTTTACTAATTTTCAGTTCTGTTTTAAATATAAATAATAATTTTAAAAACATAGCAGTGGTGACATTGTTGTTACTAGTCCATCATTTACATAAACTAAATTAATTTAATGCATGATAAAATATAATATTTGATTGAAATTAATCATTTTAAAAGTCTGACTGCGTTATGACCTGCATAAAAGGGCTCTATGCAGGTCATGACCTGCACTGCAAGTTTCATTAGTTGAGAGCCCTGGTCTAATGAAGAAAATTGCCATTTTTCCCTTGTAGAAACTTCCTTTATTCGGTAGTAATTTTAAACAAACAAAATCACTGGTTTTAAACATGTTTCATAGAGTTCTTCACAAAAATATTTAAGGGTACAAATGGCGAATCAATGATGGTCAAAATAATTTTCTCACTTTAAGTTTAACAGTTTTAATTTAGGCTATTTTATAAAACCTTCAGTCCCTAAATTTTGAAACGTAACTTTTTGGAGGAAGATTGTTTCGTCAGTTCTCACCCTTAATCACCACCTTATGCAAGCCTCAGACCTGTATGGGTGAACCTTTTATCTTTTCCCTTCTATAATGTATTTTGACTGAGTAAATTATTTATTTGAGCATTTTCTGCACACAGGCAAGAGACACAATGTTATGACAGTTGTTAAAACGTCAATATCTTCAGAAATCATACTACAGTTTTAATTTAATCTTCATAATAACCCAGATTAACTGATGCTGACTACCGCGCAGTGACTCAAAATGTTACAGGGTATAAACAGGCTGAGAAAGCTGATCACTGATAAAGTGAAACTTACTGTTTAGGAGTTGAATCTTCTGCGTCGTAAAATTCGTCTAACTCACTATCAGAAGACATGTTTTTCACATTCTAAAACTATTTATGAAATGGACATACTACTTTATCTACAGAGAACACAGATTAAAGGGGCGTTGATCCACAAATAATTGGCAAGATGTTGATGTAAACACAGCGGAAGCCATACCAGTAACACACACTCAACTGTTAATGTAAAAACCAGAGAGGTTACGAACAAATTCGCAAAATTCGTGCGTTCGAGTGTTCAAGAAAGACTTATAAAGATAAATTGAGACATGCTATAAAAACGGATAAACAGATGGATAAAATGTTAAGGTCAAATTAGACAGATTTTTCCCATTTTGATGTTTTTTTATTAAAAGCACAAAAAATTTGAACTTTTATATGGGAATTATTCCCAAATCAAACACTTACCGATAAAAACGTACTTAAATTGCAACAGCATATTAAATGTCGCTGATGGCCACCTTGCGCACTAAAACAGTTCTCTATGTAAAATGTAGCGATCTGGACTAAAAAATAAATTTGATTGGTCAATCTGCATTTTCTTGTATGCTGATAATAGATTGCATGATTGCTTGTTCGTTTGATGAACAAAGAAATATTGAGACAAAAAATAAACAACACGTACAGATTGATTGATTGATTGATTGATTGATTGATTGATTGATTGATTGATTGATTGATTGATTGATTGATTGATTGATTGATTGATTGATTGATTGATTGATTGATTGATTGATTGATTGATTGATTGATTGATTGATTGATTGATTGATTGATGATTGATTGATTGATTGATTGATTTTTATGAAGCAGATTTTAACCAGAACCTAGTTGTATCTGGAGAGAAGACTCACCAAATCATTCAACTCCTCGTACAGATATAAAGATGACGTTCTGTCTCTTAACAATCCTAAATTTGGAGACTATGTGAATGTCGTCTATCCTTGAAATAAAAGATACGACTGATTCCTTAAGTTCTGCTTTATATTTAGACTTATACCTGAATTATGACGCCCATTGAAAGACCACATTTGAAACTTTATGACAAACGTGATGACTTTTTTTTTTTTATTTACGGTCAACTTTTCTTTTCTATGCAGCAATATACCTGCTTCTCCTGCATTTGTTTACCAATTAATACGCTATGCTAGAGCTCGTTCCCACCACGGGAAATTTGTACAACGAAGCAGACTGCTTGCAAATAAATTGTTGAATCAGGAATATTGCAAGCCTTAGCTAACCAAGGCCCTCAAATTTTTTTTATGGCCGTCATCACAGTATTCCCTGAGGTATTGTTGATCGGTTTGATGTCTCTGTGTTCAGGATTGCCCTGAATATATTTGACGTCACATAGTTGCATGTTCCTTCCACACAATTTTAATTACCTGTACCCACGTGGCGTGTGTAGCTAGCTAGACAGAAGGTGCTTATCCTTCCGGAGCACCCGGTCTCACTTCCCTGATGGAAGATTACGTGTCTAACCTAACTTGTCAGTTCAAAAGTTTTCACTTTGTTTCTGGATTGTGATTTGGACATGGATTAGTATGTTTGTTTTTGATTGGGTATAGAAAAATTTCAATCAAAATGTGTGAGTTGTTACATTGTAAAAACTTGCATATGAACATCAAGTTCTGAATACTTCAGTCTGACGAATAGTACGTCGAAATTAGTAAAAATTAATGAATTATTTAATAAAAGCAACAATATTTAATATGTGTTAAATGTCTCTGCTATTATAACTGTTCTGTCATGTGCTACTTTTGAATTTTTTGTGAAATAATACATTCAAAAGTAGCACATGACAGTTCTAGTCATATAGTAATGATGATATAGACTTCTGATTACAAAACCAAGATTTCATGTCTAAGCGCACGCTAAAGACATCTCTACAGAGTTCGAAAAAGAATAGGCCACTCGTGGCCGCTGCATAGGACGCTTAGAACTACAAGCGATTGAAACAGACTGCGCAAAAATGAGTCATTATCTGGAAAAAAAAACTAATAATGTTTGGTTCAGTTAAGATGATCAACGGTTCCTTGAATCTTGAAAGTCGTTCTAGCAAAGTCGAACATATTCAGTTAAAAAATTATGAAGTTTATTATTGAAACAAAAGAAATATTAAGTTTCTGTCCTTCGTTTCGTCGTTGTTGATTCGGTTTAAACTTTTGTCAACATATTCCTGTTATTTTCGTATAAGTTAGAACAGCCAGAACAAAGTTCCTAAAAATTTCCCATAATTCTTTTCGCACCGGTTGCAAAATGGACGATTTGGTGGTCGAGGTGCTCGGCACCAACGGAGCTTATTACAAGGTATTTTATAATGTCCGAAGTGATTTATCAATGTTTTCGCAATATCAGATTAGAGGTTATTATGTTTTTCAACATATGTGTTGGAATTGGTGCTGTTTTAGCAATATTTACTACATATTCAACACAACAATCCAAATCTCTGAAGTGACATGCTTCAGTTTTTACTTTCAATTTCAGCGTTCATCTTACACGCCGGGTATTTCATGGGAATCGTAGAAGAGATTGTCTTGAATTGTTTTGTGGAAATTTTGTATATTATTTGTTGTTTACAAAAATTAAACTTTTTATTAAATTTGACCCGATTATCTATAAAAGGATAAGAATTTTCTGTGAATGAGTCATTAGATCTGAAAGTAGATAATCTATGTTGATCCATGCATGTTTATAAAATCTGTGTTGTAACTTGTCAGATAATCAGTAAAGTTGATTTTTTTTACAGTTCTGGTAACTCCTACATTTTTATATGTCTGGTCATATGGCAAATGCCACATCCTTTAAATGTTCTTATATAAGATTTTTCCCCTGTCTATGATTGTTATCCTCGTGTGCCATAAGTTCGTGGTACTAACACTTTGTTGCTAAAATTGAAAGGACGATCATTAGCAAACAATAAACATTTGAGTCTCACCTCACATTTCATGCCACTTCACTTTCAAAATCTGAAAAGAAAACCTTGGTTATTTTTGTTATATAGGGCTTAATGGAAAACATCGTCAACAAATCTCTTGATGTAAATGCTATTTTGAAAAACATGTTGAAAGTTCCTGGGAGGTCTCCCGGGTTTGGTTTCAAGTGAACAATGCCTAAAAACAGATTTTTTTTCTAAAAAAGAAAAAAAACGATCATATACTTTCGGTATAACATGAGCAATTGACCTTGTTTTTATACCCGTTTCTACATATTGTATACCAAGATGCATATACTTTAATGGCATAAGTGTTACATGTATTTGATTTCGCTAACAACTAAATGTTACCTGACCAGTACAAAATGTTTCAAATGAGGATCAGATAAATACGTTAAAAGACTCCATTTGAAGACGGCATACATGTAGTTTGCATCTTGATTAATTTTACATGTGATGAAAAAATGTAGAGATTGTTTAATAATAATATGGGAATGTTAAAATCTGTCTAAAAAATTAAAGTTCCCGATATTTTTATATATTTCATGATTTTGAAACATATTTTGAAATGGTCTTACTTAGAATGGAAAGTAGAATCCTTTGGGCACTTTGAGTATGTGCAGTGATGTGCATCCTATGCATGATACCTGGTACAAACGAAATGTCAGGAACTTGACATTACCATGAAGTTAGGACACTTGAGGATATATGCATTTTGAAATTAAAAGTATGGCATCCAACCTTGGCACCATCTTACCCCCTTTATTTAAATCTGGGCAAATAATAAAAAAGTTACTAGCTAAATGTGAGATCTATAAACAAATACCAGAGTTCCAAAAAAACTAACAACTTCTGTTTTATTGGAACTGTTCATCTACTATCAGAGTCAGTCTGTTTGTGACAGTGAATTACGCTTTATTTCCCATAGAAAATCTGAATGAAAACTGATGTTATTTACTTACTTGTGCCTACCGGTAGTTGTAACTGAAAATCTGTATGTGTATCCGCAAATGTCATAAAAAATTTCTGTAGAAAGGAAAATGTTGGTGCTATGTGGAATTTACATGACGAAAATGGCGAAGTTTACACCAGAAATGATGTCCTTGGTGATGTTTTATGTCATATGTGCAACAGGATCCGCCATTTGCGTGGTTTTTTACCATGTTAAATAGTAAATACCCATAGTGCTAATATTTTGTACTCTGTGCAGAAATATTCTACGCTAGCCGTGGATGCGCATATAGATTCGACTAGGTACAAGTAAGTGAAAAATATCAATCTGCATTCAAGTTTATTTGGTTTTCTATGGAAGTAAAGAGTAGTTAAGAAACATTTGTGAAATTGGGTCCAGCTTCATGTAGGATTCACTTATGTGAATAGACTAGTAAGTCTTAACGTCAGACTTTGTTGTGTGTTCACTGTTTAATATTTTGTTTATCAATTTTCAGGCTTTTATAAAGAATATATATGAAGATGAAGTTTCAGTAAAATTTGAAAATGAGTAAGTATAAAATAATTACTAAAAATTTGTTGTCATTAAATGACTGAAAATTAAAGAACAATATAAAACAAATTGAAACAGGTACTTCTATAAACATATATAATAATGAATAGAAATTTGGGCTGGTAGAGGCTATTGGTAGCTCAATTGGTAGAGTGTCCCGCTAGTATTGGGAAGGTCCCGTGTTTGAGTCCCGGTTTGGCCGCTGCATTTTCTCCCTTTCCTGTTACATAAACAGTATTGGAAGTAATCAGATTTTACTAGGCCTAATTAATGTTGGAATAATGGGATAAGATTTCAGAATTGGTCACCAAAAAGTAAATAATGGACAACTAAATATCAACTAAATTGAAGACAAAACTAATGGCTGTTGCCTCAATAATGACAACATATCCATCAATATATCCCTGTTTTATTTTTTTGGCAAGCTGATTTGGCAGTCTGAATCACTTTTTGGCAATCATACAAGCTAAATGGAGAGAATATATTGCTTGAACTTAAAACTTTCCTGAATTTTTTAATTTCATTTTGTAGATGGTATTCATATATCACATTGTAAGATTATTATTCTTTTATAATTATTTGTACCATTAATTTTGATGAATTATTCTTCTGTATTTTAGCTGGCAACCTGAGCAACGGATTCCTTTTTCTAAAGTGCGCCTCGTACCATCTGATCAAGTCAGAAAGACTGATTATGCAGAGGGTGAAATGGTGGAGGTAGGTTATTGAATAAATTTTTGTTTTAAGCCACATAACATTATTTCAGCTATACAGTGAAAAAGTAAAAGATACAATAGTATCAATAAAACATTAAATTCATTTAAATAGATTATGAAACAAATGTGAAGCCAGAAGAGCTTATGTCATATATAATATTACTATCTGTTTACCAAGTTTTAATATACATATGCCTTTTTAGGTATTTTCTAAAGCCAGTGAAGGTGAGGCCTGCGGTTGGTGGAAAGCTAAAGTTAAAATGTTAAAAGGAGAATTTGCTGTTATAGATTATATAGGATGGGATACTACATACACAGATATTGTGCCATTGGATAAAGTTAGACCCATAAATAATAAGTAAGTCTTGTACAGTATACATGTTTGTGTATGTGTTGTCTGCATGCACAAATGTATGTTTTGTGTTTTCTATGTGTACAGATCTGCAAGAGAAAATGAAACTATGAACAAAAAAGGGAGATAATAATTACTCAATTCTAAAGACATGTTATCAATCATAATTTTGTAAAGAATTTATTGTTGAAAAATTGGAGCATATTGTGTTATGCTGTTTATCTGTCTCTTAACATTAAGTTTTTTGCCTTAACTAGTTCTTAAGATTTTAATGAAATGCAACAAAATTTGGTATGAGTGTTTGTTATAACTTAAAGGCATGCATGTTAAAAAGTGTGTTGTTGCTTGAATATTATTATAAAATGGAGTTGTCCTCCTTTTACAGGCCAAAACTTTGTGCTTTTCTATGAAACATGACACTAATAATTCCATGGTCCCATGATTATTTTGACCTTGAGTCAAGTTTATATTTTGAAGTTCAAGGTCTCCAAGGGTTTATAGGATATGGGGTTGCATACATACCGTTATGGTTGTATCTGTTGTTATGAACAGAGAGTAATCTTTTGGAATATTGTCATGGGAGCCGCCA
The DNA here is from genome assembly GCA_021292105.1 of Anadara kagoshimensis. Lineage (NCBI taxonomy): Eukaryota > Metazoa > Mollusca > Bivalvia > Arcoida > Arcidae > Anadara > Anadara kagoshimensis. The sequence continues at coordinate 57,327,158 of CM037869.1, read as the reverse complement.
ACACCAGCTGGCAAGAAAATCGTTGATATTGCTAAATGGGGAACCAATGCAGGGGGAAGCAGATGGGTTATGAAGGGTACCAGGGAATCCAACAAGGGGAAGCATTCCATCTCACATAAAGTGTCTCATGTAATGAAATGCTCCATTTTCAAAATCCAGACAGGCTGAACAACCGCTAATTGATTTATTTTTATTTTACAGTGCACCTATAAGTAAAAGTAGTTTTTATAAGTATGTGTTAGAAGTACCAGTTGATCTCAGAGATGCGTAAGTATAAATACCTAGAGTTGTTCAAAGTACCACATACGTTATTGTCAGACATGTAATACTTTGCACCAGAGGCACAGAAATCTTTCTGCAATAAAAACAGAACTTTATGATTAATGTAGTGAAATTGAGTAGGTAATGGTATTATATACCAAAGTCAAGATTCTTTCTCTTATACATGTATTAAGGAAATCAGTTCTGGGTGGAAACTGGAGATCCCTAAAGACATTGAAATATCTAGATGGTCCTGTTATTAATTGATTAATGTGATGAAAAGGATTGCCAGTAACATAGATTTTGATTACTGTACTCGTTGTTGATATCAGCAGTATGGATGCTGGAGAAATATTGTCAGACACTTTATGAGATACCAGCATGTCAACATACATGTATTTTCACAAAGTGAGTAAAATCTCAGGAACTCTCGTCCAAAATATGAAGAATACAGTGTCATATTTTATAGTTATATGTTGAAGTTGTACTTTGTGTAACCTCAACAGATAATATGTTATGTTTTTTTTTATAATTTTTCAGATGTAAAGATGAAAATGCTCATTTAGAATTTAAGAAACATTTAGGTGCTGCTTCTGTATTATATAACTCTGCAGACGGAACATTAGACATACTTGTAAGTCACATCTCTCTCTCTCTCTCTCTCCGTCTATATACTTGTAAGGTTTTTTTCTCTATCTCCCTCTCTGTCTGTCTATATACTTGTAAGTTTTTTTTCTCTCTCTCTCCGTCTCTGTCTATATACTTGTAAGTTCTTTCTTTCTCTGTCTCTCTCTCTCTCTCTCTCTCTCTCTCTCTCATTTATTTATTTATGAAACATCTTTTTTTCTCATTTAGAATTTAAGAAACATTAGGTTTTACATCAATATTAAAATAAATTTCAAAGATGCTGATACAGTACAGCTCAAGTGGATACGTGATTTTCCACCCGCCGCGGTGTTTTTTTAATCCCCAATAGCAAAATTCCCGGTGGATGCCGGTGGAAATTTTCTGTCCACCGCGAATCGCGGTGGACGATTTTTCCGGTGGAAAACTACTGAAGGGATTAGTCCACCGGATCGTCCACCGCGGTCATCAGTTTTAAGGATTAAATAAGTGTATTGTAATCATTAGTGTTTCCCGTTATGTACATTGTATTCACGACAGATAGAAAACATTGGGTGTTTAACACTATCAAGTCGATGTCTTTATATTATTGATGAATAAAGAATCAAATCCAATTTATTTTGTTATTTTTATGTATTAAAATCCATAACTAAAAATGATGAAATAATTTTATAAACGGTTCCATGTCTTCCTTCTTTTAGTCACGTAGGCCGATTCTAAGGTAACACCAGCTTAACCCGATAACTTCGTCGATTTATACAATGAAAGGGGAACTAAATAAATTATTCCTGTTGCGTTTATTTTCCCGTTTTTCTTAGTTAAACATGTATATCAAAACTGGAACCATATTTCATGTAAATGGTAGGAAATATGCAATTGGAAACATGTACATGTACTGTCTACTGAAAATGTATATTTATGAATAACTGGCGTTTTTCTTATTTATTTCATTGAAAACATCCTCATTTTAAATTTCTGGCATTTTAGTTTCTTCTACTAAACTATTTAACAGAATGAAATGAAGGACAGTGATGTGTTCATTGAAATTAAGAAGAAAACGCCTGTTTTATAAATAGCATAATAGTTTTTGAATCGGCCTTGCTGGCAGAGTGGTCTAAGGATCGAATCCCGGTCGGACAGATCCTATACATAGTCCAACAGTAGGTTGGTTCTTGCCACAGATGGCAATGTTCTCCGGGTAATCTTGTTCTCTCCACTATCCAAAAATGATATAAGTAGAAAAATCTTGACGGGATAAAACACCATTACTCCATTCCGATAACTGATTTAAATCTGAGGTTAAACATGTCCAACAAATATTCTCAAGATTACATACATGCATGAGAAAGTGGGTTTTTTTTAACAACTTACATTGTTGAATTAAAAATTTAGGAAATTAGCGATCATAACATAATAATTAAAATTTATTTTATTCAAATTCAAAACTTCATTGAGAAGTAATAAAGTTACAAGTTATCATCACCCACCACACCCTCACACAGATACATGCACAAGAATAAGTTTATAAATGTTCATTGTAATAAATTTTTCACATAAAAAAACTAATGTCAATCTCTGTTCACGTTCACGCGCGCGCGCGGCACGTATCACTGCTGACAAAGTGGCAAAAGAATAAGTTGTCCATGCACACGCATTAAAGATTCTAAATGCAATAGATACATAGATCACAACTTTAAAGTGGTTCCACTCGTAGTTGCCCTTGGTGGACGAGCAACAGCAGATGTCCCAAAACGCGTATTTCCAGAAAGATCCCGTGGAAAAAGTATAGCATACTTTAATCACTTACTAAAACGTCAAGATTACCGCGAAAAATTGACACTGTGCAAGTTTCACAATGATTCCTTCACTAAGATTTTTCTTAAATTTGACATGTATATTTTAAAGTAAATTTGCAAGGTTTCGTTTAAGGAAAATCTTAGTAAAGGAATGATTGTTTGCTGTCAGACAAACTTCCCGTCGATTCGAACCTTGGCGGTGACAGGCAGATCACTTTAGAACACTCGGCCACTGATGTCTAGACAATCACAGATTGGTGATTTTAATAGGGTTTTACGTTCAGAGTCAAGAATATTTCATATTTATCGAGACACCACCAGCTATAGGTGAAATGGCAGAATTATTTATCTTTGCAATGACCTCGGTAATTGCGATGTGGTTCTTAAGAGTGCCGCGCTAATCCCGACACACGGTTGTTAAGGTCTGTTCCAAGGGAATTTCCAAAAAGCTAGAGTTTAATCAAATGCGACATTTTGAAAAAAGATGTCTTTTATATAGGACACATTAGGGGTAAAATAGTGTGCGTGTACTGATCATATCCAATACACTGACAAGTGTCAAGGACGATTGGGGATTAAATTATGATGGACCTGTTGCGGGGGTGGTTAATTGAAAGTATTGTTATTGTGTGTGTGTGTATAGTCGTCTTTGTCGGCAGGCTTTTAAACGAGAGCGTTGAAAAGCTAATACGCGTCACTTTGTTGACATACCGCAGAATCGGTTTCCACGTGCTTGGAGCTCAGCTATGATTGACATGTGGTTTATTTTCATCTGTCGGCAAGCTTTGAAATAAGAGCTCGTTGGACTTTGTCGGCATACCGCTGTATTGGTGCGTACGTGCCTGAAGCTCAGATTATGGTGGATATGTTGCGGGGGCGGTTAAATGGACAGCATACGACAATTTCGGGGTGTGCGTGCACTTATATCATTCGAAATGTTACAGTTGAAGGTCAGATTATCAATGAATGACCGTGACCAATAATAATATCTTGTGATAAGTCGCCATAACGGGTATACCCATTTGAGTACAATTACTGTCAGTTCTGCTTGCTTAATGAAGGTGATGAAAAAATACACGCCGGAAAAACTGGCACACTGTTAATTCTTGAGAGTTCCATTTGTACTGTAGGTATTTGAAAAATCAAAGTTCAAATAACGTATGTACTTTTTGACAAGCGAGACAAACACGCAAGATTGCCTTACTTCAAATTTATTTTGAAACCGGGATTTACATAGACATATTTATGGAATAGACCTCGATACACATCGGATTAAAGCATATTTTTTATTCATGTTTTCATCCAAAAAAGTCTTTAAAGTACTTTTTCACATAATTTCTATTCTCCCGATACCTGTAATTGAATAATAATTTGATTGGTAAAAACTTTAACCAACTCAATCATTCATGAACATACTCACCGTATGGCCAAATACATCAATGGTTAAGTGTAATTCATTTTCAATAAACATCCGCGGTGGAGATTTTTTTCCTGCCGGTGGACGATTTTACTGTCCACCGCGGCAGAAATATTTTTAATCCGTTTTTTATTCAGTCGCGGTGAATGTCGGTGGATCACGGTGGATCGCGGTGGAAAATTAATCCCTTCCTATCGGCAACTTTTTCCACCGCGGCGGGTGGAAAATCACGTATCCACTTGAGCTGTACTGTACTTCGGTATACATGTACTTATAATTATAAGCCCCCTTCACTCCCCATCTTTCTCACACTTAATAAAAAATATAGTCCTTGTTTCATACATATATTTATATGACTTATATAAAATACATTTAAACCATTCTTTCAGTCGACCAATGACTCTGTAAACAAGAGAGCATCCATGATGGGTGATATGCATTTAAGGAACATAAGACAAAAATTACTCCTTAAACAGAGAACAGAGGAAGCTGTTAAAAGGTTACAGGTAAGGAGACACAATATTATACTGTAGGTTTTAGTAGGCTGTGTAGATACATGTGGTCCAGGGTTCAATTTCAAGTTTAGGTTGGGGTCACACGTTTGAGCCTTGGCCACCAAAGAAGAAGCTGTTAAAATGTTACAGGTAAAGATACATACACTGTCCTTGATAAACTACTTCTAAATAGTAGTAACTGTAGGCAACAAAACCATTGTTCATGAACAAGTGGTTTGGGCTATGAGTTCATGAATTAATGGTTTTGAATTTGAGCCCTAGCCAATTTTGCATAATATGTCCTTAAGCAAAAAATTGCCAGTCTACTCAACTGATAAATAAATATTTATACACATGTCAAATATAATGCCCCCACCATGAAAATGACTTGGTCATGTAGTGTTACCTATACTGCCATTTCATCATAATTCCTGTACTTTTTTCATGATGCTACAACAGCTCTATTAAATTTAAATACATTATCAAATCAAGTATAATCATAACATGCAAGGTAATCTGTTATTTGTGCTAACTTCAAGTTTACCAGTATAATTAGACATTTTAGTTTGAGCTAAAGTTTGTACATGCCAAAATGAATACTGTTTTAAATTAAATTACATGAACATCAGAGTGAGAGATACTGTATTTCATTAAAAATGTCAGCTGGCAAGCCGGGGCATTAGTTTCATTCTGACACATCTACATGTATTTTTATTTAATATTTCAGAGTACAAAGATTCGTTCTGGGTACATGGAGGAGTTTGTTGTAAGAGAGGACTTAATGGGTCTAGCTATAGGTACACACGGTGCTAACATACAGCAGGCTAGAAGGGTAGACGGTATAACTGCTATAGAATTAGATGAATCTACTTGTACATTTAAAGTTCATGGAGAGGTATTGAATTTAAGTGCTACCTATCACACACACACACACACATACTCTCTCTCTCACTCTCTCACACTCTCTCTCTCTCTCTCTCACTTGGGCACGTTGAGACTTAGACAGACAATCCATTAGAGCCTTCATACTATGTTTTTAACTCTCTAAGAATTAAATTTGACAATTTGATACTCAACTTTCAAAAAAAAGCAATTATTTTTACAGTTGGAATTTTGAGATTTAAAAAAAAAAGCTGATTTGACCCCCATAGAGTCAAAACTGAAAATGGATACCCTGGTAATACATTGGACATTGCTTTGGGATTTAAAAAAGCTGATTTGACCCCCATAGAGTCAAAACTGAAATGGATGCCCTGGTAATACATTGGACATTGCTTTGGGATTTAAAAAAGCTGATTTGACCCCCATAGAGTCAAAACATTGGACATTGCTTTGAACAGTTGTCTTACAAATTCTTTGCACCCTTTTGAATAATGTGTTTTGTTTCATACACCATATGGACTGGTATATATGCTTATCCTTGTGATTAATAAGGACAATTGTCGTGTTGCAAATAGCTGAAAAATTGCTGATGTGAAGTAAAGAAACTTATAAGATACAATGTCCATATTACTTGTAGTACAGAAACTCATCATGTACAGTAAAACCTCATTATAATGCCCCTCGATAACTTTGCCACCTCGCTTATCGCCACACTATTTTTAAGTCCCAAAATCCATTTTGTTTATGTTTTTCTTTATCCGCCTCCCCCGATTTATTGCCAAACCCCTTTATAACGCCAAAATTTGACTGAACAAATGGTGGCGATGAATCGAGGTTTTACTGTATTCCCCCTTATGTCATCACTGATAGCATTGTTGTTCATTGTAGTCTCAAGAAGCAGTAAAGAAAGCCAGATCTATGTTAGAGTATGCTGAGGATACATTTCAAGTGCCAAGAGAATTAGTCGGTTTGTACATCAACATTTTTGTATTATGTATTGATTATGTCAATTGATAATTACAATGGTTCTCTTTTTTATCATTTTATTCTTCTATCCCGCTATAAGTTTCCATAGGACAATTCTGTGACCTCGGTGGTCGAGTGGTCTAAAGCACATGCTCATGGATCACAGCACCTCTCACCACCTACAAATCCCACTTGGACAGATTCTAGTGTGAGGAAATAAATTTCTGAATTTGCTTGCCGAAGGTCGATATCTTTCTCCTCCATAGTCCCTGAACTGACTGCCTTGATATATGTGAAACACTCTTGAATGGGGTATAAACACCATTCCTCCATGTTGTTCTGTGTGGATGCATTAATTTATGGAATTGTAAAGTTTTAGATTTCATGTGATCTTTATTTTATAGTTTTATTAGTGATTCACAAGTTTATATTATATAACAGGTCTCCAAACCATCATTTTTAAAATGTCATCAAAAAATGTTCTTTCTTGACTACTCGCCAGTAAATTTTTGGCTACATCAGAATAAAAATATATTTATACACAAATTTATTTCTATTGTAGCTAAAGTTATAGGTAAAAATGGTAGAAATATACAGGATATTGTAGACAAATCTGGTGTTGTCAGAGTGAAGATAGAGGGTGATAATGAACATGAAGCTCCGAGAGAAGAGGTATCAATGGTGTGGTTTATATAAATAGGAAAAAACTCTTAAAATCCAATTATATAAATAGAAAAATATCTTGAATTGGATTTTAATATTTGTATTACAAAGCCTAATGGTTATGTATTATTTTAAAAGTCGAAGCTTCAAGACCCAGTTTCACAATCATTCTTTAACTAAGATTTTCCTTAGCTTAAATCTGACAGATTTTGACATTATTTTATTTACAATTTTTAACAAAATAAAGATGTAATAAGCTTAGAGTGATTTTCAGTATTTTACAAATATCTTAAAAAGTAATGTTATTATTCAGATTTCACGTGCCAGATTGTAAGTGAAGGAAAATCTTAGTATCTTAATTAAGAAATGACTGTGGAACCAGGGCCTGTATTGCATCTTGTTAAAGTTCAATAATCATAAACAAAATGTACAGTAAATCTTTATAACCAAAAAGTTACATGAAGGAGCCATAATGTGAAAGTAACCATGGTTACACAAACCAAATATAGGTTCATGTATTAGCCACAGTAACTATGGTTACACAACCAAATACATGTATACCCGGTAGATATGTAGGCACTCTTGCTTTCTTTGCCAGTCCAAGACTAGCATCTTCAATTCACAGAGTGAAGTATATTTGACTAGGCTGGAATTCATTGTTACTCCCTTCTATTCAACTCCACTCCCCAAACAAATGAAAAAATAGTACATGTATATAATTCAAGTGGTTTCAGCCAGCAAAGCAACAGAAGTTGTCTGCTACTTGTTTGAATTTAGATTAAGTTAGTCGCCTTCTTCCACTAAATTTACATTTTCTGAATCTTTGCAATGCATATTACTCCATACTTACTGCTAACTTTAAGAAATACATGTATGTATCCTACTTTAAAATTTACTGAAAGGGCTGTAAGTCAGATACATGTACATGTACACTTTACTGCTTCGTTCCAGATACATATTACTGACAATATAAAGCCTTGGTCAGTTGACTGGGCTGCTACTAACTACTGCCAGACAACATGTACTTCGGTTTGTACTAACAATAAACTATTTTACTAGTAGCTCGTGCCCATTATTTTGGTGGTTTGACTACTAATTGTAGCCTGCTCAGGTTTGCATGCTTCTTTCCAGTAAAATATGAAGGTTTTCTACATATGCTGTGGATTTGTATTTTATTTTGGTTGGTGTAGGGTTAGAACTTTAATTTTGCCAGTACAAATTAGGGGAAAGCTAGTACTCTGCCTCTGAGCGTCTAAAGTACACACTTGTAGATTACGAAACCACTCGCTGCCTAAGTTTGAAACCCACTCTAGCAGATCCTAGCGGAATAAAGTTGGTTTTTAATGGTTTTCTGCAGGTACTCCGCTTTTCTCCACAATCCTAGAAATGATCTCCATGATATAAGTGAAGTCTTGACTGGGTTATAAAATATCCATACTTCGTTTCCCTCAACTCATGACATCCCAGAACTGACCACCTTGATATAAGTTAAAGGTTTTTAAATGACTTGATGTGTTGCTTTGCTGTTTTTCTGGCATCTTATTTTGCTTTATATAATTGTACATATGGCGATCTTGAAACTTTTGTTCTGTTGTTGAACACTGGATATTTAAATACTGGATATATCAATATTTAACTGCATTGGTTTTGCACTCTTTTTTAATTTTGTAAAAAAGGGATTTAGTAGTAATTTTAGTTTTAGTAAAATTTGTTAATGTGGTTTTGGGTAATGTAGAGTTAAGTTGTTGATGTTAAAAATGTTTTGGTGTGTATAAGATTATCATGTCACTACCTATAACAATTAATTTTGAGGACCTTTCTCGTCACCAGTGTAAGGGCCTCACAGCCAAAATGGTTTACAGTTCATTGACACAGCCCCTCTCACTGCCTTTATGTAGGTTCCAGTCTCACTTGGGACAGATCCTAGTACGAGTAAGTTTGTCAGTTTGCTTGATAGGTGTTGCAAAAAAAGCTTTAATTTTATCCTTGCAATTTTCCCTATGGACTTTCAATGTTTAAAAGGATCAAGCTCAAAATCTCAATCTTTTTGTAGGTACGGCTTGGATTTTTTCAATAGTTCAGTGAGGACCTGTGCCCTGTGTATTATACATGTGTAGATTATGTGTAGGTTCGCCTTGGTTTTACGAACTTCATAATAGTTAAGTTGAATATTTGTGCCCTTTGTATAATGTATTGTGTGTTTGTTATTTTTCAGGGTCAAGTGCCTTTTATATTTGTTGGTACATCAGAAAATATTGGAAATGCCAAGATATTACTGGAATATCATCTAGATCACTTAAAGGTGGGTCATTATTAATTATTATAATGTTACTGGTATGTTATGTAATAGGAAATAGAAAAAAGCAGTGCCTTTCCTGACTTTTTAACAAGAATTGTTTCATGACTCAGCATATTAACAAGTCAAAAAAAAAAAGAAAAGAAATCAAGATGATCTAGTCATGTCACCTGATATAAAGTGTTAACTGCATTTCTTCCAACAACACTCTTTTTTTTTAAAGCAGATGCTAACAGCGTCAGCTTTATTGCGATCAAGAAGATTTGATTCAAAAACTGTTTGACAGTTCTTTATGAAACTCTCGGGAATAATCTTTAGGTAGATTAGGTTTGCCATTGACTATTTGCATTTTGATCATGCACATAGATTTCCCAGTAAGAGTTTATTCATTAATAAGTTTTCAAGTTATTATGATCTTTACATTTATCTTTTACTGTTTTGTTTACAGGAAGTTGAAAAATTACGACAAGAGAAATTAGAAATTGATCAACAGTTAAAAGTATTATCTGGAACTCAGACAGGTCCATATTTCCCACCTCCACGGGAAAGACGGTATGTGGAACTTTGTTTGATATTAGTTGCTTACACATCCATGTACATGTTTACATGTATACCACACACTCTGGGTGTAAAAGTGAATTAAAAAATTTGTATTAGCTTTACCAGTAAATGAGTACCAAGCTTCTAGTGATAATCATCTTGAACATTTAAGCTTCAGAACAAAAATATGCTTACATAGGCAAACAATACATAATGCTACTTGTATACAGTAAACCATTCACCTCAAAAACATTAAAAAAAAAGTCAAAACTGATTATAATCTGTAAATGTCTAAATCTGTAAGTGCACACTTTAGACTAATCTGCACTTGATTATAGCAAAAATGTAACATTTTTTACTGTAACACTTTATATATAATTTTATAGAGGCAGTAATGATCCTTATTCTGATGAACGTGGAAGGCGAGGCAGTGGATCTGGTGGTAGAGGCAGAGCTGGACGTGGTGGTAGAAGATGGGCCAATGAAAGACGAAGTGTTCACCCAGGTGTGTTAACCAAGAATGAATCAATGTGTTTCCCAATAAAACATTGTTAAACTGTCCTCTGATTACTTAAATACCTCGCTTATCACCACACTATTTTGAAATCTTAAAAGTTCAATTCTTTTATATTTTTATTTGTAAGCCTCCCTCAATTTATCACCAAACCATGCCAAAATTTGTTTGAAAAAATAGTGTGCACAAGATGAAATGGTAATATGCTAAGTAATTATATTGCTTAAATAATTGAGTGCTTTAATTTTTATTTGCAAACATTAAGATTGTTAAGATTCACATTATGCTAAAATTTGATTGCCCTAAACAAAGTACATTTACAGACAGAAGTTATAATAAGTTTCATACATGTACGTTGTTTGTCTGTGGCAGTATTTCTTTAATGATTTAACATTTGCTCTCTGATTGGTTAAATATTTTAGATGACAATTCACCTTCTAATCCGATTCCTGATTGGTCAGCAGAGGTTGTTGCGGAGGAACAGAAACAGCAAGGTTATTACACTGACAGCATATTAACAGGTCGTGGTGGATACGGAAGGCGTGGTCGAGGTCGTGGTAGAATATCCAGTTCTTCTTCCCATAGGTTTAATGGTATGTGACAAACTATTTTTATACACCTGTTTCTAGAAACAAAACATACGTGTACATGTATAATGGTAAGGTGTTTGTCCATCAATCTGTCAGGCTTAAATAGTTTGTCTGGCTTACTCCTCCAACACCATTGAAGATTTTTTTATTAAGCTTGGTGAACATGATGGATACCTGTGCCAGAAGTGGAAAGTACCTCTGTGCATATTTCCCACATTTGTGCCCCTTTGAAATTTCAATCATTTTTTGTCTGTTTTTACCAACAGTTATTGGTAAAAATATAAATTCATAAAATTGTTGTCTTGACTAACTGTAGCATTCAGAAATATTTTACATTTTGTTTGTTGATTAAGTTTGTCTTTTTGTAAGTCTGTGTTTATTTTGTGTTTATTTCAGATTACAGTGACAGAAGACGACAGATACGTCCGTCAGATGGTCATAACTTTACTATAACTGCTAACTGTAAGTAGAATACAGAGATGAAGCTTAACTATTATGAGTTAGGGGCTCAGCTCACTTTTGAAGAGAAGTTGCAATAGCAATACATACAAAACTTTAGAGGCCAAGACATATTTCTGGGGACCATGGGCTAATTGGCCCCTGTTAATCTCAATCCCTGAAATACTGTTTTATACGCCAGTCAAGATTGTGCCACTTATGTCTAGTTAATTAGTTTGTTGATAGTGGTGGAAACTAGAGATTGTGACCTCAGTTTTGGTTATCACGAGAGTCTGCTGATTTAAATTTTTCAGAAATTAAGGATAAAAAATCTGTGTAGTAAGAATTGAGATTAAACATATATGTATTTGTTTTAGAGACAATTTTTTCAGTTAATTTTTTAAGCTTTAAAGGTCATGGAAAGATAACATTAACCTTTTGTTTTGTTGCATATTTGTTTATGATTTGATTGATTGATTGATCGATCGACCGATCAATTGGGGCAATGTTAAGTGAGGGTTATTTAGCATGCCATACCTGCCATAAAACTGGGCAGCGGATTTAAGGTGTCTTTTGAAGGACCCTTGACTTTGATTTCTAGATGTTGAATGCTTTGTAAAATGGTATGGTGATATACCAATATTATAAGATCTTTTACTATATACTTTTTGTATAGTATGGTGATATACAGATGTTATAAGATCTTTTACTATATACTTTTTGTATAGTATGGTGATATACAGATGTTATAAGATCTTTTACTATATACTTTTTGTATAGTATGGTGATATACAGATGTTATAAGATCTTTTACTATATACTTTTTGTATAGTATGGTGATATACAGATGTTATAAGATCTTTTACTATATACTTTTTGTATAGTATGGTGATATACAGATGTTATAAGATCTTTTACTATATACTTTTTGTATAGTATGGTGATATACCGATGTTATAAGATCTTTTACTACATGTATATACTTTTTGTATAGTATGGTGATATACCGATATTATAAGATCTTTTACTATATACTTTTTGTATAGTAGATGATAGTACAGATGATTATTACAGCCGACCACCACGACGGAGAATGACTGACGATGATGATACAGTTCTTGATAATGCTAGTGTTAATAGTCAGGATCAAGGTAAAGTTATAACATTTATCACGTACATGTTGAGTACCCCTCAATATATCTAGAAGTCAAACGTTTGTGATAATCCTAATTAGTAGAAACTGAAAAATAGAATAACAAAACCAAGCAGTGCCTTTCCTATGATAGCAGGATGTTATATGTTAACTTATTGAACCAAGACCGCATTATCCTTCATATGTCTAATTTTTCAATTACTTTGATCAAAATTCAAGAAATCCGTCCTTATTGAGCCAAGCCCGCATTATCTTTCCAATTTTTCAATTACTTGGATCAATATCGGAGAATTTCATCCTTGAACAAACTTGGCTGCATGTCTGTGACCAGAATGAAGGAACTACCCAATATGAGTGAGTCATTTTGATTGAGATACATGTGCCTAGATACCTTATCTGGGACTTTTATCCAGGACCTTCCCAATACTAATGAGACCGTCTATTTGAGCTAACTTTTCCACCTATTTAAGACTTGAACCCATAATATCCCAATACTATACACATTGTATTTTATGGCCATCATTGAAGCCTATCCATCACAGTTACTTAAGTAAGATATGTATAGTAAGTGTCACCAACTATCTGTTTCTGCAATAACGAGAAGGAGAGGGAGGGTTTGTATTGAGGGTGTCTTTCTTCCACTTAAATCCCAATTCATTGCCACCATTTGTACAGTTATATTTTGGTATTAAATCGATTGAGACTGGAGGGGGCATAAAAGAAAAAGAATTTGGGACTTTAACAATTATTTGGCGACAGATAAGTTGGCATTGTTATGGAGGGGCATCATAACAAGGTTGATCATATACAGTCATACAGGCCACAAAAAGGAACCAGTAAAAGAGGCCTTTATAGGCAGGTGGCAAGTTCAAAAATATGAATAAAGAGCAATTGGGATAAAATTTTACTGGCCTTTATAAGCAGGTAGACCTTATATAGAGGTAGCCTTTAACACAGGTTTGACCATGCTTGAGGTTTTATTGTACTGTCCTCTGATCATGTATTCTTGTACTTATATATTATATAGATAGTGTATCGGGTAAAGACCAAAGACCAAGACGTAGAAGACGAAGAAATCGTTACCGTGGTGCTGCATCATCTGGTACAGAAACGGATACTAGTGTCTCAAATTATCGTGGTGGAAGCAAGTTCAGGTCCGGTCCATCATCGGCCCCCGCGTCGTCAAACTGGTCTCGTAATACTCCTGATAATCATGCTTCAATAAAGACAGAAGTGAATTCAGCTAATGTACAATCCTCCGCAGCCCAATCAAGGCAGTCCCAATCTCCCGGTCCTGGTCCAAATGGTGGCCCTAAATCATCTAGTAATCAATTAAATAAAAATAATATTAAAAATGAAACTATAAATAGTCCTAGCCAATCATCTGGTGGTCATGCTCCAAAGGAGCAGCGAGAACCGAGAAGAGGAGGAGGAGGGAATTCACGTTACCCACAACAGCCAACTAAAATGGGAGGAAGTGGGAGTGAGTCCGACTCTAAAAATGCCAAAAACCAAAGTTCTACTAGTAATGGTAAATCCAAGGAACAGATGGTTAATGGGGAATAAGAAGGGTTAGTAGTGAAATATCACATCAAATCAAATATGTGAGCTACAGCTTGAATTCCCCATTGATGGCCCCACTACTTAGTATTGACAAATGACTAAACTCGAGAATTCTAATACAATGATTTCATTACTGGTTCAAAGTAAAGCTATGCATTACTAGTGATATCTCTAGATGTTGACGATGGTCAGTATACCACCTAATGTTTGATGTATAACATGTGCTTGTGTCGGCAATCTCATCGTAATTTATTAGAGCTTTGAAGAGAGTCGTGTCAGATAAAAAACATCATATAGAGCTTTAACTAGTCAACAGTCTAGAGATTCTACCGAGGATGACCGCTACCGTAAATGTCACAAATGCCGAAACGGACATCTTGAACTGATGAGTTCACGTTCACGACCGTGAGAGTATAATTACTGAACATTAACAGAAGACCTTACAGAATGACATGAGAGTCCCAAGTGTAATCTACTTGGCCCCATTGCAATCATTCCTGAACTAAGATTTTCCTCAACTTAAATCTGGCAAATTTGTAATCTTACTAAATTTTGTCAATTGTCAAAATATTTTTGAATTCAGTATTTAAATGATTCAGTATTTAAATGTTTAATTATGAAGATCACATTCAACTTACAACACCTATTTTTAGATTTGGATAAAGTGACTATTCAAAGTTCAAAAAAAGATTGGCAAAATTTGCTAAATTGTTAAAGAAAATCTCTGTTAGCAAATGATTCCGACTTCGGGGCTATATCAAAACATACAGATGAGAGTTGTAAATACCAAGTCTTAACTGAGGAAATTTTACAATGATACATGTACTTTAATATGATTGTTTTGAAAACTCTTATGTGTGACATGTAGCACTGGGGTACATCTCAAAATACAAATAATATCTTTTAGCTTGTTGAAATTGGCTCGTTAGACATTATTTGTGAGTTTTGAGATGTTCCCCAGTTAAATATTATGGATATTATTTCCTCAAAATTCTTTATAGCTAGTTATTATGAGCTCTAAAATAGACACATAAGATCGAGAGAAGAGATGTTAAAAAAATTAAGGCCAAACCAACTTAATTGTTAGATTATTAACAAGGTTTGACAAAAAAAAGTTAATAAAAATAAGGCCAGTCCAACTTAATTGTTAGATTATTAACAAGGTTTGACAAAAAACACTTTGGCGATTGCTTCTATAGCTAGCTATACAGTATTTAGAGTGAAAATCTAGAATTACTGGTCGTACATATGGCTACTTTTCAGGACCAAATTCACAAATTTTCAGGACCCAGTTGTTCCGAGCTTGACAACCATTTGATTGATGAAATGAATCAAACCAAACTTGGAATAAAACGGGTCTGATTACAATAATTTAAAAAAAAAAGATTCCTTAATCTGTGAAATTATGACTTAGCATAACATATGAATTATTTCCGTCAGTAGATATAGACAAATAGCTATGTTTTCATTCCAGGTAGCAAAATTGCCATTGGCTTCTAGGAAATTTTGAGAAAATTCTTTTAAAAAGTGAAAAACACTTTAAAAGAAATATAGTTCATAAATTTTAGAAATTGTGGAAACCTATATTTAGCATATCTGTCTTAAAAATAAGTATTTGGTCCAAAAAGTAGCGCATATACAAACGATGTAACGTACACAAGAACGTACCAGAATACGGAGAATTATAACCGATGATTTAGGACTTAAATCATCGGGGAAACTAAACTATAAGTAAAGTGATATATACTGAGCTTTATTTGTGACCAGAAATGAACCTGTTGTGTTTTTGTATTAATATGTACTTTTATTGTAAAGTTAGAGAAGCAAATAAAGTATAACAGCTTTAGTTTTGTTAGAGAGAGTGTACACGTAAAACATATCCATATATTGACTTGGCCTTATACACTGACAATTTTATGTAAATTTTGTTCTCCAAGAAGTTGGGTAGAGCATGAGGATCATTTTTTGATTTGTAAATTAGAAATTCAGTAGACTGTTTTATTGTTAAACAGTAATGATTTTAAAATTGAAAATGATGATCAAGTTGATCTTCCAAGAATAATTTTAATGTCCTTGTTAGGATTTCAGTACTTTCAGTACTTTGATTTTAATTTTTTTTAAATTTCAGTGTATGTTGTCAATATATGAATATGTTTATTCTGACAGAAGGGCATCTGAATATTATAAAGGTGTGGTGTGTGTTGAAATGTGTAGTCATTTAGATAGGGCCATTATTGAATAGGGTTGGTCTCATTTCCGAGAGCTATTATTGATAGGGTTGGCCTGGTTTCTTTTATTTTGTCTCAAAAGAATACAGAATGCCAGTCTATATTTTTTGATTAAATATTCCTTAAATGAAATATGTATGGTATCAAAAATATGTTCCATAGAAAAACCTCAGCATGTGTAAACACATGTATGCAAGTACATGAACCGTCACAGAGGAATTTTAAATGTTTTTGTCACAACATGGATTTTCTGGGATAAAATTGTTAACGTAGGATAATTATGGTGGTTATCATGTATCTAAATGACTACATATTTTCCTGTGTTTCTATTGGTTGGTGTTTTGTAGTTATTTTTGTATGTATTTAAGGAATGTTTGTTCTACAGAGTTTTCTTTCATTTTTGTTGATAATGTCGACATTTTTATAAGAAACTTGTTTTAAAGTGTTCATGTCCTCATGAAATCAGTAACATGTTTGATATAATGCTTTTGATAAAAAAAACCAAAACAAAACTACCAGATTATCATTTGTCAGTATTGATTTTAGTCCACAAAGTGTGTGTGTGTGTGTGTGTTTGTGTGTGTGTGTGCGTGTCTGTGTGTGTGTGTGTGTGTTTAGAGTACCGGTACTGCCAACAGCAGCACTATCAGTTACTGAACACACACATTGTGTTCATGACATTTTCTCATCACTAAAGAAATTCGCACAATATATATCATAAAAACATTTTGTTGTGTTAAGCATTTTAAGCATTATACTGATTTTCATTTAGGTTATTGAGAAATAATCTGATTTTTTAAAATTTTTAGTCGCCATTCAACCAATGAAATCATTAGAAATTTGTCAATTTTAATCATTAAACAATTATCAGTTGTGTTCTAGCTCATTTCTATAGATTACAGAAAGCTTATGATACATGTATAATCATGTATAACTATGGCATAATTTAAAGCTTCCGAGTCCAAATTGATGTATCACTGGACATGCCTTTTATGTTTCAACACTGGCCGCCATCACAGAACAAAAGCTGTGTCACAGCAACTTACGACGACTAGTGTCCTGATGTCATTAAATGGCACAATTAAGGCCGAGTTTTCATTCTTTTTGTTTGTGATTGAAGCAAGCTGAGCCTTTGTCTGAACATTGTGGGCATGGCGGTGATCCGTCAATTCAGCACTCAATGTTTAAAGTGTTTTAACATTTCTGTTGGATGAGATTTGTGATTAGTTTTCTATATAACTAGGATATAACAGAATGTCTGATAGTTTGAGGATGATTTACATGTATATTCAACGGTTTTTACCCAATATTGAATGATTGAGTTTTCGTTGTACATACTTTTATTTATTTATATGTCTTAAACATGCTTTAATTAATTATTATTCTTAAAATGGGGATTAAATTTTAAATATTTGATAAAGTTAGAAATCGGGTTAGAATTAGTTCTAGAGTGTTAATTGAGAATGTTTAAAACAATGAAACTTAATCAAAGAATAACAGAATCTGTCATTACTTGTGGTGCCAGATCTGGAAATCGCAACCAGAGTTCTAATATATTTGGTCGAGAACAAGGCTTGCCTATCTCGCACCGCAAGCAGTGATTAATTTTATTTCTTGCTCCACAAAATACATCAATTCAATGAAACACCAATTTTAACATGTAACATTTAAATATTGGAAGTAGAAGTGTAAAAATAAGTTTGATCCGATGTGAGGCATTAAATAGTATTAGCTATCTCAATTCCATGACCCCTGAACCCAGTTTTAAAAAGGGTATTTCAGAAATGTTCAAAATCAGTTTTCAAGAACCAAAATCTAAAGAGTTATGGGCAAAATTAAACCCAATTTCTTCACCAATTTAGTCTTTGATTGGTTTTCATTGTAGTAAGTATAATTTCTGTGGGATAATTGCTGAACTAATATCTTTGGGGCTTTATAAAAGAGGAACTATTACACATTAGAGAATCTTAACCTAGAAGTGTCAGTAAAGTGTAGATCTTTTGTTGATTATTATAATTATCATATTATATGTGTACTTAGTTTGTTATTTATGTGTTCTGATGTCAAGTTACAGGTGAACAACATTGACCTGTCCACGTGACCTTTACAGTATCAACCAGTGTATTTATGTATAGGTGAAAAGAAATGTGCTGTATTTGTATAGGCAAACAACTCTGACCTGTCCGTTTGACCTTTAATTTAAATATTTATCATGAACGAGTTTATTTATATATAGGGAATGTGCACGTGTTTATTTCATCTCCACAATGAGTAACACTAAACACAAACACTGTTCATATATGAACTGTGAATCCTACTACTATCCATTTAATGGGTGGATTCTCCTATATCAATATTCCTAATGAAAGGTCAAGCAGACAGGTCAATGTTGTTTGCCTATAAGTTCATGTTTATGTATTAACTGTGAACCCTTCTATATGAATATTCATAATGAAAGGTCAAGTGTACAGATCAGTGTTGTTTGCAAATAGAAATACAATGACTTGTAGAATGCTGTACCTGGTCGGTACACTTCAGGTATTTATTGTGAACTGCAACAAACATGTATTTCAGTGGTGGACGCAGAAAGGGGGAGAGGGGGTTCCCGGGGTTAAAAAAAAAAACCTTATTTCTGTACATATTATGTATGTGTGTTACTTGCTCAGATTTACGTTATTTACAGGATATTCCAGACCCCTAGCTCAAAGAATTTGATGATGCTCTTTCACATCAACAAAAAAACGGAAACCGCCCCCTTTCCAAAAATCCTGTGTCATCACTTTATTACATGTATTGTACATACATTACAATTAAAGAACAAGAGATTATTTAATACTGTAAATTGGGAAATTTTTTGTGATCATTTGATTTTTGTGTAAATTTGCAAGAGTGACAAAAATAAAACTTGTGAATGTTATTTACATGTAATTCATGAGTAATGATCATCATCCGACAGCTCAAAATGAAAGTATGCCAATACCATGTAATGACGATTCACACAGAATTTAACAGATTAGAAAATTTCTCGACTTACTGTTAGTATTACCATGACATGTAATGAAACATTGAGATGAAATGAAGGAATATTTTATCACGAATTTGAAAATGCTTATAAACTCCCATGGAAAGCATGAGTAAAATTATTATCAGGGGAGATAACTTGTCAGATTATTAAGGGGAGATAACTTGTCAGAAAATTTAGGGGAGATAACTTGTCAGATAATTTAGGGGAGATAACTTGTCAGATTATTAAGGGGAGATAACTTATCAGATATAAATTAAGATGATTAATTAGTTAGATGGTTACTATGTTTGGTTAAAGGAAAATATGTGTTCATGTTAATTCTGCTACCAATGGATGACCCTGACAATATCAGCTAAAGTATCCGACATTATCAAGACTATTTTTGCCATGTTTGATTTAAATCATTCATTGATATATATTTTTCTGAATTGTATTGAATTGATTGTAGATTTGATTTTTGTGCTTGTTGAATTGTTCATTTTGTTATGGATAAAATCTAATTTGAACAGTAAATCTCTAATCAGACATGGTCAAAGACTGGTTAGACAACTTATAAATGTTTATGACTTATAGAGATGCCTGTTCCAGACTAATATAGACTCATCATGCAGTCCCCATCACAAGGGACAGTCCATCACAAATGTCACTCTAATTAACCATGTGCTTAATTTGGATGGAAAGTTTCAGAGTTGAAATCCTATCACATGGTTAATTGGAGGGGCATTTGCGGCCTGTCTTTGGATTTAACCCAGGGCTCTTGAATTGTGAGATTTTGTGTTAAGCAGTCTTGCCTTGTACAATACTCCCTTGAATCCTTGATTAGGATACTGTACTTATCAAGGCCATTAGCACTACACTGCTCAGTTGGAGTTGGAACCCATGGTCCTTGGAGCTTAACCAAAGCCAGGTCTCTGAAATGAATAAAGTCTTTACAGTGTTGTTAATCTTTGGTGTGTGGATGTTACAACTTTGTTCAGATCCTAAGGGGTTACCCACGTTGATTAGCAAGACGAATCAGTTCAAGAATTGTTGTGGATACTGGAGTACTAGTCCATTCTTTGACAAGATGTTAATTAAGTTTTTGCATGTTACTTACTCATTGTTTTGACTGCCATTTTATTTGTTGATGTTTAAAACATGTTTACTGTATTAAACTTGTACGGTTGTGTTACTGGATGTGCATGACAGATTTACTGCTCCATACATTTAATGCATCAGCCAATCAGAAATGCTCTTATGTAACGTATTAGGTTTCTATACACACTTTGTTAGATGTGGATCGATTGGTTTTTAAAACATTTTTTGTTATAATCATCTTGAAGGACTTATTTATATACATGGTGTACAGTGTAAGCTGTAGTATATTACTTATAAATGGTATCTTTGTTGTTTATCACAGTGGTACTAGTGACTTTTAGCTCACCTGGTCAAAGGTTATGTGAGCCTATGACATAGCACAGTGTACATGTGAATATGCTGTATTCAACTGTTATCTGTTTGAGAAAAGAGAAAGGAAATTTATGGCAAATTCAACAGATAAAAAAAATCTGAAAATCGTTGTAAGAGTTATTACCCTTAAAATGTTAAGTATTTGCAATTTTGGCCCTTTTTGGCTATTTTCGTGATAAGAGTGAAATTTGAATATAAATAATGATGATCTTGACAATATTTTACTCTTAGCAAGTACCTGTATCCAAAAACTGGAAAAAAAGAAGTAATTGCCCCTTCATTTATTTTTCGCTATTTTCAGCTATGATTTTGAAATGTAGCCTTAGAGTTGGGGATTTACGGTAATGAATATATATATATATATATATCATTGTGACAAAATATCTGAACAATTGATTAACTCTATAAGAGTTATTGTCCCTGAAATGTTAAATTTTTCCATAGTTTTTGTCATTTTCAACTATTTTCTCGAACGGTAATAAGAGATGCGTGAAAACAATCTGTTGGAAATATAATCATCATGACAAAATCTAAGTGATGAGAAAAGTTTGTTATAAATATTGCACCCCCCTTTTTTGGCCATAATGTGGAAAAGTGCTGATATTGTAACATAGATGAAACATTAAACATATTGGCCACATGGACCCAGGTGAGCTATACAAGACCTATTGGGTCTCTTATTGAAATGTAATACTACATGCCTTGAAATCATGGTAGCCATTTCAGATTTTTGGGTGAAATTTTGATGACCAAATATCTATCACCAGAAAACAAGAACTTGTTTTGTTGTTTATAATGCTACCTTAACTTGTGGTTACCATGGTATTCAGCAGCACACTATTACCACATTATCTACAAGTAAAGGAACAGTGTCCCTAGCCTGACAAGTGCTATGAGGTGAAACTAAAATCAGAATAGCAGGAATTGCACGATACATTTTCATGTTTTGAGTGTACAATGTAAATACTGTAAACAAAACATTTATATTTTAATACTAAATATGTACACTGTCTATAACTGTGAGAATATTGTTCACACTGTCTATTAGGGTGAGAATATTACAATGTACTGTACAACTTTGGACTCAAATATTGAAATTGATGTACATGTATATTAAGAAGTTTGAGTCACCATTTGGAAGTATGATAAAGAAGGAATATTTGGACAAGTTGTCGGAATTTTAGATACAGTGTACGAAATTATTGGAGTTTTACTGGTTATTGTAAACTGTGTGTATCTAAAAACCAGTCAGGATTCAAAATGCACAAAATGTCAGCATTGTGTTATGACCAAGAGACAAAGTCTGTCACTAAACAAGCTACAAGATTGAATGCTTGCTTGTATTTGACTACCATACATATGATATATAATGTTTAATGTATGTAACTATTTATGATGACTGTTCAAACCAGAAACATTGTATATATACTGATGTAAGACACGATACATAACATACTGGATGTGAAGACAACCAATACAGAATTTCCCTGATTCACACTAAGTAAAGATTTGGTTTAGAGAATAGCCATTCCATCACATGATTAGCTTAATTTGTTAGGCATACTTAATGAACGTTAACATGGGGTACTCCATCAGCATTGAAGGCTGATGACGGCAGATATTTTTTGATGATGTGTGTTGTAAAAGTCGCTGCAAACCTCTTTTCTATGAGGAAACATAGGGGTAAAAAGAATGAGGGAAAGCAATTTAGTTGGGTAATGATTTATGAAAAGAGAATACATGAATTAAGATTAAAATTCTTATGCCTAACAAAGTCATGTGATGTCATTTTTTGTCTCAAATGCAAAAATGTTCCAAACTTGGAAATCCTGTATTGTGTAAAAATAATAGATGCAAGGATATAAAAACTGTTACTTGCTTAAGAGCTTCAAGGGGATTGCATAATGTATGAAGAGAAACATTTAATATCTGAAATTTGAGTGTCCCTACCTTGTATAGATTTGACAAACCTATCTTATTTAAAAATGAGACCCATTAATAGTCTCATGATTGGTGGTGAATTAAGTGTATGTAGCTTAATATGAAAAAATACCCAACCATTAAATGGTCAGATGGGTGTAATTAAGGCGCCCAAACAAAGTTTGGCGACTTATTGTTTTTGCACCGTTTCTTATTATTATTATTATTATTTTTATTATTCTTCCTCTTCTTCTTCTTCTTCCGGCCATGAACTTGTCCAACCAATTTCTCAAAGACCGTTGGTCCAATCTCGACCAAACTTCACAGGAAGGTTGATCTCCATCTTCTCCCCTGGAGGCCGAGGTAAAATGCCCATGGGGTCATTAGGGGAGGGGCAGGAGGGCGGGGTCTTAAAAACAATAATGATCAATTTTGCTATTTATACTATATTTTGCACTATAAAACCATATATATTCATGATCAGTGTCTCGAGATGTACAAGTTTGTATCGCAAGATTTTCCCGGGGGTATCAGGTAGGGTGGGGATGGGCGGGGCAGTGTGCTAACTTTTAAACGGTTGAGATCCCCACCCATAAACTATATATTTTCTGGTTCTACATGAAATGTTGAATACAGTGACACTAAAGAAAGTCCCATGGGGTCATTCCTGATGGAGGGTGGTGATGGGCGGGGCTTGGTACTAAATTTTAAATGGTTGATATCCCCATCCTGAAACTATATATTCTCCGGTTCGGCTTTTAAAGTTGAATAGAATGATACTGCAGAAATACTGACGTTATTCCAGAGGAGGGCGGGGACAGGCGGGGCTGGGTACTAACTTTTGATCAGTTGAGATCCCCACCCCTAACATATATATTTTCTTATTCTTTATGAAAAGTTGAATAGATTGATACTTAAGTAAACCCATATGATCATTCAATAGGAGGGTGGGGACAGGTAGGTCTAGGTACTAACTTTGAGATCCCCACCCTCAAACTATAGTTTTCTTCATGGGATGGCTGCTATCATTTTGTTTAAGAATTAAAACAATAAGCTTGAATTTTCATTGTAAAGGATACTTAAGTAATCACTGATCCATGTCCAAAAGCTCTCAATATAAGCAACACTAATGGTCATTTATCCCTGGGGCATGATTCATTATTCAATTGGATAGAGAAGCTGTATTTAGTGATCAATATGACATACATGGGTAAATGCTTGGATTAATTTAAAATCAACACATCATTAGCTCATCAAAACAACAGGTTGTGATATTGGGTGTAGGTGATGTCAGTCAACTTTGTCTATTGTTTGAATTTCAATTAATTGGATTCATGTACTTCTTCTACTTTCATTTGACACCAAGACAACATTTTTTTAGAATACAATTTCAGAGAGAGAGAGAGAGAGAGAGAGAGAGAGAGAGAAAGACCATACATAGGCATGCTTGCTCCAAGTATATATTCTAAATGACCAAAAAGGTTACATCTCTTGAATCTTTATATCATTTAAACCTTGAAGTAAAAAAAACCTGTTAATTTCTAATAATATGAGTTCTGAATACAGGGTATGACTTTTATTTGTTTGGGCGCCTTATTTGTAATGATGCATCCATCATTACATTAATACTCGTTATTATTATTGTTATTATTCTTCCTCTTCTTCTTCTTCCGGCCATAAACTTGTCCAACCAATTTCTCAAAGACCGTTGGTCCAATCTTAACCAAACTTCACATGAAGGTTGATACCCATCTCCTTCCCCAGAGGCCGAGCCAAAATGCCCATGGGGTTATTTGGGGAGGGGCAGGAGGGCGGGGTCTTAAAAACAATAATTGTCAATTTTGCCATTTATACTTTGTTTTGCACTATAAAACCATATATTTTCATGATCAGTGTCTCGAGATGTACAAGTCTGTATTACAATATTTTCCCGGGGGTATCGGGAGGGGTAAGGATGGGCGGGGCAGTGTGCTAACTTTTAAACGATTGAGATCCCAACCCATAAACTATATAATTATTTTCTGGTTCTACATGAAAAGTTGAATAGAATGATACTAAAGCAAATATCAAGGGGTCATTCCTGATGGAGGGTGCGGACAGGCGGGACTTGGTACTAACTTTTAAATGGTTGATATCCCCACCCTAAAACTATATATTTTCCGGTTCTATTTTAAAAGTTGAATAGTGATACTAAAGTAAACCCAAATGGTCATTCCAATAGGAGGGTGGGGACAGGTAGTTTTAGGTACTAACTTTGAGATCCCCACCCTCAAACTATAGTTTTCCTCATGGGCTGGTTGCTATCATTTTGTTTAAGAATTAAAACAATAAGCATGAATTTTCATTGTCAAGGATACTTAAGTAATCACTGATCCATATCCAAAAGCTCTCAAGTTAAATATTTTTTATAAGCAACACTAATGGTCAGTTATCCCTGGGGCATGATTTATTATTCAATTCAATAGAGTAGCTGCATTTAGTTATCAATATGACATTACATGGGTAAATGCTTGGATTAATTTAAAATCAACACATCATTAGCTCATCAAAACAACAGGTTGTGATATTGGGTATAGGTGATGTCAATCAACTTTGCCTATTGTTTGAATTTCAACCAATTGGATTCATGTACTACTTCTATATATAAAATTAAATCTCAAAATGAAAAGAATATTACAAGTTTAAAATTCTTGATTTGTATTCGTTTGGGCGCCTTATTTGTAATGATGCATCCATCATTACATTAGTACTCGCTATTATTATTCTTCCTCTTTTTCTTCTTCCGACCATGAATTTGTCCAACCAATTTCTCAAAGACCGTTGGTCTAATCTTAACCAAACTTCACATGAAGGTTGATACTCATCTCCTTTCCCAGAGGCCGAGCCAAAATGCCCAAAGGTTCATTAGGGGCAGGGCAGAAGGGTGGGGTCTTAAAAACAATAATGATCAATTTTGCCATTTATACTTTATTTTGTGCTATAAAACCATATATATTCATGACCAGTGTCTCGAGATGTACAAGTCTGTATCACAAGATTTTCCCGGGGGTATCAGGGAGGGGAAAGGGTGGGCGGGGCAGTGTGCTAACTTTTAAACGGTTGAGATCCCCACCTATAAACTATATATTTTCTGGTTCTACATAAACAGTTGAATAGAGTGATACTAAAACAATCCCATGAGGTCATTCCTGATGGAGGGTGGGGACGGGCGGGGCTTGGTACTAACTTTTAAATGGTTGATATCCCACCCTGAAACTATATATTTTGCAGTTCTGTTTTAAAAGTTGAATAGAGTGATGCTGCAGAAATACCAATGACGTTGTTCCAGAGGAGGGTGGGGACAGGCGGGGCTGGATACTAACTTTTGAACAGTTGAGATCCCCACCCTAACATATATATTTTCTTATTCTTTATAAAAAGTTGAATAGACTGATACTAATGTAAACCCATATTGTCATTCCAATAGGAGGGTGGGGGCAGGTAGGTCTGGGTACTAACTTTGCGATCCCCATCCTCAAACTATAGTTTTCCTTATGGGATGGTTGCTATCATTTTGTTTAAGAATTAAAACAATAAGCAGGAATTTTCATTGTCAAGGATACTTAAGTAATCACTGATCCATGTCCAAAAGCTCGCAAGCTAAATCTTTTTTATAAGCAACACTAATGGCCAGTTATCCCTGGGGCGTGATTTATTATTCAATTCGATAGAGTAACTGCATTTAGTTATCAATATGACATTACATTGGTAAATGTTTAGATTAATTTAAAATCAACACATCATTAGCTCACCAAAACAACAGGTTGTGATATTGGGTATAGGTGATGTCAATCAACTTTGCCTATTGTTTGAATTTCAGGCTATCATCTATCACTTAAATAATTTGCTCCACCTTCATAGTATTAACCACATTTGAATATTTGTAATTGACCAATGAATATACATATATAAAATTATTGTAAAATTATAAAAGTTTTAAATTTCTAATAATGCATGCAGGAATTAAAATATGTAGTTTGAAAACCTGGTATTTGATTAAAAAGGGTTAGCAAAATACATGTTTACAATAATACCATGTAAATGAATAAGTCATACATTTTGTAAATTATTTTAAGACATCATTTTTAACAATGGCAAAAATTCATTGGATTTCTATGCAGGTTTTATTGTATGTAGATCTTATTTAAAGGTTAAAATTTTCAAAATGGCGGTCATGGTCATAGAAAAAGCAACAAAAGTCCTCCTAACATGAGTTCTGAATACAGGGTTTGACTTTTATTCGTTTGGGCGCCTTATTTGTAATGATGCATCCATCATTACTTAGTACTCGTACTCGTTTACTTGTTGTATTTATTTGAAATGATGTCCCAAATTATTTAACCTGTAGTACTTAAATAATCCTGTCCATATAATGGTCCTTCTTAAGTTTTCACCTAAAGACTTTCTCAGGTCTACCTAGATACTCTGTAACATTTTTGTGGAACTATTCTATTCAATAGACATGGTATCATATAAAATTATGTTATTCCAGTACCACATTAAAAATTGTAGATTCTAGGTCTGCAAAAACTTGTATATATGCCAAATAAAATTCACAATATTTATCGAGTTATTTGGGAATGCATTGGAAAAGTGAAATTGGGTTTATTTAGTTAACTTGGAATGGGATTTAAAAGTGAAGTTGGGCTTGCTGAGTAACTTAACTTGGAATAAGTTTTAAAAGTGAATTTGGGCTTATTGGGTTAAACTGATGTTGGAATGCATTTTGAAAATGAAGTTTCTCTACATACATTATACAGGCTCCGATATCAAAGCCTGGTTGGTGTGTGATGATGCATACCCAAATCTGGAGTTGACATGTCATGTCATCCACTAGCTGTGTAATCTGGAGTTGGACATGTCATCCACTGTGTTATTTGGAGTTGACATGTCATCCACTGTGTAATTTGGAGTTACATGTTGTCGCTAATAAGAACTTATTTTATTTTCACAATCAATTTAGATGTTCTGTAATTTCAGATCTGTTTACAATAAAACATTGCTGATTTTGTATCAATAAATTTTATGTTTTTAATTTAGAATCTAGAAATGGAAGTCGAGGGGGGGGGGGGGGATGTCTTGGACAATACCTTAAAAACTGATGCCCCATGTCACGACAGGCATGGCATGTTAAAGAATCCTCCCTGTACATTGACCCAAGCGCACTGCAAAGGTAAAAATTTCTGCCACATGATCTATCTGGTGACGCCTCAATATAAGTGAAATATTCTTGACTGAATGGAATACCTCATTCAATCAATATAACATTTAGGGCATTGTGGTCATTTGTTTCTAAAGCACGGACTTTATAGATAGCATCTCTCCACTGCCTACGTTGGAATTTCACTGTATTAAGAAAATCAGTAAATATGCACTAACAGTGCTCTGTAGAAATGAGAGAAATTTGTGGTTGAAGAGCTTGAAAAATAACCCAATGCAAACAAAAACAACAAGAAATGCAAGCGAAATAAACACGCGTTGAGGCAAGACATCTTAATTGACGCCAAAAAAAAGCAAACACCTTGGATCAAGAAATGTTTACGGACTAAACCGGATGATCATTTTACTGTGTAATTCACGGAAATGGATAGCGATTGCATCAGTGATCTACTCCTGTTTTTGCCAAATACCAGATAATTTGAAAAGGTAAGGATTAAGATTCTATTTAATCTATCTTGATTTTTATTTAATTTAAAACGTCCAAATATTAAAGATTGAAGTTTCTCCCCTAAATTGATCAACCCTTGATCTTTTTGACCGGATTTTAAGGGGAGATAACTTTAATGCTCCAGTCGTCTGCAGAAGACTTGCTTTTCCGTGATAACTCCAGCTCAGGTTTTTGGAAGATACGTGCGAAATATTTGAATAGAATTCTGTTATACCAAAACAAGAAAATGTAGAACAAGGAAAAAGTTTGTTTTTACAATCATTGAGATTTAAATCCAATTTTAGTTCGTCATAATTTGATACATAGCACTCATTCTTCGTAAAAACAACCACTGGAACAGACTGCCAGAAGAAGTTGGTTGTGCAAACACAGTAGAACACTCATTTCAAAGAGGCCAGTGATGCTCTCCAATTAGTGGTAATTACACATAATCAAAAATAAACATCCATGTCCAAAATGGCAATCCAAATGCAAAGTAAAAACTTTAAAACTGGTTAAACACGTGAACTTCCACCAGGGAAGTGAGACCGAGTGCTATGGAAGTGTAAGACCCTCCTGTTTAGCTACTTACAAATTAGAACACTTGCACTTGCCAAGTTGGACGTTGAAAGTTTTCGTTTAGAAAAGAAAAACTTAATTTGCCAAAAAATCTATAATGATTTATTTATTTTTATCTTGGTCTTTTATATCGTTGCTAGGGTTACTGGTCCCATATTTGTGAGATTTTGGGTTCAAACACCAGTTCTGATCAAGAGTTGAAAATAGGTTATCGATGATATCTGGTAGTGAGTGTCCTTTTGAAATTATGAAAGTCCTTTGAAAGGGACCTAAATCACTGATGCCCAGGTCATGGCAGGCATGGCATGTTATAGAAACCCTCCCTGCACGTTAATGCCCCGAGCTTACTGCAAAGGTAAAACTTTCTGCCACTTCACCTATATAGCAGCTGATGTCTCAACATAAAAGACATATTCTTGACTGGGATGTAAAACCCCATTAAATCAGTCAATCAATCAAAGAACATGTTGTTTTTTTGTGTCATTGTGTGAGATGTCTGTCATATGGTCTTTCTTAGCATGCACTCAAGGTGACTTTAAGGTACTAGATCACAGAGCCAGTATGCAACAGACCTGTCCCATCAAACTGACATCTGGTGAACCTAGTCATTACACTTGTCCTCTTAATACCCAGCACCAGACAAGAAAGCAGTAGTATCTCAAATTTTAAAATCTTTTGTATGACCAAGCCAGGGCTTAAACCTAAAACCTCTAGCACTTTAGGCGGACACTCTACCACTGAGCCAAAGAGGCAGTCTTGTTATAAAGAGATTTGGCAATAAATTTAGGAAGGCTTATAACATGTATAGATAAAAACATGTGGGAGAGGGATGAAGATAAGCAGGGGCCCAGTAGCCAATGGCTACTAAAATCAGTCTGGACCCCTTAGTGTTTACACATTTTAGCTATTTATTACTATTACAAATTCTTGAATGAAGTGAGCTGGGGCCCTAACTCAAAATAGTTAGGCTTCATCCCTGGGACGAAATAGTGTGGCAAAGATAATAAGGGGAACATTATTTAATGAAGTTTTACAGAATGTCTTGGCTATCCAAACTGCAGTTAAAGTCTGTTTGAAATATATACTTTAAATATAGGATGAAATTTACTAGTCTACAGTTATTTTTTACATTTTAGATGGTTGATTGTGTCTGACTGACATAGAAGAAATGAGTGCACTTGATTTCTGTTTCGGCAAAAAAGAACTATCGGGGTATGTTCTAGTTAAATTTATATTGCATGAAATAAGTATATAATTTCCTAGTGCTCTATTATGACAAGTACATGTATTTAAGAAACATTCAGGATATTTTCAATGGCGATAATGTCAAATTAATTTAGTACTATATCTTGGTTTATAACACTTAAGAAGTTACTAGAGTAGGGATTTAGATAAAACATGCTGTGTAATGCTTTGATTGAGTTTTTGTCAGTATAAAAGCATCCATATTAATTAGTATTAACTACGCTGATGTACATTTGATTCAGTATTATTTAGCAAGCTAAACAATTATTCCAAAATCCACTAAGTGATCGAAATCCCCTAATTCCTCCATACCCATTTAGAGTCTGGGAATTTTGTAATCAGTGTTTTCCTTGGCTGTTTTATTGTGTACTTGTATTGTGTTCTTGGTTGCCAAGTAAACACATACTTGTTTTTCAGTTGCAAATTTCCATTTTCTGTTGTGAATATTTTTTATTTCAATAAATCTAGAAGCAAGATGGTAAATAAACCAATCAAAATGAAAATAAACTTGTATGATTATAAAACTAAAAGAAATGAAAATAAAATTTAGTTCGTACATTTTTCAGATATTTTACAATGTTGCAAGTAAAATTTTATGCTTCTTATAAACATTTAGATAAACATATTTGCATTGTAATCATAAGTTGGTTATTTTTTCTCATATTTGCATTGTAATCATAAGTGTTATTTTTTCTCATATTTGTACATTAGATCAGTTTAATTGTTGTTATTTATTTCACTTTTGCATTTCAGGTCAGTACCATCACCAGGCCATTTTACATTTCCAGACTTCAGTAATATCCCAGATGCCCCAGTATTCAGCCATGCGGATGTCCCAGTCTTCAGTCGTACTTCAGCTGTTCCAGACTTTGTTGATATACCTGAGGCACCAGTAGCCAGCGATGCTCCATTACTTTCTTCCTCACAGTTAAATGGTCCATTTATTGATTTTCAACCGTCTCAAGTATTTCCATCCCAGAAACCCAAGAAATGTAAGTTAGTAAACAGACTTGTATCACTTATGAAAAAATCACTAAGGTAGCTTTCTGTATGGTTGGGGATTTGAGTTCTGACTAGATCTGAAAAAGACTTATATCTAATGACTGTTCCTTGTCAAGCACTTGGCATTTTGAAATTATGAGAGTCATGTGGGTCCTTGAAATTGGATGCCTTATGAAACGGTTGATCAGGCATGCAAAAGAATCTTGTTCCATGTACACTGCAATATTAGGTCAGAATTTCATTTTATTGTTGACTGGACATAATGATAATGTGAAAAAATTGCAAGAATGTAAAACACCATCTATTCATTTGATTAGTATCAAACTGCACTCCAGTGTCCTCCACCATCCCAGAACATACTCAGTAATTGAAAAAAGTAGAAAAAATGATGGACTCATTCTGACAATGATAACATGCCAAGTACAAATTACAATGAGTTGTCTCCCCTGCTCTTCAGAGTTGACCAATTTGTACATAATCTGTAAAAACGAAATTATTTTATTAGGACATGCCTGTACCTTGTACATTTGATATCTTCTGATAAATTAACCTGTTGCTAAAAAATTACAGTAAAACCATTATGTAATAGAAAATTATCTATCTGTATAATATTTTTTCAGGGAAACCACCATACACAGAAAAGCCACAAGATGTTGCCCTTAAACACTCAAAAAGGTAATGTTATGATTTACTTACTTAGTCCTCTTCGTGCCTGGAGCACATAAGGCCTTTACTGAGGACCTCCATCATGTTATGATTTATGTAAGGATAAAAATGTTAAAAATCTTTGTTAAATTGATAATATCTCAATTTTATTTATTCTTTGTTCTAAGAAGGCTATATAATTGGTTTGAATGCTGTTTTATGCCACTTATATAAAAGTGGTTAACCAGTTTTAGATTGGTGGAAATTTCAGTTCCAGGAAAGACCACCAGCCTTCCACAAGCAAGCTCTAAAACTTTTTTCAGATGAGAATCTGCCTTCTTAATGTGGTTTTTAACTAAGCAAATCAAAATAGCTAGGATTTGATACACTAGTAGCTGATCAAAAGTTGGAAAAGATAATTCACAACTTGATTAGGCCGTAATAAATGTGTCATTGTGGTCCAATAATTCAATGAAGAAGACAATTGGATACACATGGTGAAATGGTTAAGGTTGTCATCTCATGATCAAGCACTTTTGGTTTAAATCAAAATGGTAAGGCTTAATCTTTTTTAATACATCTCTCATCCATTATAATGTTTTATATTCTTTTCATTTTAATATTTAGATCACAGAGGTCATTGGTTGAGAGTTCTCAGGACATATCTGATGTGTTATACCAAGACAAATTGAACAGTTATAACAGAAGTACGAATACCAGGACAGATTTGTTGTCATACCAACCACCTAACATTGATCTGGCTGACAATGATGATGAGGATGAAGATACAGTAACATACAGAGTCTTGGATGACCTACCAGCCAATGGCAATGATCTAGAATTAGACAAAAGAACAAGTTATGTACCACCACAAAATACACCACTTATATCACAGTGTGGTTCCCATGGAGATTCATTTAGAAAGTCTAAACCACTAGATAGTTTATATACACCAGCACCAAGGATAGGTAGGTTTATAAAACAAAACAAAAACTATCTGATCATTATTGACAGTTTTAATTCCCCAAAGAACTTATAGATTTAATAAACAAAGTTTGTTATTATCTCATTGAATTATTATTTTGCATACACAAAAACACACATATATATAATATACACATATTTAGTTGTTAATCTCACTCTCTCTTTCTCTCTATCCCAGTTCACAATTTGATGATGACAGAAGGGAACAAGACAGTGGAGTTGAGTAATGTAACATTAAGCTCCAGTGAAGAGTTTTTCACTTCTATCAAGGGGGTCAGTTCAGGAATGTAGAGGAAACTGAAGTGACAAGAAAAAACCAACCTTGGGCAAGCCAACTGAAAAATCTTTCCTCTCTAGGATCTACCAGGTGTGGGGTTTGAACCTATGTAGTTAAAAGATCTGTAATCCACAAGCGAGTGGCTTTAGACCACTTGGCTACTGAGGAAAAAGTGAACCATGATATCTTTTATAATTTTGAACTTTTATGGTCCTTTACTTTCATCTTTCTTTTATCATTATTTCATACGAGTAATATGCTTGTCTGCTACTGTATAAATGTATTTGACATATATTGTATAATTTTTATTAAGTTTGTTTTTATAAATTAGCCCCAGAGAGTCATGGAATAAAGCTTATATCTATAGAAGAAATCCGTATCCTTTTGATTGTGTGACAAGAAGTAGTGATATATATGTAGTATAAATGTATTCCCAGAAAATACTTAAAATGGGTCCACCAGCAGATCAAGACTCCATAGTGCAGAACTAAATGTGAAAAAATGTTTACCTTAACATTGCAAATTCCTATAATAACGTCATTTTTAAGGAAAATATCACATATCAAAAGGAAAAAATTGTTCCAAACAAATATCGGGTATCAAATGGAACCCTGGTGAGCCCATTACTTATTATAAAAATCATGAATAATATGAACGATTTCAATATTGGCAAGATTCCATGTGCTAAAATTTGTGTAGTCCTAAAACTATACAATCTAAATTTGTATTCCATACATCATATTCTCATGTGTTAAAGAGTTTGTTAATGTGATTGCTGGTGATTGATGGTTTTCTTCCAAAACTGACCAGCTAGATGTTATTGAATGAACTGTGGCACAAAACTTAGATTCCTATCTTTGGCTCAGAACATTTCAGTTTTATTTCACTTTGTCAGTTCACTTACAGTAGTTTCTATGGGTACTCTAGTTTCCTCCATTATCCCTAAATGACTCCTCAATGAATAAATCTGACTGGGACATATAATTATCAAAACTCCATTCCCACTCTTTAGTTCAGAACACCTTACAGTCATATTTCACACTCCAGACTCAGTGTTATTTTAATTCCTTAATACATACAACAGCTGTAGACTACAGAAGTATATTTCCATATCAGTACTTCAACACTGTACAGTCCAGAGTTTTTCCAGATGTAAGATAGAATTTTTGTAAACTATTATTAGTTTAAAAGCATCTTCTGATTTATATTATAGCAAGAACTTCTAAAAAAAAAGTTGGTTAATCTTACAAAAAAATAAGCAGTTCATTAAAACAGCTTCAATGCATTTATTTATATTACTTGCAATACACTGCATCACTCAACTTGCAAGGGTAGGAGGTGTATAGAAGCTAGATAAGTATATAATTAGATGGCAATCTATGTGGTTTAAATTATTAGCTACAGTTCTGATTCATCAGATACTCTTCAGAACCATCACACCTACAGAAGGAGTGCTTGCTCCATAAGTGGGAGGTCATGGGTTCGAACACCGACTGGGTCTGACCAAGGCTTAAAAGTTGGTAGTGACTTTTTTCACCAAGCACTCAGCATTACAAAATGAAAGTCATGGTTATTTCCAATGGTAACTTAAAATAAACGAGGTCCCATGTCACAGTAGGCTTGGCACAATAAAGAACTCTGCTGTATAATGCCATCAGCGCAACGTACAGGCAAAATTTCTGCACCTTTGCTTATAGCTGGCAACATCTCGATATGAGTTAAATGTTCCTCACTGGGACGTTAAACGCCATTACTCAACTCAACCTACGGTAGAGGTATTATGTGATACCCTCCATTTTCATTGACATGCACTCATTTATCTGTCCCTCTGTCTGTTCTCTGGTGATTTCCAGATGATAATTTTGGAACAAGAGAGGCAGATTTTTTTTTTTTTGGTTGTTTTGGCTATTAATGACCCTTGACACTTTAGATAATACACAGCTTTCTACATTTTGATCAGTATGGTTTAAGATGTATTAATTTTCATTTGTTTTTGTAGATATTTTACTCTGACAAGCCAGTAGTAGTCAGTGCTCCGACTGGATCGGGAAAGACTGTTGTGTTTGAACTAGCCATCATTAGGCTGCTAATGAAACTGGAGAAAGAAGTTAATAGAAAATTCAAAATTGTTTACAGTAGGTTTGAGATAAATTTTTACAGAGCATTTTATTCTTTTACTCTTAATAGCTGTAAAATTGGAGGAGGTTGATTGGGACATTAACTATAAGCCAATTCAATTCCTCACTCCATAATCTTCCTGATTTCTCTTTTCTCTGAATCAGCTGCAATGAAATGAAAGTAAATTTTAGAATAAATGTCCAAGGGTGATTTAGATTATTGTTTCAGGCCATGACCTCAATTTGTATATATAAAAAACCCAGATGAATGGCAATTACATGTACATTATGGATAGATTTAGTAAATACATGTATTAAGATACTGCAATAATGTTCTTTTTTTAGGTAAAAGTTTTTGCAGCTTTAAGAACTATGACCATTTTGCAGGAATTAATTCTCACGTTTTTAAGGCAAATAACAAAATTTTTCCGCTTTGTTTTGAATTTTTCATGTAAAAATGTGGATTGAGAAATAACTTAAAATTAATACAACCCGAAAAAGTACAATAATTATTACAGTATATGTATTTCAGTGGCTCCTATCAAAGCATTATGTAATGAGAGGTACCTAGACTGGAAGAAGTTTGAGAAGTTTGGAGTTAAGTTGTTAGAACTAACTGGTGATACAGAACTTAGTGAATATGATGAACTTCAGGAAGCTAACATCATTCTGACGACCCCAGTAAGTGTTTCGGTACCCATTGTAAAATATGGAGTTTTAAGCCAAGTTTTCTGTAATGGAACTTGCAGACTTCCCAATTTTGAATAAGTCCATTTTTTAGCTGCAACTTACTTCATTTTATTTCAAAGTGAAACTTTTTGTATTTCCTTGGGACTTTGATATTTTATACAACAAACCTGTGTGCCTTTAGAAATACAAGTGTGTGGAATAATTTCTCAAACCAACTGAATAAATAATTCAGCTACATGTCTCAACTAAGGGATTGACAGTTAACAATCTTAACTTAATTACCAATGAGTTCTACAACTTTCAACCTCTTGTATGTATATGATATTAGTTCAAATTTACCAAAATTACAAATCTGAATTTTGTTGTGTATCGGATGAACATTATTTGATTATAATTTGCAGGAGAAGTGGGACAGTACAACAAGAAGATGGAGGGATAATAAATTTGCTGTTCAGTCAGTTTGTTTATTTTTGATTGATGAGGTAAAACTTTAATTTACATTTAAATTAATGCGAGGAACTATTTTTGTAAAAAAAAAAATAGATTTAGATGGTCACATGTAAAGTACAACAGAAATCTCTTGATAATGTCCCTCAATAACTTTGCCACTTATTGCCACAAGAGAACTTTGTTATATGACTTTTATAACCTTTGCCATTTCACGTATTTCCACAATATTGTGACTTCTTAAAGCCTATTTCTTTCTCAATTTATCACCCAAATCAGACTGAATAAATGGTGGCATGAATTGAGATTTCATTCTTAATAGCTCTTATCAAAATTAGTCCCTAAAATGTGAATCTGAAAATTTCATATTACAAACAAAATTATTACTAATTCTATAGACATACATGCATATATCAACATTTCAAATTTTAAAATATATATTTTTTCCATACAGATACACGTCCTAAATGACAACACTAGAGGAGCTACAATAGAAGCTGTTATCAGTAGAATGAAGACAATACAAGCTGCACTGAGTAGATCTAGTATTGAAAACTTGTTACCTAAACTCAGATTTGTTGCTGTGTCAGCTACATTGCCCAACATTGAAGATGTAAGTAAAAACTAGGTCACTGTGACCTCTTTCTACTAAACATTTGGACTTATTTTGAGGGGCTTCTATCGAAGCTATAGGTCACTGTGACCTCTTTTTACACACAAAAAAGGTCACCTAAACTCAGATTAGTTGCTGTGTCAGCTGCATTACCCAACATTGAAGATGTGAGTAAAAACTAGGTCACTGTGACCTCTTTCTACTAAATATTTGGACTTATTTTGATGGGTTACAATATAAGCTGTAGAATGAATACAATACAAGCTGCATTGAGCATTTTGAGTAGATTTAATACTTAAAACTTTTTACCTAAACTCAGATTTGGGGCTGTTTCAGCTACATTACCCAACATTGAAGATGTGAGTAAAAACTAGGCCACTGTGACCTCTTTCTGTTAAATATTTGGACTCATTTTGAAGCTACTATAGAAGCTGTTCTCAGTAGAATGAAGAAAATACAGGTCACTGTCAACTCTTTTTAATAAAACATTATCAGACATAGAAGATGTGAGTAAAAATTAGGTCACTGTGACCTACTTTTATCGAAACTTTAAATTTATGCTCTGTCATCTATGTTATCAAATATTTTAAAGATGTTGAATAAACAAGGTCACTGTGACCTTTTTTTACTGAAGCAATAGATTTTAAAAATTCAAGAGACTTACACACCCTCTTGTTTTATCTTACAGATAGCTGAGTGGCTCGGCGACACTTCACCTGCTTTATATTTTAAGTAAGTTTACAGTGATGTCATAGGGTTTATCCTTCAAATAAACAAACACATAAAAGTTAGTAGACCTAGAAAATTTGGGGAGAATTATTTTGTTCCAATGGATGGTAAAATTAGAATAAAACTGTGCCACATTTTTGTTCTGAAATAGCGGATTGTTTCTCTACACATGAAAGATGGCGTAAGATTTTTAAACATGTATTTTTATGTTTTATATTGGACGCTAAAAAGTTTTCTTGAAATATAACAAACAGAAAAGCTACTGTAAATCACTTAAATTTCGTGGCACCTTTTTTTCGCGACCCCGTGATGCAAACAATTTCGCGACATAAAATTTTCGCGATATCCCATGTCGAACACCAGAATTAAGGAAGGTTTTTCTTATAGCAGCTGATTTCAATGTTAATATGATGTTCATCTAGTTATTTGGCCTATACCAAATTTTTGAATTTTTATTTTCGCGCACTTTATTTTCGCGATTCTTGAACAGATCACGAATATCGCAAACATAAAGTGCTTGGGAAAAAAATGTGATTTACAGTATATAAATTCCAGAAGTAATTTTTCCCTTTACAATTTTGTTTACAGTATGTGCTTTTTAAAAGTTGAGATCATGATTTAAAAAATATTCCTGATTTTGATAATTTTCTGCTGTTTTTTCTACACAAAAATCATCAAAATTGACCCAAGAATACTGTCAATAAATATATAAATACAATGTATGAGCAAGAGAAAAGACAGAATATAATCTTGGATATAATAAGAAATTAATTTTACTCCAGGTTAGATGAGAGTTTAAGACCAGTCAGATTACGTAAGGTTGTGTTAGGATTTCCATTTGATCAACAAAAGGTTCAGATTTTCAGTTTGACATGTCACTGAACTATAAACTAGCTGGCATCATCAATACATACTCTGATGATAAACCTACACTTGTGGTAAGTTGTACAAGTTCATGCTGGGCAAAAATGGGAAGGAATAGAATGAAGTAATGTCTTTTACATCCCAACCAAGATTCTTTCACTTAAACTACCTGGAATCATCAATACATACTCTGATGGTAAACCAACATTCACATTATACAGCCCCAGTGTCTTCTAAAGTTGTACAAGCCATGTCCAACATTCAATCTGTAGCAGGCCCTTGTGCCATTGGCCCCAAAATAATTTTGTACCGAAAAAATACTGTCTTTGGACCCATCTTTTAATTATTAGTTCACTTGTTCTTGATTTTGTGTTATCATATTGACATGATCGACCCAGGTTTTGAAAACATAGCCCCAGGTTTCTGAAAGTCTTGGCCAAGATAACCCCACCAACTACATTTCTGGATTGAACACTGCATGTCAGGCAAAAAAATGAAGAAGTTGAGTGAAGATGTCTTTTTTACACTCTTATCAAGATTTTTCACCTTTATTGAGATTTTTAGTTTGTAGAATGTAAGGTGCCTACTTTTTCATAGTAAGGCTTGCCTAAGTGGGTTTTCAACCTAGCTTATGAGAAGGATTGTGATCCATAATCCAGCATATGATTGGCAAAAGAGGTCTGAAAGAGGAGAGGATGTTTTGGTTTTTCCAACATTTAAAACAATTCTATAAATACATGACCTGATCATAAAAGGACTAGAGGAAAATGCTTCAAAATTCTGTTCAAACTTATACTATGAAATAATTTATTTCTGCGGTGTCCGATTTTTGTGGTTCTAAGAAAAATACCATTTTGTGGGGTGGTAAATTCATTGTTGGTGATTTCCATTTAAGGTAAATTTTTAAGATATACAATGTCATTGACTTGTGAATAGTGGGTCAGACTATCCACAAAAAATGATTTCAGCAGAGATCTTAAGTTTGTTAATACAATGATTAAATGATATTGAAATCTAAAAATTGACAGAAATATTCACATTTATTTTAGAAATTTTCTTCGACAGATACTGTAAGATATGAATGCATTGTGTAGAAAACACATATCAGTTTTGTCTCAATGTTTTGTCTTTTCCTATTCTTAGTTTTGTTCTACAAGAAAAAGTACCCAGCAGGCAGCTGAACTTCTAGCCAAGGATGCCAGGGGAACATACATAAAAAATGTACAAGCTAAACAAATTCTACAGAAAAATTCTAACATGCTTAAAGACTCAAAATTAAGAGGTGAGGTATAAAATGTTAACCTTTTTCAATTACTCCAATTTAAGATGTAATAAGAGGGAAGAAACACCTAAAAAATACACTTCCTCTTTGAATGCCATGATTGAGGATTGAACTAGGCCCTACCAGGTGAAAAGTACCACAAGTTTAAAAGATTTGGACCAGAAAGCCTGACATTTTACTCACAATATTATATCTCTATATACAACACCACTACGGCTGGTAACTCGGCACTATTACAAAGAGGAGATTCAATTTACATTTCATTATCAAAATATTCTAATGAGCTGTTTAGACAGTATTTTGTTTTATTACAGTACCGGTCTATTTTTGTGTAAAGCCAAGAAGCAAGAATTTGTTTGGCAGATTTAATTTCACTTCATCAGATAAAAAAATGAAATGTTTATGGTAGTTTTATTAACTAATTTGATAGTTTTTTATATTTTTTAATTTATTCCTGTTTTAAATATTAACAGATTTACTTGCAAAAGGAATTGGTTATCATCATGCTGGTTTAGATTTACATGACAGAAAGATTATTGAGGAAGTTTTTTATAATGGTCAACTACAAGTTCTCGGTTTGTATACATGACATTAACATTTAAATACAGTATCTATCTTTGCTGAATCTGTCCTCACTTTATACCAAACCAATACATTAGCTGAGTTGGAAAAGTTCTAACTCCATGTGGGGGGGGGGGGGGGGGGGGGGGGGGGGGGGGGTCATGGGTTCAAACTCCAGTCAGAGTCTGACCAAGTCTTAAAATAGGTAGTTATGGTTCTTTTGTTTAACACTCTGATTTCAGAAATGAAAGTGACTGAAAAATTGATGTCACAGCAGGCAGAGCATGTTAAAGAATCCTCACTGCATATTGCCCTGAGCGCACTGCAAAGGTAAAAATTTCTGGTAATTCACCTGTAATTATTGACATCTCGATATAAGTAAAAATTCTTCAATATGAAATAAAATCCCATTCAATCAATCAATTATTATATACCTATAGGTATTCTAGCCACCTTGTTTATTTCATGTTATTGTGGTTCCCTAATTTTGAAATAAGGCATTATTCTGAAGCAAAATAATACTGGACTAAACTTATAGGCATAGAAAGTGGTGTGATGGCATTTGTTTGCCCCAGTCAAAATTTTTTCATTATTGTGTATCATGGTAGTCAGTTATTAGATGGTGGTGGAAACTTGAGTATCCAAAGAAAACAAGTACCTTCAGAAAGTGTGCTGACACTAGGATCTGTCAGAGTGAGATTGGAACCTAGTTGTAGAACATATTTCCTTCACAATCAAAGCTAACACACTCCACTCCACTTTCATTAGCCTGTTAAATAAATTTTTATAATACTAATTGCTGTATTTAACAGTTGCACTAGTACATAGCTATGGGCGTAACCTTCCACAATTGGGTTATTCTTAAATCTACACAGTATTACAATATGGGAGTTCATGAAGAATATTCTGATACACAAGTTTTACAGATGATCGGCAGAGCTGGTAGACCTCAGGTAAGGAATTGAAATACAAGCTTGACTTTGTTGTTGCACTAAATAACCACAAGATCAGTTGGAATGGTGGATGGAAAATCTATTACTATCACAGTGCCATATGATAGTGAAATACGCCCTCCACTAATTCAATTATTGAAAAATTATTTTTCAGAGAAATATTCAATATAGCTTGATTCTGTCATTTTTACGCTTTTTTGTAGTTTAAATTTA
This sequence comes from Anadara kagoshimensis, assembly GCA_021292105.1. Classification (NCBI taxonomy): domain Eukaryota; kingdom Metazoa; phylum Mollusca; class Bivalvia; order Arcoida; family Arcidae; genus Anadara; species Anadara kagoshimensis. The sequence goes on along the minus strand of CM037869.1, from coordinate 57,285,452 downwards.
AAATATTACTGGAGGGTACAAACAGAAATCTACTTTAACTATTACATATACATCAATATAACCCAGCACAGTTTCAGATTCTTGATTCTCCATAGGATAAGCCTCAGTCCAGCGCGTAAAGTAATCTGTCACAATTCGAATATACTTTTTATTACTATTTGTACGAACCAGTGGACCCAATATGTCCATGGCTACGCGTTCCATTGGGGCACCTACTAGGTATTGTCTCATCTTGGCACGCATCGTCTTTTGGGGATTCTTCCTAGCCTGACACTCTTTACAAGTGTTACACCAAAGTGTCACAGCCTCTTTTTAACCGACCCAATAGAATCTTTCTTTAACCCTGCACAGTGTGCGTTTGATCCCAAGGTGTCCACAAGTCGGATTATTATGTAAGGAAAGATTAATACATGTGATCTGAAATGCACTATTATGACAATAATTTATTGTATTATTCATTATTTTTATTGTAGTTTGATACCAGTGCTACTGCAGTTATAATGACAAAAATACAAACAAAGGTAAGTAAGTTAATACAGAGTGGTGTTGTTGTTAATGTTGTAATGTTGTTTAACGTTGCATCAGCAATGTCTTGGCTATTCATAAAGAGAGTGAGTTATTAATCTCTAAGGGTTGATTAAAGAAGAATGTTTGAATATGTGTGAGATGTTTGAGTGTATTTTGTGGAATGTTTTGTACTATTTGCACTCAGGGTGACTTAAAGGTGTTAGCTCACCAAGTCAGTCAGTATGCAACAGGTGAGTAAACCACTCCCGAGTTAATTATACTCGCACCTGGTGAACCAAGACAGTCAGTAAATCAGTATCATTGTTTGCTTCCATTGTTTCAGGTTTTTGGTTAAAATTTCGATAAGCAATTGTCCTGGTGTGTTATCAGTGTTGTCTGTTCTTTTCACTTCTTCCACCTCTGCGGTAGCTCAGTTGGTAGTGTGCTTGCTTTGTAAGTGGGAGGCCATGGGTTCAAACCTCGACCGATAATGACTCAAGAACTGAAAGTGGGTAGTGACTTTACTTTTTGCCAAGCACTCAGCATTACGAAATGAAAGTTGAGGTTCTTTTGGATAGGTCCTGTGTCACTGTGGGCTTGGCACAATAAAGAACTCTGCTGTATAATGCCATCAGGGCAACACTTAGTAAAAATTTCTGCACCGAGGTCTCGATATAAGTGAAATATTTTTGACTGGGACATTAAACACCATTACTCAATTCAACTCAACTCTTCACCTCTTCCCAATATTACCATGCTGTTAACTTCCTTAAACAAATAAATCATTGAGACCACTGGTTAAAATGGAATAATGAAAATGATAATTTTATTATAAAATTTTGCCATTAATACACTTTTATATGATTTCAGATGAAGTATGAGTCACTTCTTAATGGAACACAGTTGATAGAGAGCAGGTAAGTGTTATGTGTACTGCATGACTACTACTAAAGATGACAAACTAATCATCTGTGGTCTGCTTGTTATAAGAAACTTCTGTAAACATATTTTCGAGGTGTACCAATTTTTGCTTTTTTTTTGTGGCCCTTTGTTTTGCGCAAAAATTGATACCAAGCAAAAATTATATTTATTGTGTTATAGTGCATATTTCAAAAATGCAAAAATTTATCTACACGAATATACCTATACCACGAAAATAAATACATGCAAAATTGAATATGTTTACAATATTGAAACAATTTGAGAAATTTAAAGGAAAAATGGATATACATTTAATATTACTAGTAACTTAAATTTCCACCTGTCCCAATATCGTTTCCATTTTATGAAACTTATGTTTGTACAAATGTATGTATCAACATGAGAAGATCTCAAATTTCGGTGTGTATGTCAACGTCAAGGTCATGAGGTTAGATCATGCATTTGGTTCCTAAAGACAATGTTAGGTATGGGAGTATTTGTCTCTCAAGAGACTGCTGCTCTAGTTAATTTGTGTTTATTTTATTTCAGTTTACATAAGAATTTGATAGAACATCTCAATGCTGAAATAGTTTTACACACTATTAATGATATATCTATAGCTATGGAGTGGATAAGGTACACCTTCCTGTACATCAGGGTGCTTAAAAACCCTAAACATTATGGTAAGTTTTACACACAAAACGAATCTTTAAAATACTAAGCTAGAAAATGATTTTTAAGGGAAGAACATGTAGTTTTGCAAAATCCAACACAACCGAGCACAATGACATGACAGTACAAGTCATGATTCAATGATGGCACTGCCAACACCGACAAAACCATGACTTGGCTTGTGTTGTGTTCTTGGCTGTGTTGGCTGTTTTATCATTACCTTGTATTCTTCCACATCAAACTGAAATGAAGATGGTAAAATACAGATTCTGTAAAAAAATTCCCCCTGTTAGAAAACATAAGCAGAGGTCCTAACATTTCATATACATGTAATTTTGATCCTTTTCTATATTTTCCTATACAACTTGAAGATTAGACTTTCATATGAGATGGAGATATCCCCTGTCCTGTTGTAATATATCCTGAATATTCTTCATTGTTGTGTTCATCAACTCATCATTCACAGACACACGTCATAATAATTATAACTTTGTTTTATATATTTAAAACTGAACAAGAGCATTGAAGAATTTTGTTTTTATAGGTATGCCTACAGGACTAAACAAAGAACAAGTCGAGAGAAGACTACAAGGTCAGTTTTATACTAACTGCAGTGATATAGCTACATGTACAGATTAAGATGCTCTACTGAGTCGCCTAAAAGGTACTCCATAATTTAATCAGTAGAGCGCTGGGTTTTTAAACGGGAGACCTGGGTTTGATTTCTGGAATTTTTTTCAGTGTCACTAGCATTTATGTTACCTAACTCATATTAAGGTGGTCAGTTCAAGGATGGAGGAAGAAACCAAAGTGCTGAAGACAACCACCAACTTTCACCAAGGAAACTGACAAATCTTCTGATTAAACTAGGATCTTTAATCCCAGTGTGTTTTATCCCCCATTCAAGATTCTAGCTGTCACTTTTATCAAGGTAGTTGTAAGTTTTTGTGGAGGAAACAGAAGTACCTGTAAAAATCCATCTGCCTTCATCATGTGATTTGACAACCTTTCAGCCATTAATTAAAAAAACTGGAAATGAATTAACACATCACAAAATAAATTTATTTTCTTCAATATTTGCATTTTTTCAGACTTGTGCATGAAAAATTTAAATCAGCTTGCTGGGATTAATTTAATATCCATGGATGATGAAACATTTGATGTAAAGCCCACAGGTTTGTCAAAACTCTCTCTTTCTGTACATATGGTGACTTGAAATTAAATGCACAACTCTCTCTCTCTTTCTGGTTTTTCTACCCTTAGTGTGCAGTTTAACATTTCATTTATCAGCTGAATTGACTGAAGCAATATCAAATTAAATGCCTTGCTCTGTTGACCTAAAAGTTTACTTTTAAGCACATATTTATTTAGGCAGGTAACTCCACATTAGTCATAAAATCATTATATATTTTTCAGAGGCTGGTAGGTTGATGGCTAGGTATTGTATTGCTTATATGAGAAATTCTGTAAATTATCTGCCACAGAAGAGTATATTGATCTGGTAGTTTGTAAATTATCTGCCACAGAAGTATATGTGATCTGGTAAGTTTTGTAAATTATCTGCCACAGAAAGTATATGTGATCTGGTAAGTTTTGTAAATTATCTGCCACAGAAAGTATATGTGATCTGGTAAGTTTTGTAAATTATCTGCCACAGAAAGTATATGTGATCTGGTAAGTTTTGTAAATTATCTGCCACAGAAAGTATATGTGATCTGGTAAGTTTTGTAAATTATCTGCCACAGAAAGTATATGTGATCTGGTAAGTTTTGTAAATTATCTGCCACAGAAAGTATATGTGATCTGGTAAGTTTTGTAAATTATCTGCCACAGAAAGTATATGTGATCTGGTAAGTTTTGTAAATTATCTGCCACAGAAAGTATATGTGATCTGGTAAGTTTGGATCCTCAGCATGATCAGGCAAGAGTGTGTTCAATGACAATTTTGTTCCAACAAAATATTGTCAGAGAGCCAGCCTACCCTGGCCCATCTTATCAATCTAAGTTGGGTAATGAATAAATCCAGTATTCATTTACTGTAAAAGTTCAAATGATGCCATAAGACATTTGGACTGATTGATAAAAATGTGTTTGAGTATTGCCCTTTTCAAATGCATGCATCAATGCATCAAATTATGTTCAGTCTATTTTTGAAAACATGGTTTTTTAAAGGGCCGGGATAACCAATCATCTACATTTCTTGAGTGTTTTACACCCCAGTCAAGATCCTTTAACTTGCATCAAGGATGTCACTTCTGTGATAGTGAAGGAAACCAGAAGGCCCATAGAAAACCACTTACCTGTGACAAGAGAAACAATAAACTTTCTTGCACCAGGATGTGCCCTGAGTAGAGTTTGAACCAAGACAGTGAGGGGCACTGTGTCTGTAAGTGTTCACTTTAGACCACTCATGCCACCAAGGCTCAGAGGGAAGAAATGGTTAAAAATCAAGTCATTATTGAAGTGAAGAAAACATACACATTAGATCACTCAGCCACTAAGGTACCTTCAGTTTCAGTGGGCATTTTGGATACTAATTTATCTAAGTTCTGATTATAAATGTTTAAGTCCTTGGATCATTCCTGATGAATTTCCAACCCCTTGTACTGTAAATAAGAAATTTTTTTATATTTTGTTTATCTGCGTAAATTCACAATAGTTCCCAAGACGTGAAAATAACACAATGGTGATTGTTTTATATGGATAAAATTCCCATGTACCGGTAATTATGCTGATCACCACCGTACCAAGCTAAAATAAAAGTGTGGGAATAACTTGTAATATCACTTGTTGCGAAAATTAACTGACATAAAAAATTTCCCGATCTACTGTGCTTCTGCTCTGTGTCTGATTGTATAGTGACGGTCCTTCATTATTGGAAATTATTTTTCAAAAATTAATTTCAGATATATGTATTGTCTGATAGTGAAGAATTTACTGAGATTTCATTGAGAAATAATGAAAAGAAAACACTCAATACATTGAATAAAGACAAGAACAGAATGACCATAAGGTGAAGGCCATATTGTTATCTTTTTATCGCCTGCTTTTCAAAGAAGAAGGGGGGGGGGGGGGCATTAAATTGGAAATCCCATCTTGCAGTCTATCCATCCAGATAATTCTTGTCTGCAGTAATTCTCCAAAACTATGAAGCAATATTTTAAGAAACTTGGTGCAAAGCATCAATATTGATGAGAGATATACATATCATTAACCCATGTTGGTTTGCTCCTTTTCGTGGTAGTTACGGCCCTTTGATCATAAGTGCAAATCACAAAAAACACCCACTGATGAGGGATCTTAATTCACTTAATTATTTTTTCACTTGAATTGATATTGATATCAATATTGAAAAAAATTCTTCTTATCAGTACAATTGTGCAAAACAAATCTAACTGGTAAAGGGGCATAATTTCATTAAATATTGAAGCAGCATCTGGATTTTTCAATATGCACAACTTTAGGTCTTGACAAATACACATATCAAATTTCACCAAATTCCAGACTAGTTATCTGTATTACATCTTTTTTATTTAGATATCCATTACAAGGGAAGATCAAAACAAAACAGATGAAAGTCAATTGGTAATTAAATGTTGAAAGTTAATTGGTCCAGACTATTTAATTAAATTGTTTTCCATTTTTTGACCTGTTGAATTTTGATGCTTAACAATTACTTGGTTAAATTGACTACCCAAGGCAATGCTTGGACTAATGTTTCTTTTAAAACTTTTAAGAATTATGTTGCAGAATATTTGTGTTTCATTGCAAAAAAAAATGGATTTCACCCAACAATATGCATCGCTAGTTTTGTTCCTTACATACTGAAAAACGGGATTCATCACTAGCATTTATTCTGTCAAATTTTGGTGTCAGAAAGTGGTGATAAATGAAGGAAATTAAGCTTATAAAGAAATATACAGAAGAAATTATTTTTTGGACTTTCAAAATGGCCATAAAGCAAGGTGGCAAAGTTATGGAAGGGCATTCAAATGGGGTGTTACTGTGACTGCACCATGGACATGAAACTGAAAATTTCATGTCACAAAATAATTTTGGGTTTGTAACAGGAAATTTAAATACTTTACATGTACACCTTGTTTCAGCTTGATTCAATCTCAACTTGGATGTTTACTGGTACAAGATTTTTCCCTTCAGCAGGACACAACTAGGATATTCCGAGTTGCCCAGAGGATAGCTAGAGGTAAGATGTGACTCTGTTATAGATATATCTATGCTTTATGAAAAAATGATTAAATTTATTTCTGGTTTTTAAAAAAAAAAAAATTCTAGATTAATGTAGTATATATTTGAATGGATTCTGGTTTAAAACCTATTCAAAATTTATTTCGCTTATATTGAGATGTCTCTAACTCCTGTTATAGATAAATCTATGCCTTATGAAAAAAAATAATTAAATTTGTTCCTGGTTTTAAAAAAAAAAGCATTTTCTAAATTAGTGTATCATATGATTGAACGGATTAAGGTTTACAACCTATTCAAAATTATTTCACTTATATTGAGATGTCTCTAACTTTTTCTTCAATGTCCATGAGTCTGTAGCACAATAATAAGTTTGATGGTCTTTATTATGTTTTGGTAATATATTATAATTATGTAAAAGTTTGAAACCCAATGTGCAATTCTAGGGATCACTATTTGTAAAATAAATGGGATGGTTTTATCCCACCAAAAATACTTTAACCACACCACTGAACATCATTTTGCAAGCATATCAAGTATTCATTTTTATACATGTATAAATTATTATTTTTATAAAGGTTTGGTAGAAATGCTTTGGCTGAAAGATGATTACAAGACATTACATAATGCAGTACTGTTGTGTAAAAGTTTAAAAACCAGATTATGGGAGGATTCTAAACATGTCACTAAGCAGTTAGATAGGATAGGTATGATTATTACCTATATAGACACTGGTTTAATTTTGTTTTTACTTTTTTTACCATGGAGAAATAAAGAGTATGAGATTAACACATTTAATAATGACAGTGAAGCAATTGTTTTTTTTTTTGTTTTTTGGTTTTTTTTTTTTTTTTGTCACTTAACGATCATTATGGATGGTGTATTCCTGTTAGTCCAACATTTGATATTTCATAATTCCTGATAGTCCAACATTGCTTATATATACATCTAAGATTCATGTTTATTTAGCGAATTATACTTTATTTCAGAATTTTACTAGCTTTATTTTTTTGTACCTCTATTTTCTTAAAAATTTACCAAATATAATTTATTTAAAATTTAGTTATATATGTTCACTATTTTCAAGTGATTTTCAATTTAATAATTTCCTAAAAACAAATTTCACAATTTATTTAAAATTTACACAATTTATTTAAAATTTACACAATTTATTTTAAATGTACACAATTTAATAAAAATTTACACAATTTAATAAAAAAAAAAAGTTACACAATTTATTTAAAATTTACACAATATTTTAAAATTTTATACAATTTATAAATTATGATATATTTAAAATTTATAATTTATCTAATTTTCTAAGAAAATTCACAATTTATCTTATTCTCTTAAGTTCTTTACTTTGGTTCTTTTTTTTTTTTTTTGCAATATTATTTACATCAAATTGCAAATAATAACATGTGAACCAATCATTATGGATGCTGAATGTTAATACATATACTTGTTTTTGAAGAAAGAATTTCTTAGTATGCAAGATAAATACAACACAAAATTTCTTAAGGCAAAGAAATATCCTTTTGCACATGAAGATAACAATTTAGAATTAAACAACACATAATTTCAATAAACTATGTGCCAGGTTGTTAGGACATTGCCTGCATACTAGGTGATACATATGCTTTTTGTGAACTTTGAAATATGGTTGTGGGGACTTTGTCTGTTTACAAGGTGAGACATATGCTACCTTGGAACTCTTGTTTAATGAACTGGATATGATGCAACAAGCTACACTGTGCTTTTAACAACTTTTGATGGATTAGATGTGAAAAAAAAACAAAAGAAAACTGTTCTTGCTGGTTATTTTTTTTTTGTTGGATTAAGTGTGCAGTTAAGCTAGACTGTTCTTGTTTGTTAAAGTTATTATCTTATTATCTTTAGGACCTGCTCTCTCTAATGCTCTTGTAAATGCTGGCATAATCAGTTTTCAGAAAATTGAAGAAACAAATCCAAGAGAATTAGAACTGGTACATTTATAGTTGTTAATGTTTAATGTTTAAATATTTTTTTTTTAAATTGTTTATATTTTTAAAATGTTTGTTGTATCTTCACACATTCAAGTTATTGAACTGCTAGTTCTGTATTGGGTGAAAAATAATTGAATATTGTTTTAAAGACATTTTATTTATTTGTTTTGTTTGTTTAATTGCTTATTTTCTGCTGTTTTATTTATATTCTGGAGAGATATAAGATATATGTCACTAAAGTTGACAAACCTGCTTAATTTCCATAGGGGCCCCATAATTTATCCCAAAGTTAAAAATGTACATTTATTTTAAACTATGTATGATGAACATAGTTGTACTAAATTCCAAAAAGTTCATTCATCTTAAGAAGTGTGCTTAGCAGGTGAAACAGGAGCTCCAAAATTTTTATCTTTCTAATAAAGTGATAAAGATAATTGTCATATCAAGAATAAAATGTGTATAAGTTTATTTTGACATTATGACCAAAACCTAAAACTACCTGTATGCTGTTTGATGAAGTATTTGTCTGTGGCTACAATTAGACCATGTAGATATTTCTTTAAAAATGGCTATATGGGATGACGGTCCAGGATGACATCTATACCAGCAATATCTTGTATCTATTGAGTCGCAGTGTTTTGGTTGACAAAACTGTATAAAAATATTTTTCTTTCAATTTTCTTTCAAATTTGTATCAAAAGTCATATTAGTGATGTTACATCATAAATTATTAAGCCTGAAATAATTGTTAATTTTTCATGTACTACCAAAGCAATATTTGAAAAAATTTTGTATAGGGCTGAGTGAATAATCAATCAGAGAATTCATTGTTGGATTGATTGATTGAAAGGGGTTTTATGTCCCAGTCAAGAATATTTTACTTATATCGAGATGTCACCAGCTATAGGTGAAGTAAAAGAAACTTTTACCTTTGCAGTATATGAAGGACAATGTGAAGGGGATGTTCTTTAATGTGTCATTCCTCTGTGACAATTTTTTTAGCATCAGAGGCACCTTACCATAGCTACAGTCAAACCTGTCTATAAAGCCCAAGGAAACCAGTAAAAGTGGCCTTTATATACAGGTTCAAATAATATGAATAAAGAACAAATGAGATACTAGTCTACTCTGCATACTTTAACACAATAAACAAAACGCAAATATACATTTGCCGACTAGCCGTGCGCTGCTATACGAACGGGTCAACATTTATTACACCTAAATATTGGTATAAGGAAATATTAAACAAGATAGTATTGACAAATAAATGCTTAGTGTAAAATAACATTAAACAATGTATTATGAACTATAAGTAACCGCCAAAGTGAGTGTCCATAAACAAAAACATTCGATCCATAAACTGACCTCTTTAAATTACAGTAAACAAAAGCCGGCCAGGAAAAACCAAAAAACCCCATATTTAAGTGGGAAAATGGAAACCTGTGTCAGAAACCGGTTGCTAATGTTTACATTATAAAAAGCGTTTGACTTCGCAAAAATAAATAATCTTTTCTTTCTATTTTTAAAATTTGATGTGAATAGATCGAGCGCATAGCTAGAACTGAAACACTCAGTGTTAAACACAGGTTTTTCACACCTGAGTTAACACACCCACCCGTGTTAATGCAAATACATAGTAGACAACAAATTCCCGCTATACTTTGAACTGCGGGAATTTAAAATTCTACTGGTCTTTATAAGCAAGTGACCCTTATATAGAGGTGACCTTTAAGGCAGGTTGGACTGTACTTCTTTATAAATTTTATTTGTAGATTGTTAACAGACATCCACCATTTGGTAATCAGATAAGGGATATTGTAGCTGGTCTGCCAAAGTATGAACTCACTATAGAACAGGTAAATAAATAATGACACAGATTAACATATAAAACATAAACCTTTTTGCAAAAGATCTCTTCAAAGTTAAAGAATTTAACATTGCTATGTTCATTTAAATTGGGTTTGTTAATGTACCAAGTAAAAGCATCTAAAAATTGGAGGATATGGAATTGCATAATAATCTAAATTAAGTGTTACTCTGGGAATAGTAGGGTAGAAACAATGGTTCTACAGGAATGCAATTCAGGGTACATAAATCTTTGACAGGATACATGATATCACATCATGTAACCTGACAAAAACCTCTTAAACTTATAAAGTGCTTATCATTTGTGACAGCATGTGTAGATTTAAATAAAAATAACAAATCATGAAATTGTAATGACAACTTCATGAAAATCTGTGATGCTCAGTATTTAAGCATTTATTATGTTTATGCTTAGAACATCTCTAAATGCTACTGAACAGTTGATCCATCATGCTGTTTCCCACATATATGTGTCTCTAAAAATAATGTTTGTTGCATGTTGGCATGGTTCAAATCGAGATCACAATACATGTTCTTTTTCATGAAAAATCTGATCAATTCTGCTTGATGCAATCATATATTACAAATTTTTTTTATTCCAGATTGCCAAATACAGTAATGATATAGCAGAGATTACTATAAGTTTAAACTTGGCTAATCAGGACCAGTTGCTGGAGAAAAAGACAACCTCGCCATACCACACATGTATACTAATGATAGGAGATGAGGACAATAAAGTTATATATAAACGTAAAATAATGTAAGATATCAAAATATCATATCACAATTATATAAAAAAACGACCTCACCGTACCACATATGTATACTTATAATAGGAGATGAGGACAACAAAGTTATATATAAACGTAAAATAATGTAAGATATCAAATTATCAGTTCACAATTACTGTATGGGACCTTGGTTGCCAAGTGGTCTAAAGTGTGTGCTTATGGATCTGTGCGTCTCGTGACCAAGATCGCAATCTCACTCAAGCATATACCAGTGTGAGAAAGTTTGTTTGTCAAAAATCATCCCAGAACTAACTGCCTTTATATTAGTGAAATAGTCTTGACTGGGGCATCAAACATGATTACTCCATAAGACACCCAAATACTGTAAAATTGGAACATTCAATTACTCCATGATTGAGTATGTCCTCCCCTTCCCCCAGCATTTCTACCAGTAAACATTCACTTATCAGCTGGGTGGATAAGAGCAGTGGGAAATTAAATACCTAGAGACATAACCAAAAGCTTGTCCAGTTTGGGGCTCAAACCCATAACCAATCATGAGTCTGCAACATTAACTGTTTTGTATTGCTTCAGATATCAGATAAGTGTTCTTTTAGCAGTAATACATGTGTAAATTTATAACTGTCATTTATTCAATTGATAAAATTATATCATTAAAATATACAGTCCAAACTGCCTTAAAGGCCACCACTATATATAAGGATCATCTACTTATAAAGGCCAGTAGAATTATATCCCAATTGTTATGGGGCGCCGTTTTACTATTTATTCACTATTTAGTGATATCCATAAATCATTTATGGATATCAATAATTCGATTTATTGATATCTATAATTCGATTTTTGGATATCAATCAATCGAATTAGTGTTATCTATAATTCGATTTATGGATATCAATAATTCATTTGCATTTATGGATATCACTAATTCAATTTATTGATATCACTAATTCATTTATTGATATCAATAAATCGAATTATGAATATCAATAATTCGATTTATTGATATCCAAAAATAAGGACGAATTAGTGATATCAATAAATCAGAAAACTTAAATAATTTCTCCCTCTCCGCAGCGCCATAATGGGGAGAATTTTTTATTTCAAGAATATTGCAAATATTTTTTGATATCCATAAATCGATTTATTGATATCACTAATTCGTCCTTATTTTTAGATATCCATAAATCGAATTTGTGATATCAATAATTCGATTTATGGATATCAATAAATGAATTATTGATATCCATAAATCGAATTATTGATATAAAAAAAAAGGACGAATTAGTGATATCAATAAATTGATTTATGGATATCAAAAAATCGAATTATGGATATCCAAAAATCGAATTATGGATATCCAAAAATCGAATTATGGATATCACTAAATAGTGAATAAATAGTAAAACGGCGCCCCATAAATTGTTGTTTATTCATATTATTTGAACCTGTATATAAAGGCCACTTTTACTGGTTTCCTTGGGTGTTCTTTATAGACAGATTTGACTGTAGTTTCACCTGCTTTATTTTAACCAAATTAAATACAAGAACATATTATAGCTGGTCCAGTCGGGGTTCAAACCCACAACCAGTCATGAGTCTGCAACATTAACTGTGTATTGCATCAGACAAGTGTACATATGTAACTGTCATTTATTCTAGTTCAGTGGTAAAGTGATGTCATTAAAATACATGTACCGTAGTTTCACCTATTATAACCAAATTAAATGCATAAAATAGCTGGTCCAGTTGGGGTTCAAACCCACAACCAGTCATGAGTCAAGACAAGTTACATATGTAACTCATTTATTTCAGTTAAGTGGTAAAGTTATGTCATTAAAATACATGTAGTTTGACTTGCTTTATTTTATAATCACTCAGGGATTCATTTCTGATGAAGGAGAATGGATTTACAAAGAAGTTAGAAATCAGGAGAGCATCAACAGGAGAAGATCTGCATATAGATTTTATAAGTCAAGATTGGGGTATGTATGTTTGATATTTAAGTTCATGTTCTGTCTTTCTGTTCAGCCAGTTTGTTTACCTAAAATTACAACTGAATAAAGGTAGTTTCCCTTTGGGAAAGTGACTAAAATTTCCGAATTTGACCTCTAAAATTCCCAAAACAACAGTGATACACTCACAAATTAAATCTTGTTGTCATTAACAACAAAATGTTAGATATTGTAACAATTTAACATCTTGATATACGGGATTCTAAGCTATTATGCAGTTTGCTGTATTTGAGAACTTCAAATTTTCCCAATTAAAAAAGCAGAAGGTGGTTTTTAAAAATGTAACAAAATCACTGCTGTTTGCCCACCTGTCCTTCCTTCTGTCTTTCTACCTTCATGTACTGGACAGTAATACTCTGGAGTATTTTGTTTAAATATATAAATCATAATTTATACATATTATAGCAGTGGATGCTAATTCACTGAATTTGTTTTGTTTTAATGACATAATTTTGTATGATTGTAACTATCTAAAACAGTTTGGTGAAGTGAAATTTGTTGAAACTATTAAAAACAGTCTGTATGAGGCATGTTCATTAAATCTTATTTCTTTCAGTTGGATTGGATGTACAGAGTACCTATAGACCATTTTATCTAGGACCAAAGAAAATCTCAAGTCACACAGGATCTTCAAACTTAACAGTAAGTGTCTGCTTGAAATCCATAATGCTCAAAAATATGAATAACAGGGCCGAAGTAAAACCTTAAAAAAATACACCTTTTAACTAAGAACCCTGGCTGAGGTTCCTACCGAACCCTTTTGGCTGATAGGTAGCACTTTATGACAAGGGTGAAAAACCAGTGTTTGCTAGCTATGTTTTAAACATAGAAGAAATGAATTTTGATATTTTAAAATACTGTGGCATTATGCAAAACGACAAAGGGATCAAGGTTTTATATATGAATACCATAGGTAGCTCACCCTTGCTGCATGTGTCCACTTCAATGTCACAGAAAAACAATTTCATGACAATTTACTTTGTAACTAAAGGAAGTTACAAAATGGTGAACTTACTGCCAAAAATTCCATGCTCCCTTCATTCTTAATTTTGATTTCATATGTGGAAGGTGTACTTACCCTTCCGGAACTTACTGGTGGAAGTAAAAGTTTTTACTTGGCTTTTGAACATGGATCCATATGTTTGTGTTCGTTTTAAGTGAATTATTTAACATTGTTAAATAATTGCTTTTGTTCAATCAATCAGTCATTGTTTAATACATGTATATATTTCTTTCAGAGCAATAATGATCCCAAACTACAGCAGGCACAAAATAATTCTAGACGACAAGGTACTGACTTAAAAGACAACACTCTCTCTCTCTTAACAATTTTATTTTAAATTAAAAAAAAATCTTTTCACCTGCAAACCTAAAAGCAATACTCTATCTGATAGACCCTCTCTCCCTCTCTCTCTCTCAACCCCCTCCTTCTTTCTCTCTCCCTCTCAGTTTTACAATTAGAATTAATGTTTGATTTGATTTAGAATTTGAGACATATAATAATTGTAAGCTAGCCTGTATAGAGCAAGGAGAGTGTAGGCATGATTGCTAGTTTTTCTGATGGATTAATATACAGCAAAACATGTATATAAAGGCCACCCTATAACAGGTTTTACTGTATATGCAGATGAGTTGTTCTATTTACAGCTCTAAATTTTGTTTATCCCCCACCTTTCATAGAAAGAGGGGGATATTAAATTCGAGTTTCTGTTTGTCCATCTGTCCTTCCTACCATCCATCCGAAATTCTTGTCTGGGTAAATTCTCCAAAACTATGAAGTACTTTTTCATGAAACTTGGCCAAAGCATCAACATTAATAGGAGATGCACCTATCGTTAACCTGAGTTGGTTTGCTTATTTTCTGGGTAGTAATTGCCCTTTAAACATAAGTGTAAATCTCAACAAAAGAACCTGCTGGCAGGGTATTCTAATTCATTTAATTTACTTTATTTTTTAGATAATATAGAACCCAGAAATGGCTGTAACCACCGCTGTCTAAATAAACAGATGTGTGGACATGAATGTTGTCGTACTGGTGTAACAAAAAAGTCCGCTAAAAATCCAGTCAATAAAACGCCTGTTGTCAAGGATACGAGGATGTTAAATAGTCACTTGTCTAGTCTGAAAACTAAATCCAGGATGCTGCCAGAGACACCTAATGCCAAAATGTTCAAGGTAATATATATAGAGCTAAGACTTCATACTGTAAATGTATTTAATTTCACAGTAGGCATTTTTGATGTATAGGATATTTAGATATACATTTATCTACATATTTAAATTTTTACGTTTTTGAAATATGGTATATAATATAATAAGTATAATACAATTTTCGCTTTATTAATTTTCGCACAAAGGAACGACCATGAAATAAACAAAAATTACAACACCGCGAAAATAAATATGTTTACAGTAGTTCAATTTAGAAATAACTCAATTTGTTATGGCTTAAGTGGTATTAACAAGATTTTGGGAGTGGCAATTCTCATGAAATTGTAAAGCAACTATTAAATTGTTTATAAGCCTGTACACCACAAAAAATTGAAAGTTATTTCTTAAATTTACAATATTAATCAATGACATTTCTGCCTAGAATTTGCAAAAAACCAATCATCAATATTACAAAATGCTGGTTTTCATTACTTATCATCTGGTTTTGTCAGTGAATAGACCAGCGCCATTCATCCTTTCAAAGCATTAAGCCCTGCCTTATTGAACGCCATTTCATTCCTTCAATGCATTTAGCCCTGCCTTCTATGATGTCACAATAAACAACCCAAAATAAAATCAGACTTGACGAGAGGTTTGACAGGTCATGCTAGTTTACTGAAATGTAAACATTATTTTTATCAATTAGATTATGTAAGACAAAAAATCAGGGATTGCAGGTATATTTAATAATCATTCCAATATTTTTATATTTTTAAGCCAAATGACTACAGAAATTTGGACCTACAACAGTTTGCTTATTTCCCTTACAATAAGGAGGTCATGACATATTCCCCTTACTCTACAGATGACATGACCCATATTGCTGAACAACAACCCAGTGATGGAGAACCCCTGTCTTTGCCAAAACTTCAGCATCAAAGAGTTGGGAATAATACCCCACAATGTAAAATGGATTCATCTTTGCCAAAACTTCAGCATCAAAGAGTTGGGAATTATACCCCACAATGTAGAATGGATTCGTCTTCACCAAAACTTCAGCATCAAAGAGTTGGGAATTATACCCCACAATGTAGAATGGATTCGTCTTCACCAAAACTTCAGCATCAAAGAGTTGGAAATTATACCCCACAACATAGAATAGATTCTACTTATAGGCAGCAGCAGGATTGTTCAATTCCAGTACAGGATGGGAATAGGGAAGTCAATCCTACGACCTCAACCTCACATGGTGGATGGACTGAACTTGATATGTATCAAAAACAAAGAGAAGAATATATTGATGGTTTGTGTTGATTGATTGTTCATGTAGTAGTATTAACAATCTTAAAGCCTTTCCTTCTTTCAAGCATTTGTCAGATTGACTTAAGTCAACACAATTCTACTTAAACAATGATGACATCAGAAAGTCTAGCAATAAATCATTCTCTTATATCTTCCACTGCTACTACATGGCTATCTCAGTTTCACTACATTCCTTCTTTAAAATCAATAAAATCACATTAAGGCAATTAATCACTAGTTGTGCTACAACCACATGATGTTAATGGTACAAGTAAATTTAACAAATTTTTTCTTTAAAAGACAAATTAAAATGTTTTACAGTTTCAGATGATGATATGTTGGACATTGATACAGACTCCTTGCCTCATTATCAGGACAACAGTGATACATATTACAATGACAGGTATTCTATACTTATTATCCAGTTTTTTCAAATTGATTTTAGTAGTTGAAAACAGCTAAACTACACTTACAAATTTCTTGTATAAATATTAAAATTTAAAAAAAAAATGTTGTACCAGTAATCATTAACCCAAGCATGAGTGAGAATTTTGTTTTCTTCCATCAGCTAGAGATCAATTTTGTTTCATTTATACTCCTTTTGGTTATAGTTATGTTTCAATGACCATTTTTATTTGATAGAAATGATACTCAGCAGACAGAGGCAGATATGTATGGTAATTTTGATATAGATTCCAGTTTTAGTGCAGTTGTACCTACACAGACACCATACAATAGACAGAATTATCCATCACCATATCATACAGAATCATTATACAACAGGCATTGTGATAGGCCAGCTCAGGGCCCAGGCTTAACCAATAGAAACTCTCTATATCAAGTTCAAAGGACAGCTAAGCAACCAGAGTTAACCATAGAAACAATTTATATAAAGGTCAAAGGGCAGCTCAAGAACCAGAGTTAACCAATAGAACTTTATATAAAGGTCAAAGGGCAGCTCAGGAACCAGAATTAGCCAATAGTAACATGATATATAAAGATCAAAGGTCATCTCATACAAGTCAGTATGTTTCCAATATGCCATCAGAGAGACTTCAAACAAGAAATGTTTTAAGTAATAACACTTACACCACCAAATATCAGTTACCCTCTCAATATAAGGATTGTATCAGTGTTAGATCTAAGGGAGATAATCTGTTGTATAGAACTCCTGCTAATACTAATGTGAATCCAAAAAACATTGACCAGAACCACAGGTAAGAATTACTTTTAAAATAAAACTATAGTATAACCTCGATATCATGCCCCTTCAATAACTTTGCCACCTTGCTTATTGCCAGGGTACCAAAATCCATTTCTGTTATTATGTTTTTCTTGGAAGTCACCCTGTTTTTCATGCCAAAATCTTAACAATGAATTGAGGTTTTACTGTATACAAATTTTTACAAATTATTGCTCGCTCGAGGTTATTCATTAGGTATGTATCTTGCATTTTCATATTTTATGAGCATTTAAGATTCTAAATAAAAATTAATCATTAGTTCAATTTAGGACTGCAAAAATTTGTGTTAAGATTTGTTTGAAATAAACCTACTCTACTCTTTTGACAAGCTTTCTAATTTTTACCAATACATTGATATCCATGGGGAATACTTTGTGCCAGTTTTTGTATCAAAACACTTTTTCGTCCATAGAACTGTTTGTTAATACATTTCTTACATTTAGTATTTGAGTTAATTTCATTGCTTTGACTTGACTTGTATATATAATTTACTTATACATGTTATTAATGTTTATTTAAGATTTGGACAGGTTGTTGCATGGACAAATTCCCAAAATAAGACGCCATCACCTAACAGTGGCTCAGAATGGAGTGGTAGTGATAATGATCTTCTGACTATTGATGACAAAACAACGAGGTAAATATATAAACTTGTAAATTATGTTCTGCACAATTGTATCATCTTCTATCAGGTTTCAAAGTTGCGAATAAATTAGGCGCAAAGGCGACCATATTTTTTCATTGGTGACCAAATTTTACTCATAAGTCGCCAATTTGGCGACTGCTTTTTTTGGAGGTTCAAAATTCTCAATCATGGCAGATTCCGTTTTTCTATTTGTGTTTTACATATTGACAAAGTGTTAACGGCACTCTTTGGCTGGCCTCATCACTTAGAAGGAATCTTTCTATATGTATATACAAAATGTCAAAAGTGTGCAGAATAGAACAGTAATCATGGCTGGGAAGTGGCTGTCAATGTGTATTGATAGCTTTTTTCAAGGCAAGTGCAGGTGATGCTCCAAAAAAGCAGTTGATTGATCCATCGATAATAAATGTTTGATATTATACAGTATACAATGTGTTTTTAGGTTATTTTTAGGATAAAATCACATTAATTTTATTGCTGGTGCCTAAACTGCTAAAAGTCTCAACTGGTACCCAATATTTTCATATGAGGAGCCTGAGGCTGGCTCCTAGAATAAAAAAGTCACTTTGAGTCCTGTCTATGGCTGAGTGTTCATAGCAGCCCCCTAGGTTCAAATCTCACCCCACATATTCTAGTGTAATAATTTGCCAAGTTTTTTATTTAAGGTTTTTTTGTTTTCTCTGCTTATTTTGGCTTTTTCTACCATCCCAAAACTGACCATCTTGATAAAGATGTAAGTGAAAAAACCTTGACTGGGGCATAAAACTACATTACTCCACGATGTTAAGAACTGTCTCAATATAATTGAAAATTGAAATAATCTTGACTGAACTCTTATTTATTTTTACTTATCTTCAATGTGATTGAATTATTTTGATAAATATTTTATTTTCCAAATACAGTTCCTACAAAGAGAATTGTGGAACATCAAATTCTAAATCCTTAGAACAGAAAGGGAGACAATCTGGGATACAGGAAAGCAAAGGGAGATATTCTGGCATACAGGAAAGCTTAAAACCAGGAATAAACCAACATCTACACACTTTACCACCAAATACTTCTAAATCAAAGAGCAATCATCATCAGCAAGTGTTGAAGGAAACACACTCGAGCCAGAAATCTTTACTGAAGAATACCGGTACACTTAAACCAGAGAGTGAACCACCACCATCAGTGGTAAAGGGAATACAAGTTAGAAAGGTGAATAAACAGTTGTATTTACAGCTTTGTTTTAATAAAATCATCATAAAATATTATCCATATTTAAAATCATTATCAATAACATTTTTATGATTTTGTTTTGCATTTGATGCAAGAACTGAACTCAGTGTGTCTCGGTTTAAGTTTTTAACCCACCTGCTTTTCTGTATTAATTGCTTCAATGTCATAATGGAAAAAATTAAGAATCTAGGTATTACCTTCAAATGCTCTGTGTGTTAAAGTGTGTCTGTTTACCCTTCTGGAGCACCTTGCCCCTCTTCCCTGGTGGAAGTTCACAAGTTTAACCTAATTTGTCAGTTTCAAAGTTTTTACTTTGCTTTTGGATTGTGATTTGGACATGGATTGGTATATTTGGTTTTGTATGTATTCAATCTAATTAAATTCTAATTTTGATAGGTATGATGTCTCCATCCAAAATTACCATTGATATATTTGACGTTCAGTAGTTCCATGTTCCTTTCTTTCTCAATTTTGATTTTACACATAGAGAGCATAGCTAGCTAAACAGGAGGTGCTTACCCTTCTGGAGCACCTGGCTTCACTTCCCTGTTGGAAGATCATGTGTTAATTTGCCAGTTTCAAAGTTTTTACTTTGCTTTGGGATTTTGATTTGGACATGGATTGGTATCTTTGTTTTTTATTTACATATATTCAAGCTTATTAGTCGTTCAAGATTGTGAAACTCTTCTGTAATACAAGTTAAAAAAGTCTGTATATTGACTGACTGTCTTTAATAAGGGACAGTTGTCACAAATCAATGTGAGGATGGGATCGTTTAGTTGAATAGAGTTTTGCTTATGGATTCTGAAAAACTGCCGCATCCATAGAAATAATGAAGGTCAAAATGTCTGTAAAAACAGTCTTTTGCTGCTAGGATGCAGTTGATTTTCATGGTAATTATATGATCCAGTTCTGTTAAAGTTCTGCAAACAAATGTTTTTCATTGATAATAGTATCTGACCAAATATAAATTACAATTACAAATTACAATTACAAAATGCAAATTACAGCTTTCCTGTATCCCAGATTGTCTCCCTTGTCTATACATTATACTGTACTTTTTATTAATAGATTGATGACCAGCAGCAGCAGCGTATTCCTGGTACTTCTTGTCTCAAGAAGATAAATCAGAAACCAAAATCATCATTCAAATTCTTTGCAAGAAAAAATCAGTGAGTATTGGCTTTAGATATTTTATGTTTTGGGAATTTCTGTAGAATTAAAAATGACAGATTAATCTTTTTTATAATTTTTGGTTTTAACTTAACTACCATGGTAAGATGGTGACTAGGTTGGGTGAATAAGGGTTTAATCATGATTGATGTTTTTATTTGTGTTAATCCCAGACTGCATTTATTATACATGTTATAAAAGATAGCACTTACTGCTGCACCATTAGAACATCTGAAGATATAATACTATAAATTTAAAAACTTGATTGTAAATGTGGACACTTACATCTTCCAGCATCATAATTATATCTTGTTGTTTAGATTTTTAAATATATAAAATTAAAAAAAACAAACAAATTTCCGTCCATCAAGACAATTTCTTTTTCAAATCTTTGAAGCACTATTTCATGAAACTTAGTACAAAGCATAAACAGTGATAGGAGATATACATATCATTAATCTGAGTTGATTTGGTTATTTTTCTTGGAGTTATTGCCCTTTGAATATAAGTGCAATCCACAGGCAGGAGATTCACCGAATGGGCTTGTTTTTTTCAGAGATTTTTCCGCTGCTACAGAAGATGAACAAGATAGATTCAACAGTATATTTGATGGTATATTCTGAGTTAATGGAATAGACAACAATAAAAGTGACAGATTTTCCGTTTACTCAGCAATGGAACCCAAGCCCTGAGACAGTTTTTCAGCTAACTCGTGGTTCAGTCTTCATAGGATCCACTGTACAGTGAAGTACAATACTTGTTATTATGTTTTAAGTTTTTATGTTTAATGCTAAATCAGATATGTATAATGATATGTGATACTGGCCTATCTGTGATAAAGTTACAATAACTTACATTAACAAAAACATTGATAAAATTTTTAGAAGAATTTTGTTGCATAGAACCCTTACTCTCCTTAAAACCTATAACCAATTAAAATTCAACCAATTAAAATTCATTCAAACTAGGTTGAGTCTTTAAGTGACACTTGCAGAACCATACAAATGCTACATCAATTAGCTGCCAAAATGAAGATGATTTGATTTATAAGACTAATGCTGTTTTTAATTCTAATAAAATTTAAAGTACTCCTTTGATGGAAAACATAGTTTGATTTTAATCAAAGTGACCTTGATGAAAATTTTTATATCAAAGTTTTTGGTAATTAATGTAAACCTCAAACTGATATTTTTATGTTACTTTTCATCATTAATTTACAAATGTTTTTTTTTTCCATCTAATGTGATATAAATTATTTTGTAGATTATTTAGTGTAAAATTGTTTTTATTTTATCAGAGCTGCCAACCCTTTTTTGTGCAATTGCGGGTCCATCCGAGATCCATCCAAGGTGCGTCAAGCACTGCTAAGCTGACTGCACCAGACTGGGGAAAAATTCGAAGAAAATTAAAAAATGGCACGCTGTTGTGTAATTTCACAGAAAAATGGAAACAGTATATGTGCATCACGATTTTGTGATTTTTCATCCACTACAGACACATAATTAATCCCGATTGGTCCCTTAGTCCACCCATGTAATAACTCAAATATGCAGCTATATGATATGTGGATTCAATTGGTAATGGATAAATACTGGAAGTCCTCAAACTGTATGCTTAATTGCGGGTCAGTCCATTTCTTGGCTGGTCAGCGGGAATTCACGTGTAAATGTGGGATGGACCCGCTGGTTGCGGGTCAGTTGGCAGCTCTGTTTTATTTGTGATAGTACATGTAGTTTGAAATGTACATGAATGTTTCAAACATACACATTCTGTGGCCTTGACCTTCAACCTTTGGTAATGGTTCAAGGTCATGGCAAACCACTTGACTGAACTTAAAGAAGATTGTATGCGTTTCCTGAAATTCTTCAGAAGGAGCACTATTATAGCTTGACAACATGAACCGATCTTGACATAGACTATAACCTTCATCTAAGATTTTGACCTTCAAGATCTGACCAGACTATGACCTCCATCTAAGAACTTGACCTTCAAGATCTGAAGATCTGACCTCTGTCCAAGATCCTAACTCACAATTAAATTACCACATAAAGTTTATCTGTATTAAGTTTCCTGAATTCTCTGGAAAGCATGAATGTGTTTTATCTTGAAAATATTCCATTGCCAAAAGCAGTGGTTATCCCTAAATAATCTACTGACTGCCTAAAGATAAGTAAAAGAATCTTGAATCCGTTTTCCCAAATCTTGACTATATGACGGCTTCAGAATATGAAATGCCCTTGAACCAAGCAGCTTATTTATATAATTTTCATGAAAATTCCCAAAAATTTAACCCTGTATAAACCATAAAAAGTGTTTAAGTCCATTACAATCTGATAGCAGAGTGTTTATAAACAGGGACAGGTCTAGGTGTAAGTAGCATACCATGACTAGTCGACATAAGTATCTCAACATGTCCTGTTTTTTTAATCTCAACATTTTATTTTTTATCACAACTTTCCATCATATTATCTAGACTTGTGATATTAAGTCAACATGTCAAGATAATTTTATGCTGGATGTCAGAAATAAGCCACCATATTCGCCATATGTGTATAATTACGTCGCCTTGTGCTTTATTCGTTACAATTACCCAAATATTAAGACTCACTGTATACTTTGCCATCAGATCATGGACGACCTATAACTAACTTTATAAATAAAACCAAAACAATATTATTTATTTTAAGCAGTGAAATTTATTGCACAAAATTTAAATCTCATGCCATTAACAATGGTTTTAACCAATCATTAGTCATGTACTATTAGGTTTTAACTAATCATTACCCATGTACTATTGAGGTTTTAACCAATCATTACACATGTAGCATAAAGTTTTCAACCAATCGTTACATATGTACCATTATGGATTTACCCAATCACATCATTCTGATAAATATATATATATCCTTCTATTTTTACTTTCACTTAAATATATATACATGTATCTTTTTATTTTTACTTTCACTTACTTCAATATACATATATAAATAAAATAAACATTTTCTCCTGAAAGACTTCAAAGGTTTTGTTAGCAAGCTGCTGGTCCAATATATTAATAAATGCATATACATGTAGTTTCAGCTGATGAATTAACACAACATATAAAATACAGGTATAAATGTTGGTCTGTCAACAAAGGAATAGAACAATACTTATTTTCTTAAAGAAACTTCACAGAGTCTAAAGTGAGCAACTACAGAATACTACAGAAAATTATATATATGTGGATACAAAGTTGAAGCTGGATTGATATGTCAGAAAATAGCGAACATTAATATACTGTTAATACTTCTAGATTTAATCAAATGCCACTAACTGTGGCATAATTAACTTACTATATATTAATGTGAAAAATTAACAAATTATATATAAATTTGAAAATAAACTCTTAATTAGCATAAACCAAACAGCTTAATTTGCATATAAATTTATTTTTATGGATAAAATTTACAAATTGTTGAAATACATACAAATTAAACCAATAGGGTCTGCACATCTTGTTTGAACTCTGATTCAGTGCCTGATATGGAATCATTCCCCCTAAAAATGTTAAAGGGCAAGTGTTTTCATTGATTATATCAAAACATTTATTAATTATCATTAATTATGGCATTTTCTGATTTCGCCATTTTTTTCAACCTGAAAATTTAAGTTCTGCTGGTCAAACTACAAGACCAACTGGCAGGGTTAGAGAACTAAGGAGATAGTTTTCAGTTTTAGTAATTTTTCTGCAATCCTCTGTGGACTATTAATGTTATCCACTTAAAGCCATCTTTATAATGGCAAGTTAAAATTCTTTAATGTCTTAAAAATTTAACAAATTTATCCCGATTTTAAATTTGCCAGAATGAGATTGATAAAAACCTTAGTCAAAGTGATAAAACTGGGGTCCGTACATTCTTTGAATGAAGGGTAAATTTTTTCTCCGATCTTACATAGTGAGGAATTCCAGTACTTCAATCTCGAGATCAAAATCAAAGACCTCAATCAAGATACACAGAACCTATCAGTTACACATTGATTTTAATGTTAATGACACACACACAGTATCAGCAAATTGGCTGAGTTTGACACCAATGTGTTATAGAGTATTGGTACTCATAATGACAAAGATAGTAACTTAAATTTAAGCAAAAAATCAAAGCAAACCAGTGATCACTGTGTTACTGTTAGATAATTAATGTCACTGTATGAAACAATTGCAATAATTGGCTATTATCAAATCAAGAAATAAAATTTTGGACCAGAAATAACACATCACAAATGACAAATCCCCACACAATATAAAATCTAACATTGAAACATAATATTCAGAAATTTGACAAATTCTGGTTTCAAAAATGTAATTATATTATACAGAAATCTGACAATTTTTCTAGTTCATGATATGTATTATTATAACAACTTAGTACAAATCACAGACAAGCTCTAATTGACAGTTCTTGATGACCTCTGTCCATTGCCACCATTTATTCAATCAAAATTTTGCATTATTATAGAGAGTTGGGCAATAAAAAAGCCATAAATGGAATGATTTTTGGGACTTCACAATATTTTTGCATTAAGCAAGGCAGCAAAGGTATTTAGGGACATAATAACAATGTTTTATTGTATCCAAAATATTTCCAATACTTTGCAATTCATGCAAAATGTTTGGAATTTCAAGCAAGTTTTAGGGTCTTTGTGCGGAAAACCTATTTTGCATTATATTGGAATTCATATTACATGTATATATTTTTTAATCCCAATCTCTATAGCAGATACATTCTTCTCTTCTTTTATAATAGTGATGCTGACACTATTCAATTATAATGTATCACAAATAACCAAGATTTCTAAATTTTTGTTTTCCAATATTTAATTTTATTAGTCCAATGGGCAGCCAGTATCTATGCAAACTCTCTCTCTCTCTCTCTCTCACACACACACACACACACACACAGTGTAATAAAGTTCTAAAAAGTATACATAGCCAAAATCATTTTTTGTGTCATGTTTTCACTATAAAAAGAGCCACCATATTTAGATGCCACCGCAGTATAATAGCAATAAGAAATTCAAATTTAGAATATATCTGATGAATACCACGGAACCCATAAAATATAAAACATAACATTTAATGGGTCAGACAAAAATAGAAAAACAAAGTACCAAAAAGTTGAGGACTATATAATATAGAAAATAAAAATGGACCCAGATATAAATTAATAAAAATTCTGAAAACCCAATATTTACATAAATACAGAATGGTGAAAACTACAAAACATAATACTAGTAACAAGGGACTTAAAGGGCCTTCATTCTAGCAACAAGAGGCCCATGGGCCTGATACGCTCACCTGATAACTAATGTCTAGCTGATAGATTTAAAGAACACATAAATACTAAACCCCAATGACTTTTTTCTTTACACCATGATAACCATTGTATCAATACCTACAACATTCTAATATACATGCCTATACAAAAAGTTTATAGTTTTCGAGATAATTAACCATTTTGGTATTGTTTTGCATCTGTGACCTTGACCTTTGAACCCATGACCTTTTTCTATACATCAAAATGATCATTGTATCGATACCTACAACATTCTAATATACAAGCCTATACAAAAAGTTTATAGTTTTTGAGACAATTAACCATTTCGGTATTGTTTCACATCTGTGACCTTGACCTTTGAACCCATGTCCTTTTTCTATACATCAAAATGATCATTGTATCGATACCTACAACATTCTAGTATATATGCCTATACAAAAAGTTGATAGTTTTTGAGATAATTAACCATTTTGGTATTCTTTCGCATCTGTGACCTTGACCTTTGAACTCATAACCTTTTTCTATATATCAAAATGATTGTTGTATCAATACCTATAACATTCTAATATACATGCCTATACAAAATGTTTATAGTTTTCGAGATAATTAACCATTACGGTATTGTTTCGCATCTGTGACCTTGACCTTTGAACCCATGACCTTTTTCTATACATCAAAATGATTGTTGTATCGATACCTACAACATTCTAATATATATGCCTATACAAAAAGTTGATAGTTTTCGAGATAATTAACCATTTCGGTATTGTTTCGCATCTGTGTGACCTTGACCTTTGAACCCATGTCCTTTTTCTATACATCAAAATGATTGTTGTATCGATACCTACAACATTCTGATATATATGCCTATACAAAAAGTTGATAGTTTTCGAGATAATAATTATAATCAGAGGTAAAAAAAATTAGGTCACGACCTTCACAATCGACCTTGACCTCATTTTGAAGATATTAACAAGAAGATGTCAAAACTGAAAACCCCATGTCATTATCTGGTCAAATAGTCAAGTTATAACAATTTGAAGCTATTTTACGATTTTTTCAAAATTAAACGCAAAAACGCGTAACCTATTTTTTATCCGAATTTCACAAAATGAACAAACTATAGGCTTAAGACCCTAGAGAAGCCAAATATCACATCAGATTTTTTCTCCAATCAGTACTTTCGGAGAAGAAGATTTTTTAAGATTTTTGCACCCCTAGGTCACCTTGACCTAGTTATGGTAGCCATAGCAACGCCACGAACAAATCTGAATTGCACCGGCCCATATATACTTCTGACAAAGTTTCATTAAAAACTGTCCAGTAGTTTCAGAGGAGAAGTCGAAAATAGGTGTTAACGATGCACACACGCACGCACGCACGCACGCACACACGCACGCACATACACACGCTGCGCTATGCCATAAGCTCACATGACCTTTGGTCAGGTGAGCTAAAAATGGGTATGAACTGATCTTTGTTTTATTTTCAAAGTTGGTGTGATTCTATGAGCTCTTCAAAAAAAAAAAAAAAAAATGGGGAAAATGATGTAAAAATATTACAAAAAATGCAAAACTTTTAACAATCAAAGGCTCAAAAATAGTACAAAGGGAATGTTACAGTAATCCAAGAAACATCCATTAATAAGTATGAGAATAACAGAATTAAAATAATCTACACTGGTCCCTCATAACCTTGGGTAAAGTGGTGATTGTGAAACTTCTAATAAATTCAAAAAAATTTAATGTAGCTGTTAGTCATGAAAATAAGGTAAATTAAGTCACCTGTCTGAACGGATCAAGGAGTAGAGTGGAATAATGGAATTTTATGCCCCAGTCAAGATTGAAAGCACTCTTTTTCTCTCTCTCTCCCCCCTTCTCCATCCCAGAACTGATACCTCAATATAACAGAAATAATTTTTACTTGGGGTGTATAACTCCATTTCTTAACGCAAACATCATCTATATAGGGACTTAATATTGGGACAAAAATATATACTGGTAAATGAAATTTGTGTCTAATAATTAACATTATCGTTTTCATTGTAAGAATTTAAAATATTGTCAGACATATTACATCATGAAAGATCGGACAATGATATCTGTACCAGTTAAAATCTGTCTCATGTCATGAAAGATCAGATCCAATTTTTCAGTCAGGCCTGTAATGTTTTGTAAAATTCTATTTTTTCCTAGTTCTAAACTACTGGAATTTTGATATTCAGAACAGTTAGAATTTCAGCCAACTATTAAACACTGAGTGACAGTGATATTTGAACAAGTTAAACATTCAGCCAACACAGACTGGATATCAACAATTATAAGTTCTTTCTTCTTCAGTTATGTAAGACCAGACCATCTGTGTAGATAAGCCCCCCAGCCTCCAGCTGCTTGTTGCTGTGGTGCCGCCGATTCCTGGTCACCTAAAACAGATGAAAATATATATATAAATATTTTATTGAAAATATCACCTATATATCATGTTTATATCACACCGATGATGTTGTTGAAATTTTTTTACATGAAAAATAAAAATTAAAATAACCAAGAAATCCTGGATCACTATAATCACTATAATACTGATACAAAAGTCTAGTTATTTCAAAAATTTGAAACAGCTAAAGCACATGTAATTATCCACAACAAATCTGCTCACTCCACAATAGATTGTAGATTACTGAAATTAATATATTCAATCAAATAATTGTGGAATTAGGGGCCTGGCTGGTATTTTTATTAATTTTAACTTTCAACAATGGTTACCAGATTTTACATTTTATTAAACCCCCAAAACGTCATTGTAGATTATTCTGTGATAGTAAACTCATAATCATAAGATCCTGGTGATACCTTTACTTCCTCCCCTTTATCACAGAGGAAGGGGCAAAATGGTCAAGTTCATGCACCAAATTGGCAACTAAATTAGCACATAATTTTTTTTAAAACTCCAGTTGCTTTGTAAAAACTAGAGTAACAAACATATAAACTGACAAGGCATTAACTGATGTCTCCTCCAAATGAATAAAACAGCATTAGAAATGTGCAAACAAATTTCAGAAGTGGATTTAACTGAGATGAATCTTGATATTCAAATAAAAGATGAATGTAAATGATTGCATTTATAAGACCTTCCCCATAGCAGTAATACATAAGGCTTGAAAACTAACACCTCAACTAGTCCGCAACTAGTCTAAAAAAACTCAAACCTCATAAACCAGTTACCGGTACAAACAAAATATGGATATACTATTGAAAAAGTACATAAAAATATAATTTAAAAGGAAATTTGATAACTTGATAAAATAAATCAAAATTATGAAGAACATAAAAGAAAGTCAGAAACTTGTAAACTAAGAAAAAATTATTAATTTGTATCAACTTTCAGAACTATAATAAAAATATGATAAAGGGAATAACCTGTGGCCAAAAGTCATGAAAAATATAAATAAAAATTAAAAAAACAAAAAGTATACAAAAGACAAGGATAATGAAATAAATAACCCTACTGTCCGAGATCTGGGTTGGGTGTTGATGTGTTTGTGACAGTTACTTAATTTGCAAAAATCCAATAGAAAATTCAATGATAAAAGTTTGGTATTTTTCACTTAACTTCAGCCTAGTTGTCATAGAATATCTCTGCACAGATAAAAACATTGACATTATAATGATTTGATATGCTGCCTAATAAACCGGAGAAGTTGCAGGTCATGTATGCCACCAACAATATCACTTCCTGTATAAACAACATTATCTGGAACATGTAAAATTCCCATAGTTTTTCCTATTGATTCAGAAATGTTTAAGGGTATTCCATGATGCACACTATATTTACATTTGAGTCGTGACAAGGCTCAAGTAAGTAAAAAATGTTGAGGATGATTTTCTATGAAAATTTTGAATAATTCACCATCAAAAACACAGTAGTGACTCCTAAAAATTTCCATTACCAACTTCCATTACCCTAATATATACATGTATACAAAAAACTTTGACCAAATACCACATCAGTGATAGAGCATGAGTACAACAGATATACATGTAAATACACTAACGTACACATATATTCAACTCCCCAGCGGTGTGTATACAAGTAAAAACTTTTAAAATTTACAAAAACCTGAACACTTAGTGTACTGAGAATGTGTGACATGTCATTAACAGAGACAATGTGTGACAATGAAACAGTAAAGGTAGAATGATTTACTAACATACATTTCTGTTCATCATCTGTGCATGAAAAAAAATGAAAATGAAGAAAAAATATATAAACACATGGTACAGTAAACCTTGATTTATCATCATCATTTGTTCTGCTGATTTTGGCGTTGAAAAGGGGTTTGGTATTAAATCCAGGGAGTCTGATGGTGCAACAGAACAATTTCTTTCTATTTTATCCTGGACAAGAGGTTAAGGCTGTAGACTAATAACAAGAAATAAAGGGTTGCAGGTTCAATCCCAAGTTGGTCTGTGTGGTATGTCTTTCAGCAAGACATTTAATTTCACAATGCTCCAGTAAATCCAGTTGCCAAATAAATAGCTATTTGCTGAGGGGGTGGTTGTAACTTGCCATACAATTCTGGTTGTTGTACATTTAGTCCCTTAATTAATCAAACTGGGACAAGGATAAGAACTGACCCAAAGACCTGTATACGCTTGTGGTAGACTTTAAAGTTTTAAATATCCTAGATGTTGGTACAAAATCAAATGATAGTCAACAATTCTAAATAAATATTTGATGAAAGATATACATTTTTTTAAATATACCAATCAAAACATTCAAATGGGTTCAGAATGAGGATTTTAGCAAATCAAAGAAGGCCTGACGTCCATGAAGAAATAGCCAATCAAAGCCTAGATAGAAATGAAAATTAAGCCAATGATGCAAGCCAGCAATGGCACAGCCAAAAATTGTTCTAAAAATAACCAATCAAAAGATTGCAAAATGAACCAATCAAACAAGATCATCAAAATCGCCAACAATATACACAGCCAAAAGCTCAGCTAAAAAGCAAATCAATAATTAGAAAATCAGCCAATCACAGAGAAGTGCTTCAAGATTAAGCCAATTAAAACACAGCCATACTTGTTTCCAAAATCAGCCAATCAGTAGTATCGCAACAAATTGTTCTTGCAATATATGTATTTCAAAATCATTTCAATGTCTTGCTTTCCTAGCAGTGAACTGGATGAAGTTACTTATTCTCCATAAAAGAAATGTGAGGAAGTTATAAACATGGTTTTGTTGTAGAATACATTTTTACAACATACAAGCTCTATATTTTTAGCTAGTGTCAAAGTTTGGAAATAAACAAAATTACTCCATCTTTTGATTTCCTAAAAATGTTATACAACAACTGTGAAATTTATATCAAAACTGCCTCCAAAAATCCTGGCTTTCTCATTTATGATTCAGAATTCCTTATTTTCTGTCAACATTTAAATCAGCTACATAAAATTGGTGACTAAAATACAGAGAGGTAAAAGCATAGCTTAGAGTGTTTGTTGTCAAAGCTATCCAAAATGAATGTCAAAGCTATCCGAAATGAAGGTCAAAGCTATCCAAAATGAACAAGATGAAAGGTTACAGCAGGGTTTATGTCTTGTATCAAATAATTGAAAGAAAAAGGGTAACCATGGTAACAGAAGCAAAAATATACATGTAGGTCCTCTGTACCTAGTATGTGAAATGTGATAAGGGTCTGCAAGTCTCGTCCAAATTCTCTAATTTTGTACATCCTGTCCTAATTCTTTAATTTTGTACCAAAGTGTTTCGGGCACAAAAGTGTTCTCCACTATTTTATAGCAGAGAACAGATTGTTATCCAAGTTCCATAATTTTGTACAAAAGTGTTCCCTGCAATTTGACTGCAAAGGACAAAGAGTATCCTCTTAATTCTTTGTATTGAGGTGTTCCTGCACAGAAGTGTTCCCAAAAATTTGATGGCAGAGAACAGAGTATCCTCTTAATTTTGTTTTTTTTGTATGAAAATGTTCCCTGCCCTAGCAATCGGATGTCAGAATTTTTATCTAAATTCTCTAATTTCATATGTAAGTATTTTCCACTATTGGACAGCACAGAACAGAAGCTACCATCAAAGTTCTTGAAATTTGTTACTGGATATATAAGTGTTCCCTGGAAAATGACATTAGATAAAGGAAAAATGCCATTGGTTATGTCAAAAGAGTCACTGTTAAGATGAAGTTATTTGACAGTTTCTAATGCTGCCCACTGTTCCTGTATTAGAAGATCGCTGATCATGACAAGACTTACAGTCCCGGTAAATACTCACAAATTATGAGTCCACATCACAATCGTACCAATCATCATCTTCCTCCTCTATTGATGATGAGCAGGGTGTTTAATAATAAAATAACTAATTTAAAATTTGGAACTAAAGTTCAAGATGCACAATAAATAAATTTTATTGCATTTCCCATCCTCTACAGGCAACAAATTTATAGTAAGTTTGGTTTTATAAAACTAAAATAAAGGAGGTATTAGACTTGATTTCATAGTACTTATTATTCAACATAAATTCTATGGCTAAATCAAATGATCCTATCAAATTGTTAATTTATGATGCTGAACAAAATGATCCAATCAAATGTGCTTTTATATGATGCTGAACAAAATGATCCAATCAAATATGCTTTTATATGATGATGAACAAAATAATCCAATCAAATTTGTTAATTTATGATGCTGAACTAAATGATCCATTCAAATGTGCTTTTATATGATGCTGAACATAATGATCCAATCAAATTTGCTTTTATATGATGCTGAACAAAATGATTCAATCAAATGTGCTTTTATATGATGCTGAACAAAATGATCCAATCAAATGAGGTTTTACATGAAGCTGAACATAATGATCTAATAAAATGTGTGAATACAACTATTGAATAAAAATTACCTTACACGTGGTATGAAACTGATCCAATCAAATATGATTTTCTAACAAATGGTCTAATCAAAATGATTTTATATGAAACTGAACATAATAACTCAATCAAATCAAATGTGTGAACAAAATGATCAAATACAAAAATGCCATGTTCAAGTACAATGCCATGCACATTGTATGAAGCTTAACAGGATGACCCAATCAAATGATTTCTAACAATCTGATCCAATAAAATGATTATCAAAAAAAATGACCCAATCAAATATGATGTTGTATAAAGCTAAGCAAACACGATTCATTGTTTTTTACCATGGCAACATACATGTACAGGTCTGTTAGATCAAACATTTTTTTTCTATAAATAACTCACCTTGAGCTGCTGCCTCTAGTTTAGTTTTCTCATCTGGACTAAGTTTTAGGAATGTTGTTAATACTGGAACTAACTGTAATCTTTCATCACCAACTTTTAAACTTAAAAACTGTAAAAAAAAAAAAAAAAAAGTTTTACATTAATTCAAACAAAAACATACCGGGACATATTCAAATCAAAATACCAAGAGCAAAGTAGAAACTTTAAAAACTGCCAAATTAAGTTAAACACATGAACTTCCACCAGAGAAGTAAGGATGATTGCTCTAGAAGGATAAGCACCTCTTGTCTAGCTAGCTACACCCGCCACGTGTGAAATCAAAATTGAGAACAATAGAAACATGGAACCGGAGATGTCAAATATATCCTGGATAACAGCTTTTACTCATTATTAAAAAAAAGAGAGATATTCTATATTACTTTTATCCTTAAATTCCTCTAAAAACTCAACTAAAACTTTATTTTTCAATTTTTTTTTAAAGCTTTTACTCGCTTTTAATATTTTCTGCTTCTATTCCTGGGATTATTTAAATTTTTGAGATTTTTCTCACTTCTAATATATAAATATTTTCAGATATTCCAGATTCCAGCCTCTTTGATATTTTTCTTTTTTAGCTATTACTCACTTTTAATAGAATATTTTTAAGATATTCCAGGTTTTCAGCTTCTTTTTCCCGTAACTGATTCCGTTCTAACCTTCGTATTTCTTCCTTCAATATTTTTGCTTGTTCTGTTAATCTCATCACAGCTGCTTCACTTTCATTCAAAAGCTAAAAACCACAAATTCAATAATTATCAAGTTATAACTAAATAACATGAAGGGCTCAGATTATTCACTTGTCCTGAGTGTTAAAGACCATCTAAGACCAATTGGTCACCAAAGAGGCAACTGTAGCTTTCAAAGATTATAGTATTCCTCCCAAAAATCTTTTTGAGGCATAAAAGTTTCAAAAATGTTTTGTTGATTTCTTGAAAATACCTTCTATAGACTCCACTAATATTACCAACCTCAGTTAAATGTTCAATACGTTTCTCTGATGACAGAAGTCTGTCATTTAATTCTTCAACATCTACTGCACCAGATTTTACTGAAAAATAAATTAATTATCGAGATTAAAATTGAAACTGAATAATATATTCTTACAAAAATATGTTATTCAGAGAACATCATAGGTTTTGCTCTAATGGCTCATAATGTGGTTTTAATACAATGTTGTGAAAAGGTATACCAGTATAGTATATTTGTGTGTACAGTCAAACCTGTCTATAAAGGCCACTTCAGGGAACCAGTAATAGTGGTCTTTATGGGCAGGTGACCTTTATATACAGGTTCAAATAATATGAATAAAGAACAATTTGAATACAATACTCCTGGCCTTTATAAGCAGGTGGCCCTTATATAGAGGTGGTCTTTAAGGCAGGTTGGACTGTATATAGTAATTTTGCACTGAAAAACTTTTTTCCCACAAATATTCTTATTTAGGTCCCTTATCTGAAAGTCATTAAACACATCAATTTAACTTGTTAAAAATAGAATCAAAAAGGTGACTAACATATGGTATACTGTGATACATTATACTTTGTACCATGGTATTTAGAAAAACTTCAAGAAAAACAATGTACTACTCACTTGAGTCTTCAGGACCAGAAACCAGTAGCTGATCTAGTGGTACAGGTGAACTGGCTTGTACTGTTGCTGCTTGCTGTAAAGTAATAACATGAAACAATATATACATATATATATCACTTCAAATTTCATGACATTTTTTCTCCAAATCTAAACCTCTGATTATTAAACATGAAATGTCATGATTAATTTTTGAATGAATATTACTTAACACATTAAATATGCCAGAATTAATTATTAAAGTAAAAACTTCTTTGTATACCCCATAATAACTTGAATGTCTCATAACATATTGTTACAGAAAAACCTTGTTATAGCACCCCTTTACTACATGTACTTCACTCAATGACACAGAATTGTTTAGAAAGTCCAAGAATCAATTTTTATGCTTTTCTTTGTTTCCCTGATTTAATGCCAAACCCTTAAAATGACCCAAAATTCTGAACAAATGGTTTTGTAGTTCCAGGGATTTATCAGAGTCTTTTGGGAAAAGGCCCTAGACTAAAAATTGGGAAAAACTATCAACTTTTTGCTCATTTTGGGAAAACTTTGACGTCATATTTGATGCCATTAATGATTAAATCTAATGCTTTTAGTGTATTGAGTTGATTGAAGATTGAGAAAAGCAGCCATATTTATGGTCAGACTTCAGCTATGTATCTGGTACGATTTTCTAATTGGGAATTTTCTCAGCCCATTTTGGGAAAAAAATCTATGTCTTTTCCATTGGGAATGGGGCAGAATTTCGGCCCTAAATAGGCCCTTGATAAATCCCTGAGTTCTTGAACATGTTTATTATTACTTACCTTTATGCATGGCTCTGGATCAACAACCTCAGACCCCTAAAATTTAACAATAACAAGAAATAAATAAAACAAACAAATAATTAATATAAATTTATAATTTATAAATTCATAAAATTAAATAAAAAATTTAAAAAAAGGGTTGTCTTAAGAAAATGTAGCTAGCTCACCAAAACCAAATATTGGCAATTGTAATAGCTGTTTGGAAAATGTGCAAAAAACACTATTAAATGTAACATTAAGTTCAGAGCAGGATGAGATGCAAAGTTAACAGCACCATCTTGTTTCTTTGTTTTCAATCCAGATATATAGGATGTGGCTTTATCGTGGCCAAGGTGTTGATAACAACGCCATGTATTTAAAACTGTATTTTTAATCAACATTTATTACCTCCCCTTCTTGTCGCTCTTCATGGCGTATATCTGGTAGGAAGTCATTAGACACCTCTGATAATTCACGCTCTGACGATTTAGTAATTCTCTGTATCTGTTGTTGTAGTTCCCGTTGTATACGTAGATTCTCGTTTTCCGAGTGTTCAAGTTGGCGTTGTAACATTTCCACAGCTCTGTGATTGTCTTCTTGTAGTGATTTTATTTGTTCCTAAAAAATAAAAGTTACAGTTATGTTTTGATCAATGTGCAGAAATAGGCATCTGTCTAATTATATAAATAATCTGCTGAATTTGAGGACCTAAAATGGGCTCTATTCCAAGTTTCAAAACCAAATTTTCCCCCAAATAAATGTTTTGTATTTCAAGTATTTTACAAATTTGAATAAATGAAATAAACAAGAAGTCTTAGAAGCCCATTGGCCTAATCGCTCACACCTGAATGACATATCTTTAAGTATTTAATTGAGTGTTCATAAATTAAAAGTCCCCTTGTAAGGTCTCAGATTCCAGATATAGATAAATAATTACTTGTACCAAGAATATTATATCTTAAATATATATAAGTTCTAGCTATGTACATGCCTGAGTTGTTTATGATATAAGGCCTCTCTTAATGATTTCTACTTTATTATGTTTGCAAATATGCACATGGCACATATTTATTCCAGTCTACGGTGGGAAAAATCGATACCAGACTAAGGCGAGATCCAAATTTATTTTGTTTAACATGTGAACAGAAAAAGATAGAAATGCTTGCCCACTGGTGAGAAATCCTGTTCCTATAGATGTATATACTCACTTTAAATGATATGGTTAAACTTTCATTCTGTTTTGCAAGATGTCGTATTGTGTCTTTCTGTTCTTTTATATAGTTAGAATTTTCTTGTGATATCTCATCCAATCTAAAATAATAAAACATCTTCATAGAAGTTCATTGAAATTATGCAATACATATATTACTACAACATTTTTCATCAAAACTTTATCAGCAACAATATTAGGAACTACTTTTTTTAAACTCCATTGTTTATTGAATTAACTTTTGTAAAACAGAAAACCTGCCTGCTGAAGTGATATCTCTCAACTTTTTCAATTGGTGTTGCTTAGTTTTACTTGAAACTGACTAGTGCTACATGTAAGTGCTGAGTTAATGCTTACTTAGTACAAGGCTGGTAATATGCAGACTGGTAATAATAATTGAGTAATATCAGAATTGAGATACACATAGATGCTGATTTAATTTATAGCACAGAACAGAATGTTATAAGCCCCTAATCAATTTCTTACAAAGTGTCGGAGAGCATGAACAAAGCAGATAAGGTGAGGAAATGGAGGATTTATTTTACTATTTTCTAAGAAAAGGGTCTAAGCAGTGACCATTCGAGAAAGGTAGAGGCGAGGTAATAACCATTAAATGTCTAAGTTTATTTTACCGTTTTCTAAACTGGTTTTCTTTCTCCTGCATTTCCTGTAGTAGTTTATTATGTCTCTGTAGAAGTCGGTTGTGTTCTTCCTGCTGTTCTTCGTTGTCTTGCTGTGCTGTTGTTAAGTTCTCCCTAAAATTTAGTAAAATGAAACCAATATAAATTTCAACAATTTTTTATCATTAGTTTCTTATAACATTGGCAAAACATTAGCATTTTGGAAGATACATCATTCCCTCATCTTCATTTTGTTGCTGTGCTAATGTAAAATTCTCTCTCAAAGTTTAGAAGGAATTAAATTAATACATGTATAAAATTCTATATGAATATTTAGCATTTACATTGGAAAAACTTTCAAATACTGTAAATTTTCCACAGATATGTGAAAAAATATAGTATGGACCAAAGGAATGGGTCTAAAAGCTGAAAACCTTAATATATA
The DNA here is from genome assembly GCA_021292105.1 of Anadara kagoshimensis. NCBI lineage: Eukaryota > Metazoa > Mollusca > Bivalvia > Arcoida > Arcidae > Anadara > Anadara kagoshimensis. The sequence continues at coordinate 57,247,515 of CM037869.1, read as the reverse complement.
AACAACAGGCAATACCTTGTTTCTTGTAGTTTCAATTTTAACTGCTCCACAGCTTTTTCAAGTCTCTCTCTGGAAAACAAAATTTAAATTTTTAAAGAAAATACATTTTGTAAATTCAAACTAAAACTACATGTACAGTGTATCAAAAATCTTAACCAGAATTGTCATGCAGTGAGTGTGCTACTGGCAAATATATCACGTACACCACACCACCTTATACATGTTACAGCAATGATTGTTTTGGAGAATTATATCAGACTGAAAATTCAAAGAGCCATAATTCCAAGATTGGAGAGGAGGGGTTGTATGTAATAATATAATGTAAAGATGAGCTAAAAATATCTTTTCTGTATTTATCCCCGACTTTCAAAGATATTAAATTTGAGTTTCCATCTGTCCTTCATTCCATCCATCCATTCTTCCGTCAGTCGGAATTTTTTATCTGCGCAAATTCTCCAAAACTATGAAGGACTATTTCACGAAACTTTGTGCAATGCATCAACATTGATAGGAGATAAGCATTTCGTTATCCCAAGTTGGTTTGCTCATTTTCTTGGGAGTTATTGTCCTTTGAACATATGTTCAAATCATTTAAAAGAACCTACTGGCGGGGGATCCTAATTTATTAAATTTGCTTGCTAACTTGAAATTGTTATTCTAAAACTTCAACTGATTTTCAGTGAAAGTTTTAAAATATTGTTTATGATATGTAGAAATCTTGTTATCTAAAGCAAAAAGGATTTTCAATGATTTTTTTTGAATTATTATATTGAGGTGGTCAGTTCCGAGATAGTGTAGGAAACTGGACTCCCCATGATTCAGTTTGTGTATTACCTTTCTAACTTTTCATTTTCATTGACGTTGTCCTGGGGTCCTTTCTTCTGTTGTTTTAACACACTATGTACTCTCACCTACAAAAACATCCTAATCAATTATCAATCTGCATGAATTTGATTATTAATGTACTTCAATATAACCTGTCAACCAATTATAGATGTCTACAATGTAACCATGACAACCAAATGTACATTACTGTAACCATGACATTAATTTTAAATGCACAATATTATTACCGAGACAACCAATTATAAATATACAGTTTACTGTAATTATAAAATTGGTGTAGGGTTAGTATGACCACAACTACCAACCTCTATATCTAATTTAACATAACATAGCATACTTGAGCCAAATTTGTCTAGAATATCTTACTATCAAACTATTTCATACCTTGTAGCCATCATACTCTGCCTGTACTGCCATTTTTTCACTCCTGGCTACTTCAATGTCATCCTGTAGTGACTGTATTCTATTTTCCAGTGATTTTACAGTTCTCTGGTTAGCATCAGCTAAAGTTCTCAGTTTGTCTTGTAATTTCTGTTTTTCTCCCATAATATCAGCAATCTGTACCTGTTAAAAGAATTATCACATTACAGTGTGTAGCAATATACATGTAGCTTCATGGTATAGTAATATACTATGTACATTTAAGAGACATTACTACTGTCTTGACTATGATGTGACACAAGTTTGATTCCCAGCATCAAGAGAACTTTGTAACAAATATTTAGGTTACAAATGGCACCCACATAGGACCCTGCCTTTGAATTGGGCACCCACTAAAGTGCACCCGCAAGAAAGACCCTATAAAAATTTTTAAACAGTCAAACTTAATTGCTTGAATGTCGATAGCTCAAATATCCTAGACAACTTTCTATTATATGTATATCCTATATTAATAAACATGGATGGCTTAAACTTGATAGCTCATACACATGTACTCCCGCAAGCTCAAACAATAAATTTTTTCTCAAACATATAAATTTAATGAAAATTAACGTGTTTCACTCAAATACAATTTTTGTCAGAATAACCTGTAATCTGGTATTGTAAACAAAATGCAAATATTACAGGTTTTGTCAAAAGTAATGGACTTCAAACCATCAAAGTTCGACTGTAATAAGAGACTAAATAAAGGAGAGGAATGTACTGATCAATTTGCAATGAACACTTGCATATCTAAGTACAAAATGTTAAACGAGACTTTGTACAGACATGAACATTTTTGTTTTTTAATGACGACAAACCTTAAAATCCTCTACTTGTTGGTTAGAGTGTTCTAGTTGTCCTCTTAACTGAGCATCAGAGGTTCTCTGTTCTGTTTCCTGAACAAAAAAATATTTCATTATGACTATGAAAATCAAATTTAATACATATACAGTATTACAAAGAAATTCTGAATGAGACTAAACAGTTTATATAAATCATACAATTTTAATCATTATGTTTCAATCCCAAAATCAATGACAGAAGTTGATGATAAATTTCATGACAAACATTCCTGTGGAGTTCATAACATATTATTTCTTGAAGTCCCAGTCTTATTTCTTTTATCTTTTTTTTAAAAGTCACTGTTGATTTATAACCAAACTGAACTATCACCAAAATCCTATATAACACATAAAACTGACTAAACAAACGGTAGCAAGGAATAGAGGTTTTACTGTACAATCACCAAACTCCTGTTTAATGCCAAAATGACTAAACAAATGGTGGTGATGAATCAAGATATAACTATAAAAATGTACATTGTATACAGTACAATACCCACCAGTTTCTTTGACTCGGCTAAATCTTTCTTTGTTTTAACCAGTAATGTTTTCAGTTTATTAGCTCTGTCATCAGCCTGTACCCTCTGTTCATCAAGGGCATCTGCAAAAAATAATAAACCTGTATAAATACTCAATCATTATCTAAAATAAATTTGGCCATAAGCATTTATGCTGGTTACATGAAATCAGTCATTTGCCTTTATCAGAAATCAGTGCCATTCATTAATTTTTCCAATTTCATTCTGATAAATCCTAATATGAGTAAGTGTGTCAGTTTGGATGTCCAAGGTTGGTGGATTTCTCTTGAAACTTTGGTTTCCTCCACCATCCCAGAACTGATTGCCTGGATTAAGTGAAAGAATCTTGATGGTGACATTAAACACCATAACTCTACTCACTGGGAAACATCCTAATGTGATATAGTTACCGTATTTAGTGAAACTGATGAAAATCAGTAGAATTTTCTTCAAATCTGGGTTTCTCCAGCATCCCAGAACTGACTGCCTCAGTATGCGAAAGAACCTTGATGTGGAAATGAAATAGAATTATTCCTTTTGACTGTCACCAAAGAAGTGACTGCACGATAATGGTAAACAAATGTTGATTTGGGGTTTTATACACAATTACTCCACTCCGTTCATACCTGGTTCTTATATTTTTGCTTCTTATCATAAAAGATAACTTGCATTATATAACATAGTTACAGTATTTTCTACATGTACAGTCCATTGTGATTTTCTCAAACTTGCATATCCCAAATTTGGTCATAAATCCTCAAAGATCTGAATTCATTGCTGTGTACTTTACCTATCTGTTGTTGTAAAGTTTTACATCTCTGTTCAAACTGTTCACTCTCTGCTCTGAAATCAGTAATTGTTTTCTCTTTCTCAGATAACTGTGTATTAAGAGCCTGGACCGTCCTCTCGTAATCCGCAATCTCCAGGTCCATCATGCTACTCTGACTGGCTGTCTATAAATGAATTATAATAAAAATTTCAAATTTACCATAAAAATGTTAACAATAGAAAATCAAATACAAATGGATTGGGATCGAAAACTACCATTAACTAAATTATGTCATAACAACAAAGCACAAGTGATGTATTTATCTATTGTTGACGTCATATTTCCGATAATTTTCATTGAATGTCAATTTGGTACCGCAAATACTACATTGAAATTTAATTCAACACTGTCAATGCTGTTTTGAAATTCAATTTGGCAGCAAGAGGTTTAATCTATACATAAGATGTGTGTAAGTTTTGATCTGTTTTATATAAGCATGAAAGTGTGGCAATCTCCTAGAAGTCTCAAAGTCTATTTTTATTATGTTTTTTAAGTCTCCCTAAATTTAGTGCCAATTGCTCTTATTTGACAGAACAAATAGTGACAATAAATTGAGATTTTACTGTATTTATAAGATACAACAACACTTATGAGCCACTAATGTACTGTTTATCAATAACTACCTGTTTTGCCTGTTGAAGACGTTGTTCCATTTCTTGTACCTGTTTATGTAATCCACTGACAATTGTTTTGTGTTTTTCCTCCAGGTCAGTCAACTTACTCTGTACCTATTATTAAAAGTATAAATACAACTAAGATTATTGTGATAAGAGTACACTGGTGTGAAATTACTGTTTTGTTTCAAAGCCAAGATTTTTATGACTTGAGCAGTTCTGTTATAATTGACGTATCGCCGGCTACGCCCATAATGTTCCAGCACTGACCGCCATCACGGTACCAAAGCAGCGTCACAGCAACTTATGATGTTCTAGTGTCAGTGATGTCATTAAACCGCACAATTCAGGCCGAGTTTTCATTCTTTTTGCATGTAATTCAAGCATGTCAACCCTTTGTCAGAACATAGTGGGCGTGGCTGGCGATCCGTCAATAAGTATAACCACTGATGGAAATGACCACTAGTGATGGGAATAGGTTGCATTTTCAAAATCGATTAATCGATTTTCCGATTATAATCGGTTAATAAATTGAAGCAGAAATTACAAAGTAAATTAGATTAAATTCTAATTTTTAGTCTTGATAATATCTGCAAGATATTTGTATCTCAGTTAAAACTTAAAATATCCTCCATTTTTCTGATCATTTACTCTTCTTACTTCTATACATTTATGTTAGTTTTCTTTTCCAAGTACACTTATTTCAGCTACAATTTCATACTTATTTTACACACAAGCTCTATACGAACCGTTCCGTTTTTCCATAGAGGAACTTCAGTAAATAATCGAAATTGATCGATTATTAGATTTTAGAATCGATCATCGCTAATCGAACGCTCAAACAATTAGATATCGATTAAATCGATTAATTGGTCCAACACTAATGACCACTATATATCACTGAAAAGATATGTGGTATTAAATAATTAATGAGCATACTTTTTTGGGCATGTATCTCAATTGGGACATAAAACTACATTAATCCAATCCACCATCCCTGAACTTACCATCTCCATAGAAGCTTAAAAATCCATTACTCCACTCCACTGCACCATCTCTGAACCGATTGCCTTATTATAAGTAAAAAATCTTGACTAGGGCATTAAAAATTTACTACACCCCTTCCTATTTGTTTTGCTGTTCATGTTTCTCTCTGTTTGTTTTGTTACTTTTGGTCTGTTGCCATTATTCCCCTCCAATCCACCACCATTTGTATTATTGTTTGGTATTGTTTGTTTGTGTGTCTTACTTGTTGTTTATCTTTATTTACTTCATCTTTCTGTATTCTATGTGCTTCTTTTTCTTGTTCAGCTGATTTTAACTTCATTTTCACATCATTCAAATTACTGTCTAATTTCTGCAAAGATAAAATAAAGGGTTATCAGAACACAATGTCTTGTATCCAGATAGAAAAATTCATGAAAGAGCGGTGACAGATATCTCCATCTTGCACCCCCCCCCCCCTCTCTTTGCTAAATAGCCTACACACTAAGATTTATCAATGAAATCAGAAGTGTATATCTAGGTTGAAAACCGCTTCATAACAGACATTTTTGCATATTGTGGTGCAAGAAATAGAATTAATCACTACTTGTGGTGCCAAACTGGGAAACCTCAATCTCAAGCCACGTTCTGGGCAAAATTGATTAAAAATCAGGTTGAGATTTTCTTAACTGGCACCACAAGTAGTGATAGATTCTACTAGTATAACTCACTGCCTAAAAGTTGCCAGTCATGGTTGATCAATTAGTAGCACCATGTCTAAAATTTAGTGGAACAGTTTAGCCAACAATTTACCTGAATAATATGTCTGACAACTTAGTGGAACAGTTCGAGTCACAACTTATTTGACAAAACAAAAGTGGATTGTGATGTTGTTCTTGTATACCTACCTTGATTTCTGCTGTAAGTCTCTCTACCTCATGATTAAGTTTATTTTTATCCTCTTTACTTTCAGCTTGTTTCTGTTTCACATCCGTAAGTTCCTGTAAGGTTCTCTGTAAGTCATTCTTATATTCTTCTACAGATTTCTTCTCTTTATTCAAATATTCCTGAGTCTGTTTTAATTCTGTCTGCAAAATCTTTAATATAGAGGAAATTTGCATTAAAAAACATGTGCTTGGCAACAGACATCACAATCAAGAGCAAGACAGAATAATAGTAAAAGATAAACTAGTTGTTCATTAGGAGAATTCAATGCCAGAAGAAAACCTATTCTCCATTTATTTAATGAAAGTTTTCAAAATAAATCGACAAAATTCCAATGGGCACTTATGATATTGTGACAAAAATGTTTACATAGAAGTGAAAAAATGTTTTATATCCAACAAGTTTTGGCAAAAAAAAATGTGGAAATTTAACTTATTTCCCTTATTTTGTATACTTTACCTTTATCTGTTCTGTTTGTTCCGACTCAGATTTTTCTCTCTGGTCGACGTCAGATAATTTCTGCTCTAACTGTGTTTTAGCATTTTTCACTTCATCTAACTCCTTCTTATTCTTCTCAAGCTAAAATTTAGAACAGTTATAAACGTCATCTATATTTCTAGCATAAAATTTATCATGGTTTAAATTCTTGACCTCTTGCTAATGTGGTTCACCAATATATGATCAACACCCCATAATATTTTCGCAAAACAGTCTAGAAAGCATTTCTGGTAAGTATTTCCAACAATAACATTTTAGTGGGGAAATGTCAACTTATGTGATTTCATTTTTATCAGCAATTTTCCTTGATACAAATGCTGTAGAACCTGGTTGACCCCAAGTGAGAAAGGGTTTTACTTTGATATAGGCCCTAACTGGTTGATTTGTGCAATAACAATGTCACTATGGACCGAGTGGTCCGATATGTTTATCTACAACATTAAACACTGAAAATGTTGCAATAAGTGCACACTAGTACAAAATAGATAGGAAACACTTGCACAAAACTGACAGGCTCAGTTTAATCCTCGAATTAAACAAGAAAACATTGTCTCTTGACAAAAAGCTGAAAAATTGCTGATGCTATGTAAAACAACATTCAAACAACCAGTGTACAATCTAGGATTTTCAGGTAGGGTCATTTTTAAAAACTTTTATCTAAAACACCAAAACATCAATATTTTTGCATTCATGTAATATTAAATATGTCACAATGAGGCCTTAACAATTGGGTCATTTGGCATAATAGGGGTCCAGTGGCCCCATGACCCCTTTTAGAAAGAACACAGAACAACCAATTGAAATCATGAATATACATACTGCCGCCTGAACTTCTGCTAATTCCTTCTTGCCTTTCATAGCAAAAGTTTTAAGTTTACTACACATCTCTTCTTTATCCTTCAAAGATTTCTTTATTTTATTCATCTCCGATTCAGAATTCTGAATTAAAAAATTTGAAAAACAATAAGACCAACATATTACAATTACAATAATTACACAATTGATAAATCAAAATTCCCCACCCTCCACAATTTAGTCTTCTTTTCCCTGGTGGAAGTTCACGTGTCTAACCTAACTTGTCAGTTCCAAAGTTTTTACTTTGCTTCTGGATTGTGATTCGGACATGTGCAAGGGTATATTCCGTGCTCTTAATTCTTTATATTTCAACATTTTAAAAATCGTCCTCTCTTCAGATTACATACCATAAGTCAGATTTGCATTTACTTGGCCAAAAATTAGAGCAGTTTATTCCGAGACAAGGAAATATACAGTAACTTTGTATCTCATTTGAAATACTAACCTCATCATGTAATAATTTTGCCATCTCTTTATTTAGATTGCAAAGGGTCCGTGGCCAGCATGAATTTGTGATTTTGGGGTATAAGAACAATGGGCAAATTATAAATTATAAACTGGGTCAAATGACATCACTTCACAATGATCATTAGATATAAGTGATAAGAAGGTAACAAAAATTATTGTTTTTTCACATTAAATGGGGTTTGCCACTGTACCATGTAATCACTACCTCTTAATGTTTTGGCAGAATGTTTTGGAACACATAAACAGACACAAATTCGCAAAATAATGTCATTTATACTTAAAACGTCATCTCATGCAATTCCATATCCATTGGATATAAGTGTTCCACACAATCGTTAGAGGGTATCAGATGGTACAGCAACGAAACCAATTGCAGAGAAAATTTTCATTTATATGAGATGAAACTTAAAAAAACAATGTCAAAATTAATTCATACCTCAGCTTGTTGTTTTTCTGTTTCTTTACCCTGGAAGGACTGTATTTGAGTATTTAGCTCTGTATTTACAGACTTAAGCTGTTCAAATTGTTCCTGGAGGGACTCCATCTTTGTTTTAAACTCTGTATTTTCTGTTTGAAGTTGTTCAAATTTTCCCTCATATTCAACTAATTTTGTTTTCATATCCTCAATAACAGTCTCTAGTTTTGTTTTCTCTGTTTCAAACACTTTAAGACATTCTTTTGCCTCTCCATCTTGTTTCTCAAGCAGTTCTTTTTGTTCTTTCATTTGACTTTCCATTGTTGTAAAATCTGATAACAGTTGTTGTCTCCCTTTCTCTGAACTCTCTAATTCAGTTCTCAGTTTTTCTACTTCCTCCTTTCTGACAACAATTTCTTCTCGGGACGTCTGTAACTCCGCTAGCAGGGTATCGTGTTTCTCATTTGAAGCCTGTATTTCTTTAAGCAATGTATCGTGTTTATCTGTCATTTCTTCCAATTTTTCTTGTAATTCTTTTATTTTTATCTCTTTTTCGGCTTTAAGCCCTTCTAGTTGACCTTTAACCTCAGCCAATGTTTGTTCGGACCCAGTCGACTGCTCTTCAAAAGACGATAAAGAAGCCTTAATTTGACTATTCTCCACATTTAAATTGTCAATTTCTCCTTTTAATGAAGCAACCTGTGTTTCCTTGTCTGCTAAATCTGATTCTAATGTTTGACGTACAGATTTCATTTCATCTAATTCTTTCTGTAACACATCTTTTTCGGAATCATTTTCTTTAATTTTTTCTAACATATCATCAAATTTTTGTGATTTCTCTGCCAGATCAACCTGAAGACTTTCTTTCTCTTGTATAAGACCTTCCATTTGTTCTTGGACATCACTTAAATTTGATGTTTTATTCTCGACTTCCGAGCTTAACCTGCTTGAAATTTCCTGAAGTTCACTAATTTCTATACTTTTTTCTTCAAACATTTTTTTAAATTCGGATTTTTCGGCTTTAACCTGTTCAATATCTGCTATAAATGTCTGATTTGAATTTTTAAATTCCTCAATAAGATTCTGTGACTCTGTTAGTGACAGTTGTAAACCAGCAAACTGTTGAGCTAGTTCCTGGATTTTAACCTGTAAAACACCATTTTCAGCCGTGACCGATTCCAATTCACTTTTCATTCTACCAATATCTTTCTCACAGAATTCCAACTCCTCATTTTTATATTGAATTTGTTTGTTCAGTTTGTCGATTTCCTCGACTTTTTCTTCCACAATCTGCTGTATCTGTTCTAACTGATTTTCACGTTCCTGGAGATTTGTCGCGTATTGATCTCGTTCACTCTGTAAATGATCAAGCTGCTCATTCACTTCTGTTGTACTTTCTTGCTGCATTGATTCCATGTTCTTTTTAAAATTATTTAATTCTTCAGTTAACTCCCCTTCCCTTGTTTTTAATGATTCATTTTCTCGTGAAGATTCTTCTAATTTTACCTTTAAATCATTTAACTCTTCAGTAAGGTTCCCTTCCATCGTTTTCAGAGAATCATTTTCTTGAGTCGCTTCACCCAGTTTTACAACAAGTGATTCCTTTTCAGTTGTAAGTTTTTGTAACTCTTCATTGAGGGAATTCAATTTCTCACTCGCTAATGTATTGTCTATTTCTAACTGTGAACACTTTTTCCTGAGATCCTCATTTTCTACCTTAAATGTATCTAACTCGGATTTCAAACTTCCTCTGTGTGTTTCTAATTCATCAATTCTTTGTGTCAACTCAGATATAGTACCTGACAGCTCATTGGTTGATAAATTTTGCTCCATTTCAATTTTAGCCAATGATTGTTCATGTTTCTTTCTGTTTGCGGACTGTTGGTTTGACATATTTAGGATCTTATCCTCCAGTTCCTCTGTATAACTCTGCCTTTCTTTTACCTTTTCCTCTAAAGTCAGAATCTTTGCCTTGTTTTTTCTATGGAATCTTCTAAAATCTTTTCTGTTTATTAATTTCACTAATTTCTTCATTCAAATTTTCAATGCTGGTTTCTAGATCCTTCTTTTCAGTTTCATATTTTTCAACCTCATTTTTCAAGCCATTATTTTCTTCTGTTAAATCTTTTTCTTTTTCCTGAGCTAATTGTACAATCACAGCCATGGATTCTTTCTCTCTTTCTATTGTTTCTTTTTCTTCTGTTATTTTTTGTACTTCTCGTTTCATAGCTTGGATTTCTACAGAGTAATCTCCCTTTGCAGTGTATACTTTATCCAGTTCTACAGACAACTTCTTTTTCTGATCCACATACTTATTAATCTTTGTTTTCACCGAACACATAGACTGCGACAGAAGGTCATTATCATCGTCACCCTCAAACACATCATCCCCTGAATCTTCGTTTTCCTCACCTAGTTCTTCAATCAGCAGCGATTTTACAGAATCAAGGTCAACAAGAAGTTTTTTCTCTTTTGCCTCTGATTCATCAAGCTCTTGTAATGTCCTTTCTTTATCCTGTTTCAACATTTGCATTAAGCTTTCCCACTCTTCGATTTGTTCTTTTAAAGTGCTAATTTCATCTTTTAACAGTTCATTTTCTTCTTGTAATTCAGATGTCTCCTCGCTCACTTGTTCAGTGACCTCTTGGCCTTTGACCTGTGCCCTACTCTTGACATTTGACCTGTAATGATTCAATCATTTCCTGCATGAATGTTTGTTTCTCTTCCAGTACTTTATTTTTATCTTCTATTTCCTCCATATTAGAACATTTATCTTCCATTTCTGTGACTTTTTCCTCTAATTTTGCCATGTTTGCACATTTTTCTTTCTCAGCAGCCAGTTCATCACCAACGGCTTTCAATTCATCCACCATGAGTTTTAAATCAGATTTTTGCATTTCATTTTCTTTATTCAATGCTACGACATTTTCATCTTTCTGCACTAAGTCATGTTTTAGATTTTTTATCATTTCATCACATTCTTCTATGCGATTTTTTAATGTCACATTCTCCTGTTTTAATTCTCCATTCATTTTCATTATTTCTTTATGTTTTGCTTCCACATCTGTTCCCGAGGACTGATGCGATTCAACCATTTTCTGTAACTCTTGAACTTTTTCAATTAATTTCGAATTGGTTTCCATGGTGATAGCCTGTTGCTGAGCAGCTTCTCTAAGATTCTCGTTCTCTTCTTGTAGTTCCTTCTTTTGTTCAATTATCCTTTCCTTCTCAACTAACAGTTCTTGCATGGACAAGTTAGTACTTTCGAAGTCTTTTTGGAAATTTTCCTGCGATTTTCTCAAGATTTCTATATCATTTTTGTGTTCCTCTTTTTGTTTTTTCAGTTTTGTTACAAGTTGTTCTTTTTCCTCATGGAATGCTACTTCTAACTCCTCTTTTGCTTTGTTTAATTCCTAAAATATACATTAAACACAATTTTTAAAATTCAGTAAACTTAAGCAGAAATTATAATTTTCATTCTCACCTTAGCTGTTCTACAAATTTTGATATATGTCTTCAGCAAAAACAACTGTATTATGTCACATTTCACACAGCTTATATATACAGTAAAACCTCAATTCATCGCCACCATTTGTTCAGTCAAAGTTTGGCGTTATAAAGGGGTTTGGCGATAAATCGGGGGAGGCGAATAAAGAAAAACATAAACAAAATGGATATTGGGACTTCAAAATTGTGTGGCGATAAGCGAGGTGGCAAAGTAATCGAGGGGCATTATAATGAGGTTTTACTGTAAATAGTTCAGTTTTCATATTTGGGGTAACTAAACATGCAAAGAACAGCAATTGTTAAGAAGATGGCTTCACCACCTCGTGGTATATTCTTCTGTATGTAAACTCTGGCATGTGTATTATTCTACAGTATACCACAGGTCGACGTAGATTATTTCTTAAGTAACCTAACAGGCAAAGGCAATTGATAAGAAAAAATGCTGAAATTCCTCCACAATTTTAGAACTGACCAGCACAATAACCACCTCAATATAAGTCAAAGAATCTTGACTGAGGAGTAAAACAGGTAAACAACATTACTCCACTACACAACTGACGTTACCAACAGCAGCGTGTTCTACAACATCAAATTGTCACGTTCACTTCAAAAACTGGATACAAAATCAGAGAGATTTCAAAACAAATCGTGGAGATTTATGTGGTGAAGTAGAGTGCAATGATGATTTTTCCGCCAAAGTAAAGTTTTTTTTTCACTTATGTGGATGAGATCAGTCTTAAAATGTGGAGAGAAAACCAGAGTACCAAGAGATTCCATGTCATACTGACCATCAATTCTTGTTGAGATTTGTCTAATTTTGTCTGTAGTGTATTATTCTCATCAGTAAGCTGTTTTATCTGCTCCTGTACATCTTCATTTGTACTTGATGACTCCTGTTTCATGGATTTCAGTTTTTCCATCATCTGATCTCGAGCTTCTGATAAAAGAGTTATCTGCTCCTTTAAGCTCTGAAAAAATAAACATTCAAAAACTGTAAATATTTGTTGGCAATTAAATTATTTTAATTGTTAAGTTATTTTAGTTGGGTCAGTGAATACCACAATTACCACTGTAATATTTTATCCACCAAGGCCCATATAGGTTTTTTCTCACATGACAATTCTGTGAAATGGTATCCCAACATATTTTTTGTAAATTACAAATCCATGACATTTTAACCCAATGAATATTATTGATTCTACAGTATTCAATTCTAAGTGTTTGACATATAGGAAACAAATATTGACAGTTTAAGTTTATGGTCCACTCTAGATTTCCTAAAATTTAAAGTTTTCAATATTTGTGAAATATAGTCCTTTTAAAAGTATTTTTTCACAAATTTGGTAAAATAGAATATATTTTGAAAGAATTTCTCAGAAATTACCATAGTAGCCAATGGAGATTTTGGAACAGAAAGCTACTGGTTGTAGAATAAGTAAAATGTTTGGGGACCCTCCATTAGCAGTACATATATACCTACAATATTGAACATGATTTCAACTTTCATCCCAGTGCCAATTTAAAGTCAGGACTGTTATCTGTGGTCACATTATGTGTGTGTCTATTCTTTCTTGTATTATATGACTGTTTCTATCAAAAACTTGTATTACAATTCACGGATCGCCAGCCACACCCACAATGTTTAGCCAAAAGCCTGGCATGCTTAAATTACACACAAAAGAATGAAAACTTGGTCTGAATTGTGCAATTTAATGACATCACCGACACTAGTATGTCATTAGTTGCCGGAACGCTGTTTTGGTGCTGTGATGGTTGCCAGTGTTGCAACATAATAGGCATGGCTGGTGAAACCTCAATTGCTAGTAAACAGCAGAAACACACAAAGTTTGTTGTCTATCATGGGCATACCAGGGAAACCTTTTGGAAGAGTTCCCTGGCAGAAAGAATTCCCTGTTACATCTCCATGAATAATTGCATTGCTAGTACACAGCAGATACACATAGCTCACATTCTATCATGGGCATACCAGGGAAACCTTTTGGACAGAGTTCCCTGGCAGAAAGAATTCCCTGTTACATCTCTATGAATAATTGCATTGCTAGTACACAGCAGATACACACATAGCTCACATTCTATCATGGGCATACCAGGGAAACCTTTTGGACAGAGTTCCCTGGCAGAAAGAATTCCCTGTTACATCTCCATGAATAATTGCATTGCAAGTACACAGCAGATACACACATAGCTCACATTCTATCATGGACATACCAGGGAAACCTTTTGGACAGAGTTCCCTGGCAGAAAAAATTCCCTGTTACATCTCCATGAATAATTGCATTGCTAGTACACAGCAGATACACACATAGCTCACATTCTATCATGGACACACCAGGGAAACCTTTGGACAGAGTTCCCTGGCAGAAAAAATCCCTGTTACATCCATGAATAATTGCATTGCTAGTACACAGCAGATACACACATAGCTCACATTCTATCATGGACACACCAGGGAAACCTTTTGGACAGAGTTCCCTGGCAGAAAGAATTCCCTATTAACATGTGTACCTTGTTTTCTTCTGTAACAGCATCTTTCTCTTGTTGCATAAACTGGAATGATGAGGTCAATGTTTCATCCTTCATTTTCATACACTCTATCTGCTCGATATTTTCCTGCAATGGTACAAAAAATAATCATCAAATTTAAAACTAGAGCAGTCTCTTGAGAGACATTGCCTACAGGGGTCAAATCTGATAGGACCTTGACACCTTGAACTTTGACCTTCCAACATGAATTTGGTATGCAACATTGTGCCAAGTTTGATGAAAATGCACCCATAGCTAGGGAAGTTATGTAGTGGACATGGCCTCAGCCCATGACCTTTGATTTGTAGTATAATGCCTATAAACTTGCATCAGGGAAGTGTGATTTGACTGACATCATAACCACAGCAGGACAGTGCAGAAACAAATATAGCTCACCACCCATTACGGGCATACCAGGGAAGCATACTGTAATTTGAGTGACATCACCACAGCAGGATGGTGCTATAAGGATCAGAAAATAAATAGAGAACTGAGTTTACCAATGCACCAAATGAAACCCTCTAACGTTTGTGTGGAACATTGAATTTCAATGGATATAGAATCACACTAGATGACGTTTTCCCATAAAAATGATGTTATTCCTGAAATTGCCACGCTAACATTTTGGAAAACACCCCACACAAATGTTAGGAGGTATTGATCATGTGGTACAGGGGCAAATACCATTATTATGTGAAAATTTATATAAAAAGATGTAATGTAAAATCTAGATTCTGTATCCAGTAACCATGGATACCATTAAATAAATATATATGATTGGCGTCGCAACAAAAGGGACCTTATCTTTTTGACGTCACAATCGAGATAATTGACGTCAAAGTTTTACTTTTTTCGCGCTGAAAAACACGGAAGTCGGCTGTAATTTTTATGAAGAAAGCGGGTGTTCTTTTATTTTGCATAAAACTGCAAGACCGTAACCCTGCGAACTACTGATAAAATTTGAGGTCCTAATTTAAAATAAAATGTGATTGTTTTATTTTTCACTATATTTACATTAAAATAATCCGCATAAAGTAAAATATCATAGACTTTCTGACACTCTGAAGATGACGGTCATACTATGTTATCATTTCACTAGGCTACGCAAATTTTGTTCAGTAGTTCTTCGTTCGTTGAAGTTTTTGTAATTTTTATTAACTTCAAATTGTACTGTTTATAGAATACAATCCGTTTAACAATGTTTAACTTTTTTTGTATTTTTTAACTTTTTTGTATTTTGGTGTTTATAAATTAAAAAATTATGGAGTGGAGTTATTTTAACTTTCAAAAATAGCTAGATAACTCGCAGTACATGTATCGCTACCAGAATACAAAAGTGGAATTGGTATGGGAAAAAAACAATTAAAATCATATCACTAAAATCTTTCTAGATTTTTATTTTCAAATAGATGACATCACATCTACATTGAAAGTAATCGGAAAACTTGTTTAGTAACTTCAAACAAAGTTCTAGAACTAGACCCAGTGCTAATACAGGCACTGCATATGACAAATGTTGCCTGCCTGCAATTTTCCTTATATATATCACGGGTTAAGGTATCTAGAAATAAAGTTAAAAGATATTTTAAAACATAAAATAAACATAAGACGAACAACCTAAAAGGTAATAGTCAAAACTCCTCACTAGCGATCGCCGGATGACAGTAGGCATGTTTATATAATAATAATAATAATACTTTATTGTATATAAACTACATAGGTAGTTTGTTACAATCATCTTACAAGAATTACATAAAATATGCAATATTGCAAATTAATACCTTTGCACAAAATAAAATAAATGATATATATGTATCTGTATGAAAACATTCAGTTTAATATCCTAAATATTCAATAAGCCTGTCCTCCTCAGTTCAAAAGACTTTTTAATGAAGGCACCTAATTTACGTATAAGACAAGGGGATGTTGATTTCAAAATTATGATCATTGTTGAAAACTTATTATTTTCATTAACATGAATGTCTTCTTTTACGTCCGTAATATGGGGTCATGAATTAGATCGATACAAATCGTTCGCCACAAAAATTAAGGTTACACATTACATGTTTAAATATTGTAAAGTGATTCCTGAGTGCCACGAACGCGATTTATTGTTTTAATAAGGCAGTCCCGTGCCTAATGTCACAACCGTATTAAAATAATCATGTACAACGGCTTTTGGTAGCCAAGTTGGTAGAACTCTTGTCTTTATAGAACTTGAGCTCCCGGTTTTGATTCTCGGTACGACCTTGCGCTTTTCTCTTTTAAGATGCAATACTTATCATAAACCTTGAAAGTAACTGACTGGTAACTGCGAGACATAAAAGGGAATTTAGGTACGAAATTTTCTATTTCCCAAATTCTATAGAAAAACAAGATTATAATGCAGCGGTCTAATTAGTTCAGTTGGCAGACCACTGATGTCCCGTATTGTTTAACGGTCCTTCATTTTAAAAGAAAACTTAGAAATGACATATATTTTAATGAGCCCACGTAAATGGTGTTGGTACTGGTTCCAAGTTCATAGATCTCTTAATATAGATTTTCCTTGACTTAAGTCCGATAACTTTTTACAATGTTTTATGGTGTTCCAAATAAAAAAATCCCTTAAATCTATTGATAATTTAAAAACTTACAAAATTACTCAGATTTTAAATTTGCCAGATTTTTAGGAAATTTAATGTGAAATGTTTGCTAAGTAGCGCTAATTGGAACTGAAAATTATTTACTTTGCAATAAAATATAACAAATATAGTGTATCCATCCCAAAGACATGAACACCTAAACCAGTGAAATTGCAAAATAATTAATAATCCTATACACATTTACGTATTTTGGACAGAAACTATAATATACATTTACGTATTTTGGACAGAAACTTATAGTTTTTATATACTTTTTGAGCAATGTGGAAGGTCGTGGGTTCGAATCCGGTCGGGTTTGACCAAGACTTGAAAAAAGGTAATGACTGTTTTATCGCCCAGCACTCGGCATTTTAGAAAGTAAGTCACGGGATCCTTCAAAAGACCTTAAAAACCGATGTCCCGTGTGACTACAAGCATGACACGTCAGAGAACCCTTCCTGGACATTGCCTAATGCGCAGTAGATAGTTAAAAATGCCAATTCACCTATAGCTGGTGACGTCTCGATATAAGTGAATTATTCTTGGCTGGAACGTAAAACCCCATTCCTGAACCAACCAACTTTTTAAATATTTTACATCACGTAGCTATGTATATAATGTTTTTCCTTGTGTTATTCAAAGTTTGTACCTTGTACAGTAGTTTCGACACAAGACGATCTATTTTAAACAGAAATGTAAAAACGTGAAATAAATAAAATAACATTTATATGAAACATTTAGCTTCACAAAATGTGGAAGAGTTCAAAGTTGAAAAACCTACTAGCTTAGTAGGGTTATCAAGTAGCGTAGTGGATAGCCAGGTTTTGCCGTATCCGGGGGTCGGTATTAGAACCCAGGCCGGGTATGACAAAAAATAAAAATAAATAAAAATAAAAATAGGCAGCACGTGGTTCTCTCGCCAAGCACTCACTGGGGTATGAAAAATGAAAGCCATGGTATTTACAAAGGGCAAAAATGAAATACACCGCGACAATGCAGTTACTCGATGTTACAGTAGTCATCAATTGATATTTTCACATATAACACTGAGAGACAGTTAGAGATATTACATTTTAAAAAAAATATTTCAAAATAACAAACAAAATCAAACGACAGTCTCGGTGGCCCAGTGGCAAAGCGTTTGCATCGAGAGCGGGAGGGTTCTCGACCCCGGTCGGGTCATACATAGGCTTTCAAATTTGCGATTCAGTATCCTCGCCTAAAACTGTGTTAAGAGGGCATCGCTGAGTGGATGAGTGGTAGACCTTCATTCGGCGTACTGACTTTGTAAGGTTGCACGTTAGAATTAAAAACAGACCAAAACACAATCGCATATACACAAAATTTTTCTTAGGTTGATCCTTAGACATAACTTTAACTGCTCTCGTCGGAAATAGCTGAAAATAAGCTCCGATGCTACGATAACCAATACGTCAAATTAAAATATTATTATTTTATAAAAATACTAACAATTTTTATTACAATCATTATATACGAAAATTGATTTTAACCTCATTATGTGTGTTTTAATCGATCTTGTACAAAACAAGATATAATAAGTAAACAGACATTTTATGATAACTTTATTACAAAGGACACTTTGACAACATTTGCGGCTCTATGGGAAACATGATGTTTTTCAAAATGTGTCCACTGCGACGGCGGTGGCGTTGGTTGTGGTGGTGATGGAATATGAGAAACTGACCGTTATTATAAATTAGGTAGCGTGTGACCATGCACCGTGTACAGGTCAATATCTCCATCAGCCCCTCACGCTTACTGAGAATGCCCAGGGCTTTGAGGGGCTGTTAAAGTAATTAATGGGAGGGGCGGTGTGCTTGAACCGGCATTTTTTTTAACTACTGGCCACTTTCATTTAATTTGAATGCCTATGCATTCGACTTTATCAGAAATCGTACCAAAGATGAACAAATCTTCGGGTGAGGCAACAATCAATAAAAGTTGCCAAACCAAAATCCACGTGCTGTAGTAGTAAAACCCCGATGTAAATGAAGTGCTATCACAAATTACATGGAAGGACATAAAGATAAACTTCGTTGCTAGGTAACTCATTCGAAAAATCATTTGTGTTTTGTCCATACCTAAGATATAAACTAATGAACTGATTTTGAGTTTTGAAAAAAGTTGGAAAACGTTTCATCAAATTAAAATACTAGCATTGGACAGCATGAGCATGTGCTTCGTCTTTGCGAGAAATGACACGCGAGAATAACTTATACATGTATATCGTCAAGCAGAATGTGAGATGGCAGTTTCAGAACTGTTGTTGCCAAGCGTTGGTCAAGTATTTAATGTACATTGTAATTATTATGACAACAATTTAACATTTAAAGGTACAATTAATACTAGGGTAATATGTAATTATTACTGTTGTTTCTTGAATGACCGATCTTTTTGTGAACATAATGATAAAACTTTAAATCTGCATTGAATTTTTAATTTTTTCATGGCATATACAAAAATTCCAAATCAATTGTGCAGATGTTTCCATGGAAACTAGTTTCTTCTATTTAACTAGTCTTTTTGTAAATTCAGAATAGTTGTTGAAAATATTTGTCGGTATAGATAGGCATTAATGTTACATAACCATCACTGTTAATAATGGCTAAATAGTTGCTCTTAATTATTCGTAAGTCATTATTCTGGCCATAATCATTCGATTATAAGTCAAATATTGTGACGTCATTAAACGAGTCCATAGCAACGAGAATAGTTACCCTAGAAACATAAAACTACTTTTATTACGAAGAGAAAATGTTAAACTATAATAATAAACAAAAACTTGAAAATGTAAAATTTTGACCTTAAGGTCCCTTTTCTCGCGACGCCAATCATATATAAACAAGTTTGTAACCAATTTAAAATTATAACTAAAATAAATTAAAAAAGAAAAAGAAAATAAACAGAATGTAAGCAAGAATTATGTATAATATTAAACAAAAGAATAAAATAATTCCCACAAAAACTTCTACCTGTAACTGCATACATGTGTGTTTAAAGTAATTTTGTTTTGATGTGAAAAAAATTCCAGATAACTTGCAATCATCGGTGGTTTGAACAAGTATGTTAACAGAGTAGAAATCACTAGCGATTTTATTCTATTTGTAACTAAATCACTAGTGAAAACTATCCTTTGTAACAATTTCACGGAACATCTTAATGTGTTGTATATAACAAAGTAAGATTATGAAATTCTGACAAATAAAGACCCTAACAATGCCCAACTGATACACTAGAAAGTGTGGCTCCTTTACAGCCCATAATTCCTCTCTAAAATAATGAGGGCTTGGAGAATAAGTAAAGCAAATAAACAAGAGGCCCATGGGCCTGATACGCTCACCTGATAACTAATGGCTAGCTGATAGATTTAAAGAACACATAAAAACTAAACCCCAATGACTTTTTTCTTTACATCATGATAACCATTGTATCAATACCTACAACATTCTAATATACATGCCTATACAAAAAGATAATTAACCCTTTTGGTATTGTTTTGCATCTGTGACCTTGACCTTTGAACCCATGACCTTTTTCTATACATCAAAATGATCGTTGTATCAATACCTACAACATTCTAATATACATGCCTATACAAAAAGTTTATAGTTTTCGAAATAATTAACCATTTTGGTATTGTTTCACATCTGTGACCTTGACCTTTGAATTCATGTCCTTTTTCTATACATCAACATGATCGTTGTATCGATACCTACAACATTCTAATATACATGCCTATACAAAAAGTTTATAGTTTCTGAGATAATTAAACATTTCCTTATTGTTTGGCATATGTGACCTTGACCTTTGAACCCATAACCTTTTTCTATACACCAAAATGATCGTTGTATCAATACCTACAACATTCTAATATACATGCCTATACAAAATGTTTATAGTTTTCGAGATATTTAACCATTTCGGTATTGTTTCGCATCTGTGACCTTGGCCTTTGAACCCATGACCTTTTTCTATACATCAAAATGATCGTTGTATCGATACCTACAACATTCTAATATATATGCCTATACAAAATATTTATAGTTTTCGAGATAATTAACCATTTCGGTATTGTTTCGAATCTGTGACCTTGACCTTTGAACCCAAGACCTTTTTCTATACATCAAAATGATCGTTGTATTGATACCTACAACATTCTAATATATATGCCTATACAAAATATTTATAGTTTTCGAGATAATTAACCATTTTGGTATTGTTTCGCATCTGTGACCTTGACCTTTGAACCCATGACCTTTTTCTATACATCAAAATGATAGTTGTATCAATACCTACAACATTCTAATATACATGCCTATACAAAAAGTTCATAGTTTTCGAGATAATTAACCATTTCAGTATTGTTTCACATCTGTGACCTTGACCTTTGAACCCATGACCTTTTTCTATACATCAAAATGATCGTTGTATCAATACCTACAACATTCTAATATACATGCCTATACAAAAAGTTTATAGTTTTCGAGATAATTAACCATTTCAGTATTGTTTCACATCTGTGACCTTGACCTTTGAACCTATGACCTTTTTCTATACATCAAAATGATCGTTGTATCAATACCTACAACATTCTAATATACATGCCTATACAAAAAGTTTATAGTTTTCGAGATAATTAACCATTTCAGTATTGTTTCACATCTGTGACCTTGACCTTTGAACCTATGACCTTTTTCTATACATCAAAATGATCATTGTATCAATACCTACAACATTCTAATATACAAGCCTATACAAAAAGTTTATACTTTTCGAGATAATTAACCATTTCAGTATTGTTTCACATCTGTGACCTTGACCTTTGAACCTATGACCTTTTTCTATACACCAAAATGATCGTTGTATCAATACCTACAACATTCTAATATACATGCCTACACAAAATGTTTATAGTTTTCGAGATAATTAACCATTTCGGTATTGTTTCGCATCTGTGACCTTGACCTTTGAACCCATGACCTTTTTCTATACATCAAAATGATCGTTGTATCGATACCTACAACATTCTAATATATATGCCTATACAAAATGTTTATAGTTTTCGAGATAATTAACCATTTCGGTATTGTTTCGAATCTGTGACCTTGACCTTTGAACCCAAGACCTTTTTCTATACATCAAAATGATCGTTGTATCGATACCTACAACATTCTAATATATATGCCTATACAAAATATTTATAGTTTTCGAGATAATTAACCATTTTGGTATTGTTTCGCATCTGTGACCTTGACCTTTGAACCCATGACCTTTTTCTATACATCAAAATGATAGTTGTATCAATACCTACAACATTCTAATATACATGCCTATACAAAAAGTTCATAGTTTTCGAGATAATTAACCATTTCAGTATTGTTTCACATCTGTGACCTTGACCTTTGAACCCATGACCTTTTTCTATACATCAAAATGATCGTTGTATCAATACCTACAACATTCTAATATACATGCCTATACAAAAAGTTTATAGTTTTCGAGATAATTAACCATTTCAGTATTGTTTCACATCTGTGACCTTGACCTTTGAACCTATGACCTTTTTCTATACATCAAAATGATCGTTGTATCAATACCTACAACATTCTAATATACAAGCCTATACAAAAAGTTTATACTTTTCGAGATAATTAACCATTTCAGTATTGTTTCACATCTGTGACCTTGACCTTTGAACCTATGACCTTTTTCTATACACCAAAATGATCGTTGTATCAATACCTACAACATTCTAATATACATGCCTATACAAAATGTTTATAGTTTTCGAGATAATTAACCATTTCGGTATTGTTTCGCATCTGTGACCTTGACCTTTGAACCCATGACCTTTTTCTATACATCAAAATGATCGTTGTATCGATACCTACAACATTCTAATATACATGCCTATACAAAAAGTTTATAGTTTTCGAGATAATAATTATAATCAGAGGTACAAAAAATTAGGTCACGACCTTCACAATCGACCTTGACCTCATTTTGAAGATATTAACAAGAAGATGTCAAAACTGAAAACCCCATGTCATTATCTGGTCAAATAGTCAAGTTATAACAATTTGAAGCTATTTTACGATTTTTTCAAAATTAAACGCAAAAACGCGTAACCTATTTTTTATCCGAATTTCACAAAATGAACAAACTATAGGCTTAAGACCCTAGAGAAGCCAAATATCACATCAGATTTTTTCTCCAATCAGTACTTTCGGAGAAGAAGATTTTTTAAGATTTTTGCACCCCTAGGTCACCTTGACCTAGTTATGGTAGCCATAGCAACGCCACGAACAAATCTGAATTGCACCAGCCCATATATACTTCTGACAAAGTTTCATTAAAAACTGTCCAGTAGTTTCAGAGGAGAAGTCGCAAATAGGTGTTAACGACGCACACACGCACACACGCACACACGCACATACACACGCTGCGCTATGCCATAAGCTCACATGACCTTCGGTCAGGTGAGCTAAAAATGGTAACCAAGCAACAAAAAATATATACCACATACTCATGTACTGTAAATCAGGAAATTTTCCAGTCTTTCCGAGAACAACATTTCAATTTATTCACAAAATTTTGAGTTTTTGTGTCATCGGGTGACAGACAGTACAATTTTAAAAATAAATGTAAACTTATTAATTTTGTATCCCCACAATAGTTTTTTTTTTAATTTATCATAATTTTTGTTGTTGTTGTTGTTGTTGTTGTTGTTGTTGTTGTTGTTAATTTTACAAATTTCTGTATAAATACAATAAATGCAAAAATTTTCTGATTTACAGATTTACAACTAATTAATCACCATTTGATTTTAATGTACAGGTAAAACAAGAGTCCCATGGGCCTTACTGCTCACCTGAGAACATGTCCTATATAGCATTAAATTTAATTAGGTAATTTTTAGTTTTGGAGCTGATTAAAATGTAAATATTTTATAGACAGACAATGATCTATAGCAGTAGTTAGATTGAGTCAATGACTCAGGTGAGCTTTAAAATGCCATAAATTACAAACTTACAATGTCAGCTGGATCAATCTGTAAATATTGTTAGTAATTAATTCTTTAAGTTTTATCAATCAAAAACAGTAAAACCTCTATTTGTTCAGTCAGATTTGGATGTTATAAAGAGGGGGGGGGCTTTTTAAGGGAAGCTTATAACTAAGGGATACTTATAATAAAAACTACAGATAATTTTGGGTCTTTAAAACAGTGTGGTGATAAGGGAGATGGCAAAGTTTTGCAAGGGCATTATATAGTGTATAGTTGTTTAAGTTTGCGGGGATTAAATTTCACGGTTCAGACACTTAAACTTATTCACGGGTATAAAATTTTGCGATGCAGTGGACAGTGTTAACAATTTTCTGTGCTGATTAAATCAGTCTTTGATTAATGTAAACTACACGAAAATATTCACTTTGTATTTAATTTGCGCTATAAAATCAAACCGCGAATATGGCAAAATTAAATCCCCAGTGAATAAAAGCAACTACCGATATACAGTACAGGTTTTATGTGGCTATAAGGGAGGTGGCAAAGTTCTGGAAGGGCATTATATACAGGTTTTATGTGGCTATAAGGGAGGTGGCAAAGTTCTGGAAGGGCATTATATACAGGTTTTATGTGGCTATAAGGGAGGTGGCAAAGTTCTGGAAGGGCATTATATACAGGTTTTATGTGGCTATAAGGGAGGTGGCAAAGTTCTGGAAGGGCATTATATACAGGTTTTATGTGGCTATAAAGGAGGTGGCAAAGTTCTGGAAGGGCATTATATACAGGTTTTATGTGGCTATAAGGGAGTGGCAAAGTTCTGGAAGGGCATTATATACAGGTTTTATGTGGCTATAAGGGAGGTGGCAAAGTTCTGGAAGGGCATTATATACAGGTTTTATGTGGCTATAAGGGAGGTGGCAAAGTTCTGGAAGGGCATTATATACAGGTTTAATGTGGCAATAGGCAAAGCAGCAAAAAGGTCATTATAATGATTAAAATTGATTGACTGAGTGGATGTGTAAATTGCAAAATTCTTTAAATACTAGTATTTTAATCAAAGTAGTTTATAAATTTTTTGTTTTTGAACAAAATACATGTAGTATGAATGATGTAAACCTTATTTAAGTCAACCCCATTTTTGAGCTCACTTATATAGCATTGATTTGCTACAGCACCTTTACTATAACAATTTCAGTGAAGTGAGTTAATTAATGGTACTTTTTATCCTGGTCAAGATTCTTTCACTTATACCAAGGCAGTCATTCAGGAATGGTGGAAGTTCCCAGGGAAAATTATCAACCTTCCAGCAGCAAACTGACAAACTTACTAACACTATAATCTGCCTTAGTTGTGCCTCAGCTGAGGGTGAAGCAGCATAAGACCACAGCTGTATGTAAGCAACTAGCTGTGCAAGGAAGGAAACTACAAAGAGTGAAGGTTGTACAAGTTGGTTTATCTTACCTTGTATTTTTTAGATATGTTCAGTAATTTCTGTTGTAATGTTGTCTTTTCTTCTTGTAAATCTTTACACTGGTTTTCTATCTCCTAAAAAATTTATTAAAAAACTTATTCATAAACACTGATCTTGAGACATAATTTGCATAATATTTCTTTTTACAAAAAACTCAACTAACATGCACAAGGTCATACTCCTGTTATAACAACTGAGCAGCCAGAGCTACATTGACAATCATACTCCTCCCATAGAGACTGTGCAGAGTTTAAGCAAAGTTGTACTTTGCTTTATTGAGGTTCCACTACTTCAAGTTTGAATCTTTTATACATTTACGCCATGTTAACAGACTTACCTTGAATTTTCATATGGACTGTTCATGTGACTTCTGGACAGATTGATAAGCTGATTTACCTGGCATTTTGAAATGGACTGTTCCTGTGACTGGTGACTTACCTGGAATTTTGATATGGACTGTTCCTACCTGGCATTTTGAAATGGACTGTTCCTGTGACTGGTGACTTACCTGGAATTTTGATATGGACTGTTCCTGGGACTGGTGACTTACCTGGAATTTTGATACGGACTGTTCCTGTGACTGGTGACTTACCTGGAATTTTGATATGGACTGTTCCTGTGACTGGTGACTTACCTGGAATTTTGATATGGACTGTTCCTTGGACTGGTGACTTACCTGGAATTTTGATATGGACTGTTCCTGTGACTGGTGACTTACCTGGAATTTTGATATGGACTGTTCCTGTGACTGGTGACTTACCTGGAATTTTGATATGGACTGTTCCTGGGACTGGTGACTTACCTGGAATTTTGATATGGACTGTTCCTGTGACTAGTGACTTACCTGGAATTTGGATATGGACTGTTCCTGTGACTAGTAACTTACCTGGAATTTGGATATGGACTGTTCCTGTGACTGCTGGACAGATTGGTAAGCTGATAACATATCATTTTTCTCTTCTTCCAATTCCTGAAGTTTTGTCTCTAATTCCTAAAAGAAAAAGAATTTATGGAATAACTTAAGTGGCATAAAGTTACATGCAGTGTCTTTCATTTTCAGTGAATCGTCAAATAGATGTGAAATAATTAGCCATACAAAGCTATATTGTCAATATTACAAAAAACTTGGAAGGTTGGTTGAATGTTGTTTTGTCATTCCAGCAACTGTTTCAGCTAATGTATTTGTCACAAGACAATTTTCTTCTTAATCTTAAGAATTAATCTAAACACAAGTTCATGCAAATGTGCAAACATTACAAATCTGCCCTTACTAGCTTATGATGACCTTCAGAGTGCTAGAATATTTGCAAACATGTCACAGAAAAACAACAGAGACCACTCAGTCCATTTTACTGGTGCCGATTCAACAAGTAAAGGACTAGCACAAGGAAAAATTCCTTTCTTAATTGTGTTCGAGCTGGGTCCAACCACTAACAATGAGAAACCTTGGCCTTGAAGGTTAAGGCCATGACCACTTAGCCACCACAGCCCCCCCCCCCCCCCCCCCCCCCACCTTCCAAATAGATAGTGCTCAAGAAATAGAAATGATTTACAATACAAAACCACACCAAACAACTTTTAATAACATTTTCTGTAAAGTTTTTTGAGGTTGATTTATACTTTATTCTCTCATCACTGTCTCCTGTCTGTTTACCAGACTCTGCCTCCTGTAGTTTCTTTGTTAATTCTGAAGAACATAAAAATTTGAAAATACATTTTAAGCTATATTTCTATATCTGGTATCCAATATCACCACTGGATACTAATTTCTTAGAAATACATTCAAAAAGTAACATGTTTTTTGCCCATTAAAAATTACTATGTTTTCATGAATTTCAAAAAACTGACTCTTTATGATCTGAAAATTGTGGAAACCCAACTATAAGAGTACATGTAGCTAATGTAAGAAAATCTCACCCTCATGGTTGAATCATTTCAATCAGAGATGAGGATTGTAGAATTTTATACCCAGGACAAGATTCCTTCATCTATACTGAGATGGTCAGTTCTAAGACGGTGAAGGAAACTGCCTAACGTAGGATTTCCACTTGGGAAAGTATATAAGTTTTTAGTTTCCTTGCTAAATGGTCAATTTCTTGGAAATTCCTGAACTTATATACAATGTACATACATATCTTGAGTTCTTGACTAAGGCATTAAACACCATTACTCTACTCACTCTACACCTCTCATCAAATTTGATTCACGTTTGCTACAACCTCATATCCTACTATCAAATTTGTCTTACTGATTTCTTCTTCTTTGTATGAATCTACCTCCTCTGAATCAGGAGCACCTCAAATATGATTATTTACTGGAAATTTATAGTGAAAAAAGGACAAAAATTGTCTCCATTGAGACAGTATTATTATGTGAACTCATGTTATTTGTTAAATTTCCATTAGTCAGAAAATAAATATTTTATAGATAGAAGCTTATATCCTATTGGCTACTATTCTTTATAAGCTCAGATGTGATTGGTTAAATCCATACCTTCACATTTTGTCCTTGTTTTCTGTAGTATCAACATTTGTTTCTTCACAAACTTAACTAGGTCTTCATGTGATAGATTGTCCAGCTACAATTAAAATAAATAATAATAAATAAATAAAAACCATTTATTCATTCACAATCATTAATAAACAAATGAAAAAGTAAAAAAATAGTAATAAATAATAATAATAAACAAATGAGACAGTAAATAAAAAATAGTAATAAATTAATAAATTAATAAATAAACCCATTCATTTACATTCATTAAACAAATGAAAAAGTAAATAAAATTAGAAATAAATAAATAAATAACTAAACAAGCATTCTGAGAGTATTGCAAAACAATACATAGTCCCCTACCGGTCGCATATTTCACTAATCCCAAAGTTTTAGGTAAATGTACATTATTATATGGTACAAAGATTTATAGTTATAAATTATACGTGTTGTTCAAGATGAAAGCAAAACTTGATCATAGTAAAATCAAAAACCAGCAATGGTGTTCTCAAAATTCATTATCTGCAAGCATGTAGAAAAAAGTGCAAAAAACTGAAATTTCATTGAAAGTTCAAAGGGCCATAACTCCCATAAAAACTAGTGGAATGAAACGAAACGTAAACTTGATCTGTAACTCATCATGGTTGACCTGCATACCAAAAAACAATTCATTAACTGCCAGCGTGTAGAAAAAGAGCAGAAACTGAAATTTCAGTGAATTTTCAAAGTTCAAGGGCCATAACTCCGGTAAAAATTAGCAATCGAAACGAAACATAAACTTGATCTGTAACTCATCATGGTTGACTCATATACCAAAAATCAGTTCATTTATCTAAAAGCATTTAGAAAAAACGTGCGGAAAACTAAATTTCTGTGAATTTTCAAAGTTCAAAGGGCCATAACTCCAGTAAAATTAGCAGATGGAAACGAAACGCCAACTTGATCTGTAACTCATCATGGTAGACTCATATACCAAAAATCAGTTCATTATCTAAAAGCATTTAGAAAAAAACGTGCGGAAAACTAAAATTTCAGTGAATTTTCAAAATTCAAAGGGCCATAACTCCGGTAAAAATTAGCAGATAGAAACGAAACGTAAACTTGATCTGTAACTCATCATGGTAGACTCATATACCAAAACTCAGTTCATTATCTAAAAGCATTTAGAAAAAAAGTGCGGAAAACTGAAATTTCAGTGAATTTTCAAAGTTCAAAGGGCCATAACTCCGGTAAAAATTAGCAGATGGAAACAAAACGTAAACTTGATCTGTAACTCATCATGGTAGACTCATATACCAAAAATCAGTTCATTATCTAAAAGCATTTAGAAAAAACTGCGGAAAACTGAAATTTCAGTGAATTTTCAAAGTTCAAAGGGCCATAACTCCGGTAAATATTAGCGGACCAGAATGAAATCAGTTCATTATCTAAAAGCATTTAGAAAAAACGTGCGGAAAACTAAAATTTCTGTGAATTTTCAAAGTTCAAAGGGCCATAACTCCAGTAAAAATTAGCAGATGGAAACGAAACGCCAACTTGATCTGTAACTCATCATGGTAGACTCATATACCAAAAATCAGTTCATTATCTAAAAGCATTTAGAAAAAAACGTGCGAAAAACTAAAATTTCAGTGAATTTTCAAAATTCAAAGGGCCATAACTCCGGTAAAAATTAGCAGATAGAAACGAAACGTAAACTTGATCTGTAACTCATCATGGTAGACTCATATACCAAAACTCAGTTCATTATCTAAAAGCATTTAGAAAAAAAGTGCGGAAAACAGAAATTTCAGTGAATTTTCAAAGTTCAAAGGGCCATAACTCCGGTAAAAATTAGCAGATGGAAACAAAACGTAAACTTGATCTGTAACTCATCATGGTAGACTCATATACCAAAAATCAGTTCATTATCTAAAAGCATTTAGAAAAAAGTGCGGAAAACTGAAATTTCAGTGAATTTTCAAAGTTCAAAGGGCCATAACTCCGGTAAAAATTAGCGGACCAGAATGAAACGCTAACTTGATCTGCAACTCATCATGGTAGACTCACATACCAAAAATCAGTTCATTATCTACAAGAGTTTAGAAAAAAAGTGTGGAAAACTGAGGTGTGACAGACGGACGGACAGACGGACGGACAGACAGACAGAGTGCAAACCTAAAGTCCCCTTCGGCTTTCGCCGGTAGGGGACTAATAAAATCAATGACGAATTTTGTCTATTGATTGATCAAAATAACAAAAAATTAGATCTATGGTAAAGATTTCTCTACCTTACACAAAGAGTGGCGATATATTCCGTTGCTCAGGGGCAAATACCATTATTATTATTCCGTTGCTCTATAACCACTATGTTGATTGTGCATGACATTTTTGATACTGGTTATGCCCTTATTTACAGTGATATAATTACCTTGGAAGATGCTGGACTTTTACCTGCCCCTCCCTGGCCATCTGATCCACCAGGTGGGTCCTGAAACAAAAATCATATATTCTTATGTAAACAGTGCAGATTAATTCATCAAAGTGATTGTACTGTAAAACTGTCAATTCTGACATCTCTATAACAAACACAGCAGTGGTCGTTATGTTAAAACAGTTTTTTTTCTTTATAAATACAATGCCACAGTGAAGAAACTTCATAGTAGCATGTTCTGATGGAAAAAAATGACAAAATAAATCCAATATTTCTACAAAGCTACAGTGACTTGTGTAGTGACAAATCCTTTTGGGATTAAAAAGATAAAAATTCATCACATATTTTAGGTGAGTTTTTTAAGACTTTTTTATTCTAAAATATATCACTTATTGATTCACTCATCTTGTCTCGACGAAAAATTCACTAGTTAAAACAAAGTGTAGCCCCGAAATTTATTAAATAACGTTGAAAAATATCTGATATATTTAATTGAAAATATGGGTCATTCTGGATATTATGTGAAAAAGTGATAGAAATCCATTGCATAATTATTGAAATATATATAAATGAAGATTCACCTCGCCTATGCTCTTCGTGCCTGCTGGCACATAAGGCCACATAAATGAAAATTGGATTGCACGATTTTGCCAGCCGGCTTGCACATTTGTATACCACTTCTTACTAGCAGTCATACTTGCAAGTTTCAGTAAACTGTATGCACAATTTGTTCTTTTAGATGGTTTTAATACAGTAGTTTTGATAAAGAATGAGTTCTTGAAATATTAAGTGTTAACCTTTTGTAATTTGTAACTTATGGAATTTTTCAACACACTTTGAATATCCCTAGTTAGATCAATTTTAGAATATGGAGCAATAATTTGGGACCAGTACACTAAACTGAACGCATCCGAAGACAATCCATTAGGTTCATCACAGGGGAAATTAATTTTGGACAATCCAGTGGACAAAAGTGCAATGAAAAATTAAAAAAAAAAGACAATCCACAAGGTTCATCACAGGGGATTACAGATCCTGAGAAGAGAGATGTGTTACTTAAATGTTACAAAAACTCGAGCTACCACCACTGAAACAGACGGGAATGAAAAAGAGCAGAACTGATCTGGACCATCATTTTAAAGTTCAATTCCGGACTGGAATTGTCTCCATTACTTTTTCAATTAGTTCATGGATCTTGATCATTATAACGTTTAACAAATGTAAGCTTGTATGAAAGCATGCCGGCGAGTGATACTAGTTTACAAAATCATGGTTATGCGTTGTACTGGAAATGTAAAGCGTAGTGAGCAATTTCAATGCATTTTGGTATCCCTTTAATTAAATTTTAAAGCGTATTTTAAAAATGTTATTGCGTATTTACGCAGATATGCCTCTTATCTGAGGCTCTGTCAGCGTATATATATACAGATAGTCCAAAACAAACTGGTGGAATGTTTTATAAACTTTTAACCTTATTGTAACATTTGGGTTTAGATTATATATCTTGCCTAAGAAAATAATCTGAATTAATGACAGGCATCAACCCCTCAATCACTTTGTACACTGAGACGAGTCTCTTTGCCTGTCGACTGGTAGCTCTTGTCAAGGTCTTGCAGCAGTTTGGTTGCAACTTGTGATTTCTGACTGCAGGTTCTCGCTGTGTTTAGCTCGAATTTTGTTTAATGTAAATAAATTGATTGCCTAGAAATGACCACTATATCCGTACTGGTTGTAGTGAAGTTTTAAAACTTACCGACATCCTTATTTCTTTAGATTCTGATCAGTTTTCTGTTTCTTGGGTTGTCATCGTTTGTTTCCGGAAGTGAATGCGTGGAATGGGTACAAACGTACCATAGTAAATACAAACCAAACGAGAGCGTACCTTTAACAAAAGTTACCCATAAACTTAGTCCCATGTTGGGTCAAATTTTTTTAAGTGACGTCAAATCTGAAGATTCTCATCATGTAAAGTATGCCAATAACCTTCATCTCATGTACTGGACTATAGCCACGTGTATCATGTTCCTGTCAACAGCCAAACTGTACTTGGCCACAGTCATCACGTACTTTACAATAGCCATCATGTTCCTGAAGATAATCATGTACTTGACAATAGCAACCACTGACTTGACCATAGTCAACATAGTCACCGTGTACTTGGCTATAACCATCATGTACTTGGCCATAACCATCATGTACATGACTATAGCCATCATGTACTTGGCCATAACCATCATGTGTTTGACTATAGCCATCATGTACTTGACTATAGCCATCATGTACTTGAAATAGAAACCATGTACTTGCCAATATTAAATTATGTATTTAATCTGATATACACTTATTTCATCATTTGTGTGCTATTTAAATATATCCGAGGTTAATTAATCTTTTTTTCAACTTTTCACCAATACCTTATTATCGTTTTGCATAAATGATTCATTTTAAGTCTAAAATAAATTTTCATCTGAATTCTAAATGTTCTTGATAAATAACAGAGAATACTTGAAGTTTTTTTTAAAATTAGGCTCATCAGCAGAGTTATCTCTCTTTCCACAAATTCCACTGAATTGTAATTGTTGGGTTTCTATGGTGAATAAATAATAGCACCTTTCCTTAACACAATCACGTAAAAATATTTTCTATTGCAATTACTTTGAAGTTTGACCCTATTTTTATCACAGATTGACTGGACTATTAGTGTTAAACTTTCAATAGACCTGCTGGCCCCGGTTTCACAATCATTCTTTAGCTAAG
Source organism: Anadara kagoshimensis (assembly GCA_021292105.1). NCBI lineage: Eukaryota > Metazoa > Mollusca > Bivalvia > Arcoida > Arcidae > Anadara > Anadara kagoshimensis. The sequence goes on along the minus strand of CM037869.1, from coordinate 57,214,445 downwards.
ATTTCCCTTAACTTAAAAGCAAATTTTTATTATCTCTTTTTGGAACTACTGATGAATATTTTTGACAAAATTAAATGCAAATGTTTTAATCCAGGACCTTTTTAATCTTAAAAATGACACCCCACCTTCCCGAATATCTTAAAAATTACCAAAATTATAAAGATTTAAAACTTTGCCAGATTATTTAAGTAGGAAAATTGAAGTGAAAACCATTTCGTTGAAAAGCGTGAAATAGGGCTATAATTATGAAATTACCTACACAAGTGTGGGGATTTTTAAATAAAAATACAGAAGGAATTGATAATTTAAGAAATTTTAAAATATTTGTTGCATTTTTTAAAGAAAATTGTGCAAAAATACACGTGTTGGGGAAAATAGCTTACACCTTGTATAACGAATTGATTTTAAAAAATGAAAAGATATTATGATAGTCGACATTATAGAGCAGTGCAAAGGGGCCAGAGTTTGTTAAAGAAATACGAGGTTTTTGAAAACTCGACAATTTACGGTTGAGGTTATCTACGATTTATTTTCCTTTTAAAAATGCGTGTACCAGGCGTGATATTTATATTCTAAGGCCACTACTAATCCAAAATACAACAAGTCACTAAAAGTGCACGGTCACACAATACTGTTCTATTTAAATTGAGGTAAATATTGTTTGGTTACAACAATCTTGAACTATATAAAGCCGAATATGCCTCAGCAATAATCAAGTAATATTCAAACTTAGCTTTTATAATCTTCCCTTGGATCTTGGTAGCCTTAGAATATGAACTATCACGCCTGGTACACGCATTTTTAAAAGGAAAACAAAACATAAAAAACCTCAACCGTAAATTGTCGAGTTTTCAAAAACCTCGTATTTCTTTAACAAACTCTACCCCCTTTGCACTGCTCTATGACGTTGACTATCTTAATATCTTTTCATTTTTTAAAATCAATTCGTTATACAAGGTGTAAGCTATTTTCCCCAACACGTGTATTTTTGCACAATTTTCTTTAAAAAATGCAACAAATATTTTAAAATTGCTTAAATTATCAATTCCTACTTTATTTTTATTTATAAATCTTCACACTTTTGTATGTAATTTCATAATTATAACCCTTTTTCACGCTTTTCAACCAAATGGTTTTCACTTGAATTTTCCTACTTAAATGACCCTTAAGGAAAATCTTACCTAAGGAATGATTGTGGGTCTGTACTCCTATATATATTGTCATATACCATTTTTGAATGCATTTTATGATTAAATTTATTAAATTCAAAAAATGGCATATAACATATATATACATACTACATTGCAAATGATGATTAATAATCTGTAAATTGCTAATGTTTATAACCAACTCATGTAATCAATGTGACATCATGAGAAACCAATATTGAGTCTCATTTGTTAAAACATTCCATACCTAACCGTTATGATGCATTTTCAACAAGATATTTTTAAAATTCACACACCATCCCTCTATATTTTATTATTAGAGTCTATTCTTTCTCGTATGTAGGCGGCCTGACAGAGACTTGCATGTGAGTGTACAGTGACTGTTAAAGTTATGGAGACATGTCGGACCCCTATATGTAGTAACACTATTATAATATTATGTAGTAAGAAATGTACGTCAAATGTAGTAAGGACACGTTATATGTAGTAAAAATCTCATTTTGAACATTTAAGGGATAACCATTAAAGTATTACATATAGCGTACAAAAATGTTGCTACATATAACGTGACCCAGCAGTTACTACATATAACGTGACCCAGCAGTTACTACATATAACGTGACCCAGCAGTTACTACATTAACGTGACCCAGCAGTTACTACATATAACGTGACCCAGCAGTTACTACATATAACGTACAAAAATGTTACTACATATAACGTGACCTAGCAGTTACTACATATAGCGTACAAAAATGTTACTACATATAACGTGTCCTTGCTACATATGGCGGAGATTTTTACTACATATAGCGACGTTACTACATATAGCGGTTCGACAAGACCTTAAAACAGACTCCCCTTGTCACGACAGGCGTTTGAACGAGCTACGAAAAACCAATTCCAAATTTTAATAACCAAAAAAAAAAAAAAAAAACGAAAAAAAAAAAAAAAAAAACAATACTGTTCCACAACGTTTAAATGAAATATTTATTCTATCAAAAACCCGAAGAACATTATTTGTAGATAATTTCACGTAGTTTCCTATGATATCAAGTATAAATCAATCCGTCAATATTTACGATTTGACTTTTACATCAAAATATGTACAACACACTGGCTGAAAAACAGGTTGGCGCTTAGTGACTTTTAAAGAATCCATTCTTTACATTGCCCTGAACGCACTGCAAAGGTTAAAATTTCCGTCACTTCACCTATACCTGGTGATGTTTCGATATACTAGTAAGTGAAATCAATTTATCCCGTTTTTTCTAATGAACAGTCTCAAAACAAACTGTCCAGTGGTACGATGTACGGTATAGTGCTCGCTTCGTATGTGGTAAGGTTCGAGACCTCGTCAAAATTTGTCACTTCCCCTATAGCTGGTGACGTCTTGATATAAGTGAAATATTCTTGACTGGGACGTAAAACCCCATTAAATCGATCAGGCAAAAACAATGATCTGTCCGCTCGACCTTTCATTAGGAGCATTTATATACAAATATCCATCCAATACATGGGTAAAAAAGTGTGGTGATTCACAGTCAAACCATGCACGTAACACATGATACGAATAGACGGAGAAACACATGTGTTCCCTAGATACATAAGTGTATTAGTTCATAATGCATCATTTAAATTGAAAGTCACGCGTCGTGCAGGTGCGTGTGTGTGTGTGATAATGAAGTGATATGTACAATGACAGATGGTTAAATTCGCTCTAAGAGATTTTCACAGTGTGTATTAATAGACCCCAAAAAAGACAATTTAACAAGTTTACACATTTAAAATCAGAAACAAATTTCAGCCGGTTTAGCTACATATTAAATGTCATTGCTTAAACAAAAGCTATGGCCAGCTTATCTTAATGCTGTATTGGATTGATTCGTATCTCCCATGCTTATTACTATAACAATCCTAATTGGTGTTTATCAAAAGACAATTGAGATTGACAAATAAAGAAAAGAAGACTATTTTTTCAAGTCTGGCTCTTTTTGTCTCGTCATGTTTTGCCACAAATCGAAATCGGAGACCAATTTCAGCTGCAAAATCTATGGCAATCTTATCTTAAAACAAAACTGGGTTAATTGATGGGACCACAACAAATGAGGGCATGTTTCTGATTCGCCTCCACTTGTACCTTCCAAACGGATTTAGAATAACATTGTCCATAAGTTCGTCTGATTGTACGTCCGTCCAAATATCATATCCGCTTTATAACTTCTCTGTCTGTTGGTGTATTTTGATAGAGAATTTGGAACAAATGTAAACCAACATGAAACGGTGTGTCGCATACCACATTTAGGTTTGTCGGTCAAGGTTCCTGTCCTAAATGATGGACTGGTTTTGTTCCAGAAGCAATTAATACTCTCGAAGAAAAACAACAACTTTATTTCTACAAAGCAGTTTCCCGATAAATCAACTATGCAAACTTTGTTAAAAGTACAGGTGCTAAATTACCCTTCTGGAGAACCCGGCCTCATGATCAATTGAGGGATCGCCGGCCACGCCCACAGTGTTCCGACAAAGGACTGGCATGCTTGAATTACACACAAAAGAATGAAAACTCGGCCTGAATTGTGCCATTTAATGACGTCACTGACACTAGTACGTCATTAGTTGCCGTGATGCTGCTTTGGGACCACGATGGCGGTCAGTGTCGGAACATTGTGGGCGTGATCGGCGGAACGTCAATCATTGTTTGTGTTATACTTCATTCGCCAGTTTTGGAAGTTTTGAAAATAAAAATTCAATATGAATTCAGAAATATAAATAAAATAAATAAACAAACAACTAACTAACTAACTATAGTTTTTACTCTAGTTTTAAATGTACATAGTTTATTACAAAACTAACACATTGTAACAAGTAATTGCATGGCGTGGAAAACGGATTGATTTAAAGTGTTATAATGATAACTTTACATTATATATATTATTTTTTAAATTTTACAAGTTTTAATTCAACACTGTGTCTGAATTTTTCTTGTCTTTTACATAACATTCTCTTCAGCTGATTGCGAAATGTTGAACCAGTAAAAGAATAAAGAACAAAATTCAATGAATGATTTAAATACATAAACACATCGGCAGAACATCTAGCAATCCACGGACCGACCGCTAGAGGGCGTGTTGATAATATTGCGTTCAGGTACTTGGTCAGCATCATTACAACGCTTATCGGAAATGACGTAATAACAAATGTTATGGAGACGACCATGAGCACCTTGGTTAGTCTTAGTTCTTGTTGGTATCTTCGCTCGATATGTAAGATTACACTGTCACGCCTGGTCTTCTGAACGATTCGTGTCACCATTAAAATATTTAGAGCAATCAATAAAACAGACGGGAGAATGCAATAGAAAATGCCGTCTAAATAATGTAAAATTCTGTTAAAAGTTGAGCTGCCTTCACAGACGCTGATGTCATACGTGTGATGTACATCGACTGTCCAGAACACGTGTGTATTGAAAGTTAAAAAGAACGTTACAAGGAGTGAAATACACTTAACCGTCACGGACTTCCTGCATAAAACACGGGTAAGAAACGGCTTACAGATGACCACGTATCTATGTAGTGAGATAAAGACAATTAACCAGGCCGATATATAACTAAAACTGTACACGAGATACACCAACAATCTACACGTCATACGGGACTGGAGCTTAATGTTGACGTCAAACTCTATCAGAACCCACTCTGGTACCAATCCAAACAACAACACCATAGTGTCGGATACTGACAGAGCAGACAGACTCCAGCTTGTCGACCGGCTCTTTACTTCATGTCCCTGCCAAGTTATTAAACTAAGAACATTTCCGAAAACACCAATAATAAATATTAATGGGAACAAGTATCGCTGTACACATTCATAAATATTATGGCCCACGTTATCAACAGGGGGTAACGATGTACTGGTGTTTGTTAGATGTTCCATAACAACATGCCATAATTCGGAGTTTTCTGAATTTAGTAACACACTCTTGTTTGATAGATATATATTTATTATTTGCCATATCTCCGTTTCCGATAAATTTCTGAATTCTGGAATCATTTTTTCCCAATCTCTGGAAATTGCTCTGGAATAAGAAGACAAAAAATAAAAGTTTAATTGAACAAATGAATTATTTTATAATCAATAGTACTGATGACCAAGGCAAATGCAAATGATTAAACAATTTTAAATCAAAGGCGATATTTTATGCTGACGTCACAATTGGAGTGATATTGTGACGTCAATTTTCTTCTTTTACACATTTCTGCATCCTTAGACGCTATGGCGTCACAATATCACTTCAATTATGACGTTTACAATAGCTTGTGACGTTATTGGTTGACATTGCATAGTACTTTTTGTGTAGTTTTGAGGTGATATCACATATCCCACCTATTACGTCACAGTCACTAGCAACAACTAAACTGATGACATCATAATCGTCAACAAAAATGAATTACGTCATAAAAGATAGATCAATACCATTTTGATGTCATAGTTGTGTGCACACATTTGCAAGTTCAGGTGTGACGTCTTGTTATGTATGACGTCATGAATAATTATGTAGTCTACTGGAAAGCAAGTAAGCGCATCATTTAAGGAGGTTCGAGTGAAAAAAAGTTTAATTACCATCATTGTGAATTTTATATATTTTGTAGAGCAAAATGTGAAGATTTGAAAAATAAAAAAATTAGTATAGGTCACCGGACTCCCTTTTTCTGTATCTGGCTTTAAAAGTAGTGGAAATTACACAGTTTTCTGCCTTTTTAAAGGATTTTTAGTGGTCCTCATAAGTTTAAGAGTGAACAATATGTTGCAGTGTTTAAACTCTTAAATGGTGATAAATTTATTTATTTTCCAAGACAGTTAAAAGACATAAATCTACTCTTTTGATTTAAGGAGATTTGAACAGTAACAAACTAAAACAAATACAAAATTTAATAACAATTGTGTGGGCATTAGAGATTTATCAGGATAATATTTAGCACTATTTTCAGATAAAAGTATGAACAAAAAATGGAATATTTTTAAGAAACAAATTACCAAGAGTTTCAAAATCTCCATAAATAGCTTGACATATATTTGATAAAATAAGATATTAAAAAATATGGGTCACCGGGTTCGTTTACTGTACAGTCGCTATTATAACAACCCTACCCCTATTTTTATTTAGTATTTTGGGGGATTTATTTAGTTGAATTTTAAAATAAGTGATACTTTTGGTGGAAACGGTAATAAAAACGATTATTTACATTATAAATTAACATTTTAGCCCAAGATGAATGAAATTCTACGGTAAATTATCAATATTTTAGCAAAACCGGCGACATATATGTGTTGCTAACAGTTACGAATGCTCAACTGCTCAAACGGTTTATCACATTTGTGTTGCAAGTTTGAAAAGATATCAATAAAATTTTGTTCATTACTTTTTAACTTGTACATTTAAAAATATTATTGTGTATTTAGATCTTCTTAATTCAATGCTAATGCTATCAAAAGTAAAATCTTGATGAAACCATGAATGATCCGGCGTTAACTTCCGGGATTCCGTTACGTGTCCAATTTGTTTTTTATAACCTTTAACTTTATTCCGTGTCACATTTTTGCATTGAAGACACGAGAAACTATGCACAGAATTTTACAACAGAAACAAAGATGTTAAAAGATCGAATACAGTAGGTATATTATTTTCAATATGTTTATTAAAAAGCATTTAGTTTTGTTTTGAACATCACGTGAATACACAGTATATTATTTAGACATTTCAACTTAGAACATGTTCAGTGCTGGAGTGTTCAAAATAAATGTTTGTCCAGGCAGTTGGGTGGACCTGAAATTTATGGCTCCGAACGGCTTTTTATGATATTGATGTTGAACGGCAACATCAATATCATAAAAAACCGTTCGGAGCCATGAATTTCAGGTCTAGGCAGTTGGGATGTTAAAATGTGTCCATGGGTGAGGGGGTTAGTTGGGTTAAAGTACTGGAAAAAAAATGCAACAGCCAAACCAGGACTCAAACCTGGTACCTTCCAAATGCTAGCGATAGCGTCTACCCACTAAGTTACCCGGCAAATGATCAAATCCTGTCTGCCACATTCCTACCTTCCCTTTTGGGATTCAACTCCATTGAATCGAAACCATGCACCAGGTTCCAACCTGTTTGTCTGCCACTTCCCAGGGTCGGACGAGCCCCCAAAATGTAAGAGGAAAGGGGAAAATGTAGCAGCCAAACCGAGACTGGAACCTAGGATCTTCCCAGTACTAGCGAAACGCTCCATCTATTGAGCTACCTGGCTACACATAGAGTCTGGTCTGCCACAATACTAAATAAACTGTTAATAGGTATAGAAAGATACGGTAATGGTCAGCAGTTAACAATGTTAGTCATTGTATATTATTTTAGGAAATTTACATGTGCATGTATTATGTAGCAGGACTGAGCAAGTCTTGTTGTTGTTGTGTTGTATATAGTAGATATAATCGAGTGATTTACTCCCAGGCTTTGCGGTTCGGACCTTTTAGCCTTGTGAAAAAGTGCCTGCTTTTCACCGGGGAGGGTAGGGTTCAATACTCAGTCAAGGCACTTGGTGAGGAAGTGGTTTTTCAGGTGTGTTCTCCCTCTGTGGTATGTAACTAAAAAATAAGTAAGGTCCAAGAACAAGATTTTGACTTTTTGAGATGCATGGGTAAGTGCTATCATACAAAGTGTAAATACTCTATGTAATACTTAATATGTAAACAGAGCTCTGCTAAATGTGTGAATTTATATAATATTGTATGTTTTAAACAACCTATGTGCATTCAAGACAGCATAAAGTACATTTATTTGGTGACAATTATGATATGTTTTATATGTACCAGTATATTCAGTGTTCAGTTTTGTGGATTGACCCCAAAATAATATTTTTGTCTCATAATAATACTGTCTGTTAGCCAACACTGACCCATATTTTAGCCTAAGTTAAGTTTTGAATAAATCCAGTTTCAACTCTCTCTTGTTTATATATTTGTAAATAATTGAAAACATGGGCCTTTTTTCAAGGTCTGGACCAGGATGACCTCACCCACTAGTAATGACTACAATACTGATATTTCTAATGTTAATTACCAGTACACATAATAGTATACTTACAATTCAATTAAGGGTACAATATATGTTTTAATTTGGTGTGTGTGATCTTTTACTTATATTTTGTCACAAATTGACACAATTCTTATAAAGTATTTTCTTTATTTTTTAGATACAACAGGATCTCATCTGCCATTTCATGGATATAAACAAAGCAGCAGACCAACTAGTTTCTGTAATAACTGGGCATCATATGAATGGACTTGTCACATATATTGATACTTTAATATGCGAATATATTACAATACAGGGATAGTTCATCTGGTTTATAGGAGTTTGATGACAATTTTTAATTGTCATACTTTCATTAATGTATAAACAATGTATGTGTGTTTATTTGAGGAGGTATGACAAGTGTATATTTTAGAATTACAACAATACATGTTAATAAGACTAAGAGATACACATATTTGTTTCAAAGCATTATACTTTACACATGTGTGGATAGTTAAGAGATCATTTGTTAAAATGTAAAAACTACAGTTGTGATTAAATATCAGATTTGCAATAAATATGTAAATTTGCTGTTATTTATTCAAAGTAATTAAGAGAGTGTAACCAGTTATTGCTTAGATTGGTCCAATTGGCCATCTGGGTTAGGTTATGTCACTTATATTGAGGTGTTGCCAGCTAAATAACTTTTTGATTTTTAAACCCATGCAATATACATGTTGCAGTGACCAGGGTTCTATATAATGGCACTGTGAGTCAGTGTCCATCTTCCGATTGCTTGGTTCAATTCACTACCTTCATTCAGTTTTTGATCATGCCTAGTCAGCATTTCAAGACCCCACCCACCCTGACCCCACCCCCATTGCTTATTGAGTGGGGAATTGTGATATTAACATTGCTTAGAGAAAACTGAGCTGTCATGTGACAATTAGATTATATAGTTAATTTTAAGTTACCAGTACAGGTATTACACTGTAATTTGGTTTTGAAGTCAAGATTATTTCTTTTTCATACAGAAATCAGCATCTGGTACTTTGCTTTGCTTAACCTGAATTCCCTCGTCAAGGAATCACACTTTTTGTAGTCATCATCTTTGTAGACTTTTGTAGTTTATTAAAAAAAATCAGTTTTTAAAACATTCACTTATATGAAATAAATCATTAAGACAAAATCAAAAATTTAATTTTACTCAAGGCTTGTACTTTTATCACTTCCCTCTTATATCTGGAGCTAGTTTATCCTGTTCTGTGGTAGGGGGGACCATTCATTCCATGCATTGGTCACGGGAAGTAGAACACAGGTGTTCCTTATTTTCTGGTTATATTTGGCAAGCATGTCAACAGTAAGAACATTAAGAGAGTCGGAGAGGGATTTTCTGGAGACCTCCTATACTCCCATTGCTCTACTTGTAGTGAGGTAACCACTAGCCACATTTCTCCTATTTTTTTAATTATTGTTAATGTCTAGATTTATTATAAATTTTAAAACAAAATGTCCATAAATTAATATATAAAAGGAGTTTAGATTCAGTACATTGTTTTTTAAAATGTGTTAACGAATTTGGTCCATTTATATTGAATTATTTTGAATGAACCAATCCACAGACTCATAAGTCAGCCACTTCCATTGATGTTGCAATAAAAATTTAAATAAATAAAACACACACGATGCAGGTGGAACTGGGTACATCTCATAGTAACCCGTTCAGTACAAAACATAACTGGCTGTGACCCAAAAATGTTAGACGTCACGGACACAAGTAAATATCCAATTAAACGGATGTATGCGACGTCTTACTAAATTTGTTTGTCTGCATACCTCGTTCAGTGTTAGCTGACTGACTAGCGTAACACTCGTCTATACTGAGCAAGATGACGGAGTTGTGACCTTCGAAAGTCGGTGTGTTTTGATGTCACTGATGTCGGCATTACAAGGAAAATCGCGGTAGATAAATCCGATGTAGCATAAACGTATGATTAAATAGATTTTAAGTACCATTCCTTGTGATCTTCGGCATTTTGGTTTTGTATTTAATTGTATTTTTCTTTCTCGTGTTTAGGTTGGCTGCTGTTTTGATGTATTAATGCCGTAAAACGTCATATGTCGTACACGTATTTGACGTTATCACCGTTATTTTAAATAAAGTTGTAATTACATTTTTACGTATGCTTTTAAACGTATATCAGAATATTAACACGTGTGTGTGTTTTATTTACTGATTAATATAGTAGATAACAAAAAACGTTTTACGTCATCATGTTTGGTGACGGGGACCAGTCTAGCGACTCACTCCTAAAATTTATTTCACTCGAGCCTCCTTAATGTAATTACAACTTTATTTAAAATAACGGTGATAACGTCAAATACGTGTACGACATATGACGTTTTACGGCATTAATACATCAAAACAGCAGCCAACCTAAACACGAGAAAGAAAAATACAATTAAATACAAAACCAAAATGCCGAAGATCACAAGGAATGGTACTTAAAATCTATTTAATCATACGTTTATGCTACATCGGATTTATCTACCGCGATTTTCCTTGTAATGCCGACATCAGTGACATCAAAACACACCGACTTTCGAAGGTCACAACTCCGTCATCTTGCTCAGTATAGACAGAGTGTTACGCTAGTCAGTCAGCTAACACTGAACGAGGTATGCAGACAAACAAATTTAGTAAGACGTCGCATACATCCGTTTAATTGGATATTTACTTGTGTCCGTGACGTCTAACATTTTTGGGTCACAGCCAGTTATGTTTGCTGAACGGGTTACTATGAGATGTACCCAGTTCCACCTGCATCGTGTGTGTTTTATTTATTTAAATTTTTATTGCAACATCAATGGAAGTGGCTGACTTATGAGTCTGTGGATTGGTTCATTCAAAATAATTCAATATAAATGGACCAAATTCGTTAACACATTTTAAAAAACAATGTACTGAATCTAAACTCCTTTTATATATTAATTTATGGACATTTTGTTTTAAAATTTATAATAAATCTAGACATTAACAATAATTAAAAAAATAGGAGAAATGTGGCTAGTGGTTACCTCACTACAAGTAGAGCAATGGGAGTATAGGAGGTCTCCAGATAAAATCCCTCTCCGATCTCTTAATGTTCTTACTGTTGACATGCTTGCCAAATATAACCAGAAAATAAGGAACACCTGTGTTCTACTTCCCGTGACCAATGCATGGAATGAATGGTCCCCCCTACCACAGAACAGGATAAACTAGCTCCAGATATAAGAGGGAAGTGATAAAAGTACAAGCCTTGAGTAAAATTAAATTTTTGATTTTGTCTTAATGATTTATTTCATATAAGTGAATGTTTTAAAAACTGATTTTTTTTAATAAACTACAAAAGTCTACAAAGATGATGACTACAAAAAGTGTGATTCCTTGACGAGGGAATTCAGGTTAAGCAAAGCAAAGTAGCCAGATGCTGATTTCTGTATGAAAAAGAAATAATCTTGACTTCAAAACCAAATTACAGTGTAATACCTGTACTGGTAACTTAAAATTAACTATATAATCTAATTGTCACATGACAGCTCAGTTTTCTCTAAGCAATGTTAATATCACAATTCCCCACTCAATAAGCAATGGGGGTGGGGTCAGGGTGGGTGGGGTCTTGAAATGCTGACTAGGCATGATCAAAAACTGAATGAAGGTAGTGAATTGAACCAAGCAATCGGAAGATGGACACTGACTCACAGTGCCATTATATAGAACCCTTGGTCACTGCAACATGTATATTGCATGGGTTTAAAAATCAAAAAGTTATTTAGCTGGCAACACCTCAATATAAGTGACATAACCTAACCCAGATGGCCAATTGGACCAATCTAAGCAATAACTGGTTACACTCTCTTAATTACTTTGAATAAATAACAGCAAATTTACATATTTATTGCAAATCTGATATTTAATCACAACTGTAGTTTTTACATTTTAACAAATGATCTCTTAACTATCCACACATGTGTAAAGTATAATGCTTTGAAACAAATATGTGTATCTCTTAGTCTTATTAACATGTATTGTTGTAATTCTAAAATATACACTTGTCATACCTCCTCAAATAAACACACATACATTGTTTATACATTAATGAAAGTATGACAATTAAAAATTGTCATCAAACTCCTATAAACCAGATGAACTATCCCTGTATTGTAATATATTCGCATATTAAAGTATCATATATATGTGACAAGTCCATTCATATGATGCCCAGTTATTACAGAAACTAGTTGGTCTGCTGCTTTGTTTATATCCATGAAATGGCAGATGAGATCCTGTTGTATCTAAAAAATAAAAGAAAATACTTTATAAGAATTGTGTCAATTTGTGACAAAATATAAGTAAAAAGATCACACACACCCAAATTAAAACATATATTGTACCCTTAATTGAATTGTAAGTATACTATTATGTGTACTGGTAATTAACATTAGAAATATCAGTATTGTAGTCATTACTAGTGGGTGAGGTCATCCTGGTCCAGACCTTGAAAAAAGGGCCCATGTTTTCAATTATTTCAAAATATATAAACAAGAGAGAGTTGAAACTGGATTTATTCAAAACTTAACTTAGGCTAAAATATGGGTCAGTGTTGGCTAACAGACAGTATTATTATGAGACAAAAATATTATTTTGGGGTCAATCCACAAAACTGAACACTGAATATACTGGTACATATAAAACATATCATAATTGTCACCAAAATAAATGTACTTTATGCTGTCTTGAATGCACATAGGTTGTTTAAAACATATACAATATTATATAAATTCACACATTTAGCAGAGCTCTGTTTACATATTAAGTATTACATATTGAGTATTTACACTTTGTATGATAGCACTTACCCATGCATCTCAAAAAGTCAAAATCTTGTTCTTGGACCTTACTTATTTTTTAGTTACATACCACAGGAGGGAGAACACACCTGAAAAACCACTTCCTCACCAAGTGCCTTGACTGAGTATTGAACCCTACCCTCCCCGGTGAAAAGCAGGCACTTTTTCACAAGGCTAAAAGGTCCGAACCGCAAAGCCTGGGAGTAAATCACTCGATTATATCTACTATATACAACACAACAACAACAAGACTTGCTCAGTCCTGCTACATAATACATGCACATGTAAATTTCCTAAAATAATATACAATGACTAACATTGTTAACTGCTGACCATTACCGTATCTTTCTATACCTATTAACAGTTTATTTAGTATTGTGGCAGACCAGACTCTATGTGTAGCCAGGTAGCTCAATAGATGGAGCGTTCGCTAGTACTGGGAAGATCCTAGGTTCCAGTCTCGGTTTGGCTGCTACATTTTCCCCTTTCCTCTTACATTTTGGGGGCTCGTCCGACCCTGGGAAGTGGCAGACAAACAGGTTGGAACCTGGTGCATGGTTTCGATTCAATGGAGTTGAATCCCAAAAGGGAAGGTAGGAATGTGGCAGACAGGATTTGATCATTTGCCGGGTAACTTAGTGGGTAGACGCTATCGCTAGCATTTGGAAGGTACCAGGTTTGAGTCCTGGTTTGGCTGTTGCATTTTTTTTTCCTACTTTAACCCAACTAACCCCCTCACCCATGGACACATTTTAACATCCCAACTGCCTAGACCTGAAATTCATGGCTCCGAACGGTTTTTTATGATATTGATGTTGCCGTTCAACATCAATATCATAAAAAGCCGTTCGGAGCCATAAATTTCAGGTCCACCCAACTGCCTGGACAAACATTATTTTGAACACTCCAGCACTGAACATGTTCTAAGTTGAAATGTCTAAATAATATACTGTGTATTCACGTGATGTTCAAAACAAAACTAAATGCTTTTAATAAACATATTGAAAATAATATACCTACTGTATTCGATCTTTTAACATCTTTGTTTCTGTTGTAAAATTCTGTGCATAGTTTCTCGTGTCTTCAATGCAAAAATGTGACACGGAATAAAGTTAAAGGTTATAAAAAACAAATTGGACACGTAACGGAATCCCGGAAGTTAACGCCGGATCATTCATGGTTTCATCAAGATTTTACTTTTGATAGCATTAGCATTGAATTAAGAAGATCTAAATACACAATAATATTTTTAAATGTACAAGTTAAAAAGTAATGAACAAAATTTTATTGATATCTTTTCAAACTTGCAACACAAATGTGATAAACCGTTTGAGCAGTTGAGTAACTGTTAGCAACACATATATGTCGCCGGTTTTGCTAAAATATTGATAATTTACCGTAGAATTTCATTCATCTTGGGCTAAAATGTTAATTTATAATGTAAATAATCGTTTTTATTACCGTTTCCACCAAAAGTATCACTTATTTTAAAATTCAACTAAATAAATCCCCCAAAATACTAAATAAAAATAGGGGTAGGGTTGTTACCATAGCGACTGTACAGTAAACGAACCCGGTGACCCATATTTTTTAATATCTTATTTTATCAAATATATGTCAAGCTATATTTATGGAGATTTTGAAACTCTTGGTAATTTGTTTCTTAAAAATATTCCATTTTTTGTTCATACTTTTATCTGAAAATAGTGCTAAATATTATCCTGATAAATCTCTAATGCCCACACAATTGTTATTAAATTTTGTATTTGTTTTAGTTTGTTACTGTTCAAATCTCCTTAAATCAAAAGAGTAGATTTATGTCTTTTAACTGTCTTGGAAAATAAATAATTTATCACCATTTAAGAGTTTAAACACTGCAACATATTGTTCACTCTTAAACTTATGAGGACCACTAAAAATCCTTTAAAAAGGCAGAAAACTGTGTAATTTCCACTACTTTTAAAGCCAGATACAGAAAAAGGGAGTCCGGTGACCTATACTAATTTTTTTATTTTTCAAATCTTCACATTTTGCTCTACAAAATATATAAAATTCACAATGATGGTAATTAAACTTTTTTTCACTCGAACCTCCTTAATGATTGAATTTCAATTTGATTGCTGTCATCGAGGTATGACTGCATCAGCTCACGTTCAAAGTAAATGAATCGCGAAGCGATTCATGTTAACTTTGAACGTGAGCTGATGCAGTCATACCTCGATGACAGCATTCAAAGTGAAATTCAATCCTTATGTTTACATTATTTTTACCCACAAATTTCCGAAAGTCGGTGTATTAATGCGGTTGGAACACTTAAAGCGAGATAACTCATATTGTAGAACCATATAAAGAGAACAGCCATGTTGATTTGTCTCGTTGCTTGGCGATCGTAAAAAATAGTTCCGTAAAACACTTTTGAAAATTAAATTCTATTTCTCCTTTTTTCACTAAACAATAATCTGTTTGGTAAGATATTACTATGAATATAATTATTTAGTCGAATAACAAACAGTTGTTCATAATTTAAATGTGGTGTCACTTCGTATCATTATAGGCCATGGGAAATGATCATAAATCATTAAAAATTATTTTGATATAAAAGACAACAAATGTTGGTTTTTATTATTCTTTTTTATTTTCAAATCATTTTTAAAATTGGTGCAGTATGACAAATTTCTACGTTTGTTACCGCTCGTAAAGAGCGTCCCTGCAGTCGCCGGATAGATTTATGAATGAACCCGCAGGAACATTATGAATGAATAAGTAGTTCCTTGGTAATATGTTTATTTCTCCGCTGTACATCGAAAGCGGATTGGCTGAAGATATTAACTGACGTATCGCTTTACACAGAGCGCGTGACACACTGCTGTCATCGAAAAATTAACGCAATGGTTCCAAAGACGGATTCAAATAAGGCAATGCATTTGTAATGTAAACATTTATATATACAATCTGTTGTGTTTCATGAGCCAGATCACGATTAGAAATGAAAAGATTATTGCACGAAATTGAGATACAGGTTTACATGTACAAAATAGACAGTTAGTATTTTTAGCATTTTGGTCAATGGAATTGTTTATATAAAACATACAATTTTCCCCTTATGCTTGGTAACGGTAAATTTGGTACAGGCAATATACTCGTAACATTTGAAATTCATTTTGTTTTATATTTACAATTGTAATATTTTTCCTTCAATAAAGTATTTGACGTCGACTATACTTTGCCACTTCATAAAGACATTGCTCCATGCGCTCCATTATGACCTCAGATGTCAAATGCTCTCGTTGACTGACAGGAACCGACCCATTTTATGAAAAGGTGTACCAACATTGTATTTTAAAATTGTTTTTTAAAATTAACATGGAAAATGTAAGGCGGTAATAGATTAAATTTTTATAAATATTGTAAATGTAAGAAATAAGGTAAATTTTCCAATGTCTTAATGAACTTGCACAGTATAATGGGCTGTCTTATGCAATTTGAGACAGCCCATTATACTTTGTAAGTTCATAAAGACATTGGAAATTTACCTTATTTCTTAAATAAGCAAAAAAGATGTGAATAAATCGGTGTCATTTTTTAAGTGTTAAACCAAACAAATTGGTAAAAGTATGGTAAAATTTAATTTATGGAATGAAGTTTTTTTCTCCTCTAATTATTTTGAGACAGTTTTTTTCTTGACGATCCCTTGTCTTTTCTCAAAGTAAAAAAAATCTCGTTGACTGAATGGTTTAAATCGAGTTCTTTAAGTTAACAGTGCCTATGGGTTCGAATTCAATTCGTGAAAGATCTGGTTTAAGAGCGTTTGTCAGTTCACTCGTCCTAAAACTGACCGATAAAAGTGGGAAAAACTTGAATGGGAAGTAAAAAAAATTATCAAAAAAGAAAATGACTTTTCTTAAATGTTCTGCAACATTATATTTTTCTACAACCAATGTTGTTTTTGCCAGTTTCATAACAGCCGGGCTCGCTACAAAAGTGACAGTTAATATTGTTTTGAATGAAAATGGAATTATGGAAAAATATGTAAAAAAATTACCTTAAATCTACAGCTGATCCAAAAGTTGAAACAAGTTTTAACACATTTCCTCATTCACTGCTATCCATTAAACACATAACTGGACTGTAAAACTCACCTACGAAATTAAATATATCGTTTAATGGTTGCTATAGCAACTGTAAACTTATTCACGCTAAATGTCAAGAAACTGAAATATACATTTATATTACCAGGAGACTTTTATTGAGGATCGTCTATCGTTAACAACGGATATACAACTTTCTTGATTGGTCAGTTTTTGACCACGTGTTATTAACAGACCAGTTGGTCAGCATTTCGATGCAGTATTGTTATGGCCGTTCAACAGGAGAAAGCAGTCACAACATGAAACATGTAGTCTAAATTAAAACGCGTGGCTATAAATGTTTAACCATTTATGTTAGGGGCGGTAAATTAATGTAGTTCACCAGTGTACCACGTGATTAATACCCCTTATTGCCCCTAAAGTTTACAAGTGCGGAACGTTTTAAAAAAATGTTTAGTTCGAAATTTCCCAAGTTTGAGGTATATAATGCGACAAAAATCTAACCAAAACGGAATACATAAAACAGTAACAACAGTTCTGAGTATTAGGAGGGATATAACACAACGTACAAGTCAACAGCTGTATAGATCACAGAACTTGTAATTAATGTTTAAACTATACTATCCAGACTTTCTATACTATCCAGTACCAAGAAAAATAACAAGGACAGACACTCGACCTACCCCCCGCCCGCTTCAGACGAGTTTTCCACACAGTTTGGTCTCCCTTCCCAAATAAACCTGGTTTTTCTCAATTCAGAACATATTTTTCTTTCGATTCGTGACGGTTTATTCAACGGAATTTGAGCCAAATTACTGTATGAGGCGAGCATGGCCTTTCTTTGGCGTCATTATTCAGGTATAAGTCTAAATATGAAGCAAAACTTTAGGAATCAGTCGTGTCTTTTATTTCAAGCTCAAAATGTTTTGATCAAAAAACAATGATATATAGGTAGTGAATTCACACAAGTCCTGAGATCACGCCAGTACACGCGTTCCAAAACGTAAATGTAAACCAAATACTGGATGAACAAATTGAATTTGAATGTCTTCTAAATCTAATGGTTGTTTTTGAAAGGTTGTCAATTTTTCCCTCTTTTTATTTTACCATTATTTGTATGTAATGACCTGAATATCTTCAAACGATATTAATTATTGTCTTCACAAATATTGTTATTAATATTAAAATATATCATTTTTATCTAGCACTCATTTGAAACGGTTAAATCGCTTTATAATTACCCGAGGGAATTGATGCTCGGATAGCTAGACTAATTATTTAAAAAAAGTATGGTTACTGATGTGAGTCATGAACTGGCGAATGGGTGAGAAAGTGTAGACAACATTTTTAACATTTTTAAATGTTGAATTCAGACGTTATTCTACTATTACTCGTATATATAAATTATTTATCAAGTTTTTTGTTCACAGAATCGGTGATATATGACTTTGTGTCTTCATCCAGATATAAAGTTACAGTTTGTAAAATTATTATTACAAAACAACATTTCAACCAACTTTGTACATTTTAAAAATTCTTCATGTAGAGGCAACAAAAATGGTGTTAACAATCTTAATAATTATACTCCAACTTAATACGGGTAAGTAAGATGATTGAAATATTGATATTCATTGATTTCTATATTTATACCTGATTGCTAATTTATCTTCTTCTTCTTATTATTATTATTATTATTTTAAATAATTTATTTAGTTATTATACAATGTATTTATTTATTTGATAATGATGTGTATTTATTAAAAAATAAATAATTACTTTTATCAGGACATTATTTTATCAAATAATCTATTTAATTATGGAATTTATGTGATGATGACGTTTATTTATTAAAGTATTTTTATTACTTCATTGTCGATTAATTAAGTCTTCCACCGTGTATACTAGTTGGAAGACTTACTGTTTTTCTTCCGTTTCCGGTTCTCTATAATTATTTTTATTATTCCCCACCACCAAAGGTAGGGAATCATATTGTTTTCGTTGTTTCTTCTTATTCTTTTTATTATTATTCTATCAAGACCTACTATCATAGTATGCCACTATGCTGATGCAGATTTCGGAAACGGCTTGATGGATTTAGATGAAATTTGATACCGATAATCTGTTATCTGTGTAGATATGCTAGACGTGTTTATTTTCTTTACCTTGAAAGTGGGTGAATGGGTGTAAATTGCGTAATTTAATACATAGTTGAATACACTGGAAAACCAATTTTGAATGGACATAAACTGGTTATTACACTTTAATTATACCGAGCCAATGCTTTCACCTATGAGTTAATCCAATTAGTGACCGTCCAAAAAGTCCACTCGAGCAAGAAATCTTATAACTGAACAATTTAGTAATAGATCTGTACGGGCACAGGACAAAACGTACCCATGCCATAACGTACCCTAACAGAATGTACCCATTTTTTTCGTGAAAAGAGTGTGTTGAAATAGATCGGCGATATATAGTCCGGTTTAAAGACCCTATCTATGGGAAACACATACTTTTTAACACGAAGAGGTTCTTATTAGTTTAGACATTTATAAATGAGTTTTTTTGTTTTAAAATACCCCAAAAAATAAACATCCCCCTTTGATATGATGCCTCTCCCATAAGAAAACTCTTTAAAACACTTGATGAAACTTGAATTCAACGGAATAAAAATCATTGAAAACATTAGAAATAAAATAGATCGGCGCTATATATATAATCCGGTTAAAAGACCCATCTATGGAAAAACGGGCATTACAAGATTCTTATAGGTCGCGCACGATAAATTGGCACATCCGGGCTTATTCATTTTGTAAATAAACATTGTAACTCGGACCCATAAAAACACGGACCTCGGACAGCTCGACAATATGCATGTTGCACTTACACCCTAAAATTTGTTGAAATCAATACTTTAATACACTGAAATTTATACGAGTAATTTTCAACCCCACTATTTCATGTGGCAGTTTCTAAATCTTCTAATAATTTGTTTTTAATGTTGTGTAATATTTGTGATATTACATACATGTAATTGTGGAACGATTTGTCTTAAAACGCAAAAAGGTGCTTCTCATTAACAACTTTATATTTGACAAGATAGGTCATACTTATCCTTGGTTAAGTGGTAACGTCTGTCAGTCATAAGTCGACAGTATAGTTTTGATACAAGGGGGTTCGAGTCCTGGCGAAAGTTCACATGTTGAACTTAATTCGTTTTCAAAGTTTTTACAATGATTTAGGATTGTAGTTTGGACATGGATTTGTATGTTTGGTTTTTTTTATATAAAATTTAGGACTTTTTCATTTTCAGTTTTTGCCGTGATGAACGTGAACCTGACGCTTATCCGTTCAAACAACGATACTTTAAAAGGAAATGGACTTTGGCTATTTTGCCTGGCTGACCAGAATCTAAGAGATGTGGACTGGTTCAAGGACAATGTCCGGTTGGATATACCTTCTAATACTAGCAGTCAATCCAATTCTAACTTCTTGTGTCCGGATGACATGGACACTGTAGATGAGATCTGTGAGATTCCGTATATTAACGGACACCAGCTTTACGTTCCTGATAAGGACCTGGGGTACAACGAGAGTTGGAAGTGTTTAGCTGAACCGATAGAGGGGTATCCTGTGGAATCTGAATCTAAATTTTATAAAGCAAACGGTAATGATTGATATATTGATTGCTAGAATGGGGTTACGTCCCAGTCAAGAATATTGCACTTGTATTGAGACGTTACCAGTTATAGTTGAAGTTACAGAATGCCCAGGTTTCGGAGGATTTTTTTACGTGTCATGCGGTTTTTTTAATGCATAGACCTCGGAGGGTTTTTTAACGTGCCATGCAGTTTCTTTAGGTCTCTTTGAAAGGGCTCAGCGACTTTTATTTCTAAATGTCGTATTCTTGGCGAAAAACAGGAACTACCTTTTTGGAAGTCTTGGGGGTTCTAACCCAAATACAAAACGCACACTCTACCATTCAGGTACTGCAATTTTCAACACTGAGTTAGCTTAAAACACAATCTTTAGAATAATGTTTTCAACGACTTAATTTTTGTGAAGATTTTGAATATATAAAAGTATGGCCAGTTTAAACGTGTAAAAAGGGCAATGTTCACTCACTGAGAAAATTTGTCTTGTTTTATATTTTCTGACATTTGTACTTGATATTAATGATAAATATTCTTCAAAAGAACAAATATTATTCTTTGAACTGCATTGATTTGGTTGTTATGGCAACATTACTACATGTGCCAAAATGACATTTACACCAAATGCATGTTATTAAAAACAAGCTAATTTTTCAATATTCATGGATGACAACTTAACTTGAATGTCATTCGGTTATTAGCTATATCCATACTCGTTTCGTCTCCTTTTACTCTGCTTATTGGTAAACTTTTAATTCTGACAAGCCTGTTATGTAAGTCTTGTACAAATCTTTATTAATTTTGAGATATTTCGAAAAAAGAGGAAGGGTATTAAACTTGAAGTTTTGTCCGTCCAAACACTTACTGTCTAGGATTATTCTATAAATGAAATCATAAACTATTTTACGAAACTTGGTGCAAAACATCGACACTGATAAAGGCGAATAACGAAAGTTGGTTTGCTCATTCTCCTAGGAGTTATGGCCTTTTGAAAATAAGTTCAAATCCTACTGACTGGTGAATATTCTAATTCACTGAATTTGCCTTTTTTTCAGTTTGTCCTAGCTCCGTGTTGGACGTAGTTATGATTCTTGATGAATCCGGAAGTGTTGGATATGAGAACTATCAGAGGCTACTCCAGTTCACGAAGAATTTCCTGTATCAACCTGTCGTAGACAGCGGACAATGGCGGGTCGGCATGATCGAGTACAGTTCCACACCACAAATTCTATTTTATCTGAACAGTTACACTACACTAAATGACATCCTAACTAAGATAAATACGGCCATATATCACGCCGGACTTACCAACACTGCTGATGCGTTGTTAACGATGCATACCGATTTATTCAATAATAAAAATGGCGACAGACCAAAGGTTCCGAATATCGCTGTGCTTTTCACAGACGGTCTATCCAACACGAACTGGGAACGGACGATACCGGAAGCTACAAATGCAAAAAACAAAGGGATATCAATCTACACAGTTTGCATCAATCTGCGTGACGAATCTGAAGTGAAACAGATAGCCTCCGATCCCTACTCTAAATATGGATATGTCATTTCCAGTTATGCGGATATTGAAAAGTATTCAACCAAATTGTTTGAATCGATTTTTTTCGGTAAGTCCATATCCCATTTGATTGATTGATTAATTGATTGTTTAAATGGAGTTTGACGTTCCATTTAAGAATATTTCACTTATATCGAGACATCACCAGCTCTAGGTGAAGTGGCAGATATTTTTACCTTTGCAGTGCCCTCAGGGCAATGTGGAAGGAGGGAATTTTAACGTGCCACGTCAGCCGTGACACGGGAAATCGGTTTGTAACGTCTCTTCCGAAAGACCCCGTGATTTTCATTTCCAAATGTCTAGTGCTTGGCGAAAGAACATTTAATACTTTTTTTCTAGTCTTGGTCAGACCCGACCGGGGTCCGAACCTACGACCTTCCATAAACATATCCGATTAGAGACCTTTTGAGGAGGGGTTCGGATAACAGTGCCTGTCACTGCATAAAATCGAATCCCATTCTGGAAGACCTCAGTGTGGGAAAGTTTGCCAGTTTGGTTTACTTGTTACTATGTCTCGACAAAGATCCGAGTTTGCTTTATTTTCGCGTAAATTCGAGGGCAAAACAAGAAGCGAAAATAAGACTTTCGCTAATATTTAATTCCAAGAAGTTTAACTGATCACCATCTGATGGCGCTAAAATAAAAGGGTGCGAACTAGTTGAAATTTTAATTTTGGCGAAATTTTCTAAGAGAGAAAGAATAAAGACTTTGGCTTAAAGCACGGTTAGACATCTCCAATCCAAGAGGTGTAACCTTGCATTCGTTTGCACTGCTGCTCTAAGTTATTTTCAACGGAGAAAAGCGCCTGCTACTCAGTGTTAATATTAAATTGATCGATTGATTGATTGATTGATTGGTCTCAGAACAAGGTGCAGTGAGGGTTCTTCAGCGTGCCACGCCTACCCTGACATGAGCCGTAGGTTTAAGAGTCACTTGATCATCATTTCTAAATCTCAAGTTCTTTGACAGTTACTGTCTATTTTCAAGTCTCCGTCAGGGTTTCTGTCCATCCATATCAATATCATGTCCGATCCATATATTTCATGTCTATGGGTGGATTTTAATCAAGTTTTGATCAAATATAAACCAACATAAGACAGTGTCGCATATCAAATTTAGATACTAGGTCAAAAGTCAAGGTCACTAGGTTAAATTTTAACAACCTGGCAACGTGAGGAGGAAGGGTAATTGTCAGGATCCAGGCTGTTCAAATAAAAAAGGAGATTTTAGCCGCTATCTATTATATACAATTAATCTTTATTTGTATGTTTATGTCCTAATTTCAGAACACCTCTGTCCACCAAGTATACCTACTCTTTTTGGCCGATTGCAGACCCCGAATGTAGCGGCCACGGTGACATCGACGGAAACATCGACGGAAACATCGACGAATACATCAACATCGACGACGTTAACAGCGACAATGACTTGTGAATGCGTCAATAACACGATAGTAACTAAAGAAGAACTGACGAAACGAGTTGAAGATCGAAGAAAACGACTTATTTACGACAAAGAATCAACTCCATTAGGGAAACGAAAATATACAAGCGCCAGCGACGATCGTTACCTAGCAACCGTTATCGGTTATATTTCGATCGCGTTGCTGTCTTTCGTTTTTCTTATTGTTGTGACGATAGACTGTATTGATATCTGTCGAAATCGTCGGAAAGCCGTAGAATGATTTTAGTAACAGCCACGTGGTAATGATACTGAATTTAATCATCTGTCTATTTGTGAGAGTGACGATTTTTTTCACAAGGCAACCTAAAGTAGCTTTAGTAACGATTTTCATCATCATGAAACCGACCGCGGAAGTTGTCATTTTTTAATCTTCGGTGTTATTATCTAAGCGGAGTGGTTATACAATAATGGGGAAACCGGAGTTCCGACAGAAAACCACTTACTTTCGGCAAGCGAACAGAACAAAATTTCTCTCCGAGTGGGATTCAAAGTCAAGCTGACAGGTCAAAATTAATGTTGTTTGTCTACAGCACGTGCGTGAACATAAATAAATATGTCATCTGTCTTTTTTTTAAGTTTTTATTCCCACTGATGTAATTAACGTAATTACATTACGTGAATTCCGATATCAGAACATCTCGATGTAACATTTCACTCGTCACAACTCTGCAGGTTCCCTGTGTTCGCTCGTATATACCGTAAGTCACATTCGAACACGTAAAAAATAGTACTTGAAAATAAAAAAATATTCTTTTTATTTATTCAGTGTCAGAAATTGTAGTTTTCTGCCCTTGAATAATTACTCTTTAGTGTTTAGAGATAGAAGGATAGTAAACACACCGCTGTTGTAGCATGATGTTGCGGTCGATATGATAATGTCGAATATGTCCTCGGTCAATATTGATTTTGTCAGTCAATAAAAATATATCGACCATGCTTTAATTGTTTGATTATTACAATTTTGTATATTCGATATACAGTACAGACCTGTCGAAAATTTATCACCAAGCTAACGAATAAGTGCCGTCAACACAGTATTTTTGATAAGTTCGATGTCTCTGTGTTCAGAATATATTTGACTTTTCCTTTCACTCGATTTTGATAAAACACGTGGCGGGTGTAGCTAGCTAAACAGGAGAAGACTGAATAATAAGCCCACTAAACCCCATTTGAATTTTTTACTTGTTGGAGGTTTGTGGTCTGACGGTTTCCATTATTAAATTCTGAAATTCTGGCGATAACAGCAGAAACGAAAACACGCGTCGAAAGCTTGCAGTATTTCCTTACTTCGCTTTTGTTGGACACATGAAACACTTCCTAAGCCATTATTCTACCGAGCCATGCTCGACTTTTAATCAAAATCCATCGATATCGCTTACCATTCCGGAGCACCCGGCCTCACTTTCCTGATGAAAGTTCACGTGTTTAACCAAATTTGTGAGTTTCAAAGTGCTTACTTTGCTTCTCGATTGTAATTCAGGCATGGATTAGTATGGTTTTTTTTATTCATAGAACGACAATACCAATTTTGTGATTCTTCCGAGTTATCCTACTTTTGTCTTCTCTGATTATGACCACCCACATAGCTCAGTATCGGGTCAAAATTACATTTTATGCATATGCTAAATAATATTTTAGTGTACCCTAAAATGTTTAAGCATATGTTAAATTACTTAAATGTATCCTAAAATCATATGCAAGTGTTCCAATGAAACAATTAGTGCAAGTGTTCCACTGAAACAATTAGTGCAAGTGTTCCAAAAGAAACCAGTAACAGTGTTCTGATATAATGGTAAAATGTTCTGATCAAACAAACAATGATATATAGGTAGTGAATTCACACAAGTCCCGAGATCAAACCAGTGCACGCATAAATGTAAACCAACACTGGATGAACAAATTGAATTTGAATGTCTTCAAAATCTAGTGGTTGTTTTTGAAAGGTTGTCACAATTTTTCTTTCTTTTTATTTTACCATTATTTGTATGTAATGATCTGAATAACTTTAAATGATGTTAAATATTGTTTTCACAAATATTGTTATTAATATTAAATATACAATTTTATCTAGCACTCATTTGAAACGGTTAAATCGGTTTATCATTACTCGAGGGAATTGATGCTCGGATAGCTAGACTAATTATTTAAAAAGAAGTATGGTTACTGATGTGAGTCATGAACTGGCGAATGGGCGAATAAGTGTAGACAATCATTTTTAACATTTTTAAATGTTGAATTCCAAATTCCAAGACAGACAGAAAGTTAAAATTTTAAGATCGACTTATAAGAAATAAATGAGACATTATAAGGTCGACAAAATCACCTTGGAAAGACGAATTTGAAAACCGATAAACTGCGTCCGATACACGATGTTAAGTTCTAAATTATACAAGAACGTAGAAGAAAAGACGAATTTTAAGGCGAAATAATGCAAGTTAAAAAATATATGTTCAAAATCATGCAAGGTTAAAAGAAAACTTTAAAGCCAAACGATTTTTTTCGGCCACAATGGTGGAAGATGAAACGACGGCGAAATGTTAAGGATGAAATAATGCAAGATTATCTTTATTGACCTGT
Organism: Anadara kagoshimensis; assembly: GCA_021292105.1. Lineage (NCBI taxonomy): Eukaryota > Metazoa > Mollusca > Bivalvia > Arcoida > Arcidae > Anadara > Anadara kagoshimensis. The sequence goes on along the minus strand of CM037869.1, from coordinate 57,187,969 downwards.
TGACAGATATACAACTACTTGTTTATTTTTCACGCCACTGAATCTGTAATCCTGAATAGATATGTTAATTCACAAAATATATACACCACAGCAACTTTGTCGCAAGATGAAAAAACGAAATTCTAATGTCGAGATAGTGCAAGAAGAAAAGTCTCATATTTACCGGGGAAGTAAACGGAATTTTAGTGCAAAAATAACTAAATACATGGTGTCATAAGCTACATTTCGAATTTTTTATTTTACGAAATAATGGATTCAAAAGTAACACATGAACTTTTGAATGCATTATTTCATAAAAATTCTAAAGTAGCACATGAAAAACACAGGAATAAGTCACTGCACAGAAGTCATGACGCACGTCAAGTAATTACCCGTTTTTGTTTAAATTGTAACTCATTAAATATTCATGTTAGTATTTATATTGCGAGAAGGTGTTGGAATTGAGGCGTGACTGTAAACAGGGAAATTGTAATAATTAGGTAATTATAGCTTTAAAAAAACCAATATTATTTATAAAAAGAGGAAATTGCCTTATTATTAAATTGTTGTTAAAGTTCATTCTTATTAATTTTTTGCTGTCAAATCCATAATTAAATTTTGTTATTGATGCCAATATTGATTTAAAAGACGATCATATTATCTTATAGGGTTATTGTACTGATATTGTGAAACATTTTCCCGAATTGACTCGATATTCGAGTCAACAAGGGACAATATTTCACAATATCAGTGCAATAACCCTTTTATTATATAGCAAAATAAATTTCGTTTACTCCCATCAAGTATTTTATCTAAAATTTTATTGTGTCGTTCAAAAAATAAATATTACACTAGTTCTTGTAAATGAATATAAGAACTAGTACAATATGACAGCAAACGACGCCGACAACAATCGTATGACGTCATTAAAGACAGCATCGTGTGACAAAGCGTGCAGTATGAAAAAATTGATTCGGGAAACCTCTGACTGAAACAAAGTTAGCGTGAAAATATCGATATTTAATGCACGCTAACACCTCGGGATTTATCGTATAATTTCTAGATTTATATTGAACATTTAAATGGGTCTCAAATCTGAATATTCAAATTAAAAAAAATCTTTAACTGAATACTTCACCGATTTGATAATTATTCCGCGGGTATATATTGGGTGGTATTTTGGGATTCGTCCAGATATATCAGTTACAGCCTGTAACATAACAAAACACCGTACATGAATATTTCAACCAACTTTGAACATTTTAAAAATTCTTCATGTAGAGGCAACAAAATGCTGTTTAAAATAATCTTAACTATATTACTCCAACTTCATATGGGTAAGTAAGATGTTAAAAAAAATTATTTATTTAATTAATTGATTGCTTCTTTTCTTCTTCTTCTTATTCTCATTATTATTATTATTATATTATTATTATTATTATTATATTTTAAATAATTTAATAATTATTATATTATTTATTTGATGATAATGTGTATTTATTAAAGAATAAATAATTATTCTTGTCAAGATAATATTATTATTTTATCAAATAATCTATTTAATTTCGATATTAATGGGATGATGATGTTTATTTATTAAAGTATTTTATTCTTAATTGTCGATTAAATTATTATTATTATTATTATTATTATTTACCTATTTATTTATTTATTCATTTATTTACTTACTTATTTATAAGTAAATAATTTATTTAATTATGATTTGTTTTTATAGTTTTTTCTTTGTTTTGTGATTGTTGTTTTTGATATGCGTTAGTTTCTTTTTTTTAATTAATATGTTCAGATGGGCAGGACATTGCCATAGAAATTTTTCATTTTTAAAACGCAGTGAAAAACGAGTATGTCCTTAAATGGTCAAAAACGGCATTGTTCGTTTAGTGACCACAACCAGTCAGTTCCCAGGTACCAAAACACATTGCAATTGACTGGCTGTTGCTTTGGTGATGACGCTATGACGATGAAAATTTATCTATATATGCTATTATTTCGTGGTTTAACAGTTTCTTACATCAAAGCATTAAAGATAAAAAATGATTAAGCAATTTTGTAGTGAATTCTATGTGCATTCGGCCAACCTCGGCAAATATCGGCAATTCTCGCCGTAGCAACAATCTCGCGTTACTTTACGCCGTGTGCAACGGACCTGCCGAAATCACTGTGTGGTGGTATATCATTAAACATTTTCGTAAAAACCTTCTTAACTTTTGAAAGTGTTCGCTTTGATATATTCAGGTTAAATGAATATTCACCGTCACAAACAGCGGAGTTTTGTTTTCAAACATGGATGTCATGTGCTACTTTTGAATGTATTATTTCATAAAATTTAAAAGTAGCAAATGCCATGGATAAAATAGAGATTGTCAAAATAATCAAAAATATGAAGCAACAATTTTTTATCCCAATGAATTGGTGACACGAAGTGTTTTAAGAGGTTTTTTCCCGACATTCCACGGAATCAGCCGAGCCCGATGACCATTGTCGGTATTGGAAATAGGCTAGCTGCATGGCGTTCAATGTAGTATCAGTTATGCTGAACATTTCTATTCTTGGTAGCCAAAATCAGGTATGTTCCTGGTTATTATGGCCGCTAATTGTAAAATAATTAAATTTCGCGGTGTCAAATTTAATGGTGTAGTAAATTCGTGGTTTATGTTCTTTTTAAGAAATCTGTAATATATATTATTTCTGTTTAAATGTGAATTTTTGGGCCAGGATATCCACAGAAAACAACGAAAATTTATGACTTCACACAATTCAATCTGAAACTCATGTGTTTTAGTGGTGAGGTAGTCTCCGTCACTACTCGAGGTTCTCACGATCTGTGTTCGCAGACCACAATGACCACAAGAGTACCGGACCCGAAAATTAAACGGTCAATTAAGGCAGCACATAGGAATAACAGATAAACACAATGTTCTGTTAGAGTCATTTTTGCATCATCGCTTCTTCGACCTGAACTCAAAACCAAGGTCCCATGTCTCAGTGCACATAAAAGAAAATTCTGTAGAATTCGAAAACGAGTAGGCCACCTGTGGCGGCTACTGAAGACATTTCTAACTAAAAACAACAAAACATGTTCAAATGTTGAACTTAATTTGTCGTTTTCAAAGTTTTTCCAATGATTTAGGATTGTAGTTTGGACATGGATTTGTATGTTTGGTTTTTTTATATAAAACTTTGGACTTTTTCATTTTCAGTTTTTGCCGTGATGAACGTGAACCTGACGCTTATCCGTTCAAACGACGATACTTTAAAAGGAAATGGACTTTGGCTATTTTGTGTGGCTGACCAGAATCTTAGAGATGTGGACTGGTTCAAGGACAATGTCCGGTTAGATACACCTTCTATAGGTCAATCCAACTCTAACTTCTTGTGTCCGGATGACATGGACACTGTAGATGAGATCTGTGAGATTCCGTATATTAACGGACACCAGCTTTACGTTCCTGATAAGGACCTGGGTTACACCGAGAGTTGGAAGTGTTTAGCTGAACCGATAGAGGGATATCCTGTGGAATCTGAATCTAAATTATATAAAGCAAACGGTAATAATTGATATATTGATTGCTAGAATGGGGTTACGTCCCAGTCAAGAATATTCAACTTCTATTGAGACATGATCAGCTATAGGTGAAGTGACAAAATTTTTTTACATTTGCAGTGCGCTTAGGTTAATATCCAGGGGGAATGTTCTTGAACGTGCCATGGGGTTTTTAAGCTCTCTTCCAAAGGACTTGGCGACTTTCGTTTGAAGTCTCTCCAAAGACCCAGTGATTTTCATTTCTATATGTCGTATGTTCGGCGAAGAAACAGTAACTACCGTTTTGCAAGTTTTGGAGTTCTAATGCACACACGAAGCACACACTCTACCATTGAGTTACTGCAATTTTGAACACTAAGTTAAAACAAAAATCTTTAGTAAAATAATGTTTTCAACAATGTCATTTTTGTGAAGATTTTCAATATATAATACTATCGCCATTTTTTAACGTGTAAAAGGGCAAAGTCACTCACTGAGAAAATTGGTCTTGTTTTATATTTTTTGACATTTGTAATAGATATCAATGATAGATGTGTCAAAATGACATTTACACCAAATACATGTTATTAAAAAATAAGTTTATTTTTCAATATTCATGGATGACAACTTAATTTGAATGTCATTCGGTTACTAGCTATATCCATATCCGTTTCGTCTCCTTTTACTCTGCTCATTGGTAAACTTTTAATTCTGACAAGCCTGTCATGTAAGTCTTGTACAAATCTTTATTACTTTTAAGCCCTTTCGAAAAAGTGGGTTATTAAGTTTAAAATTCTCTCCGTCCAGACACTTCTTGTCCAGGATTATTCTCCAAAAACTATGTTGAACTATTTTACGAATCTTTTGGCAAAACATCGACATTGATAAAGGCGAGTAACGCAAGTTGATTTTCTAATTCTCTAAGGAGTTATTGGCCTTTGAAAATAAGTTCAAATCATACTGGCGGAGTATTCTAATTGACTAAATTGGCTTTTTTCAGTTTGTCCTAGCTCCGTGTTAGACGTAGTTATGATTCTTGATGAATCCGGAAGTGTTGGATATGAGAACTATCAGAGGCTACTCCAGTTCACGAAGAATGTCCTGCATCACACTGCCGTAGACAGCGGGCAATGGCGGGTCGGCATGATCGAGTACAGTTCCACACCACAAATTCTATTTTATCTGAACAGTTACACTACACTAAATGACATCCTAACTCAGATGAATACGGTCATATATTACGCCGGAAGTACCAACACTGCTGATGCGTTATTAACGATGCATACCGATTTATTCAATAACTCAAATGGCGACAGACCAAACGTTCCGAATATCGCTGTGCTTTTCACAGACGGTCTATCCAACACGAACTGGGAACGGACGATACCGGAAGCTACAAATGCAAAAAACAAAGGGATATCAATCTACACAGTTTGCATCAATCTGAGTGACGAATCTGAAGTAAAACAGATAGCCTCCGATCCCTACTCTAAATATGGATATGTCGTTACCAGTTTTGAGGATATTGAAAAGTATTCAACCAAATTGTTTGAATCGATTTTTTTCGGTAAGTCCATATCCCATTTGATTAATTGATTGATTGATTGATTGATTGTTTAAATGGAGTTTTACGTCCTATTTAAGAATATTTCACTATATCGAGACATCACCAGCTATAAGTGAAGTGACAGAAATGTTTACCTTTGAAGTGCACTCAGGGGAATGGGCAAGGAGGGTATTTTAACGTGCCACGCTTGTCGTGACACGGGAAATCGGTTTTTAACGTCTCTTTCGAAAGACCCCATGACTTTCATTTCCAAATGTCTAGTGCTTTGGCGAAAGAACATTCACTAATTTTTTTCTAGTCTTGCCCAGACCTGGCCGGGGTCCGAACCTACGACCTTCCACAAACATATTCAATTAGAGGCCTTTTGAGGAGGGGGTTTGGATAACAGTGTATTTTACTGCATAAAATTAAATCCAATTCTGGGAGACCTCAGTTTGAGAAAGTTTGGTTTACTTGATACGGTGTCTCGACAAATATCCGAGTTTGCTTTATTTTCGCGTAAATTCGAGGGCGGAACAAGAAGCGAAAATAAGACTTTTGCGAATATTTAATTCCGAGAAGTTCAACTGATCGCTATCTGATAGCGCTAAAATAAATGAGTGCGAACTACTAGTAGTTAAAATTTTAATTTTGGCGAAATTTTCCAAGAGTGAAAGAATATCGACTTTGGCTCAAAGCACAGTTAGACATCTTCAATCCCAGAGGTGTAACGTTGCAATCCTTTGCACTTCTGTTCTAAGTCGTTTTCAATGGAGAAAAGCGGCTGCTACTCAATTGATAATTTCTATTTATATTAGATTGATTGATTGATTAATTGATTGAGTGACTGATTGGGGTTTACGTGAAGTGATTTTTTTATTTATATCAAGACGTCACCAGTATTTACCATTAAGTGCGCTCAGAACAATGTGCAGCGAGGGTTCTTCAGCGTGCTATGCCTACCCTGACATAAGCGATCGGTTTTAAGGTCACTTGATTATCATTTCAAATAACACTTGTTCTTCGGCAGTTACTATCCATTTTCAAGTCTCCGCCAGGGTTCGAACCTGACCTTCTTAATACGTTCCGGATGACATTCTATCAAGTGAGCAACCCGTAGTTGTCTCTTGTTAATGAAAGTCTGTGGTTTTCTCCGAGTATCAAAATTTCCTCCACCATTGCAGGACTAGTCGACTCGATATAAGTGGAATAATCTTGACTGGGGTGTAAAATACCATTACTCCACTCCACTTCTCCCCTCTCCACTCCCTTAACGGAGTATGAGGTCGATGTGATTCAACATAATATTGCATATTTACACCCCACGTCCGTAAACTAATGTTTAGTAGGTATATATAGGAGTCGCACAACCCGCCTGTCCATCCACATCAATATCGTGTCCGATCAATATATTCCATGTCTATGGATGGACTTTAATCAAGCTTGGATCAAATATAAACCAACATAAGACAGAGTGTCGCAAATTTAAAAACATAGTTCAAAAGTCAAGGTCACACGGTTAACTTTTGAAAAAATAACCTGGCAGTGTGAGGAGAAATGTAATTGTCTCAGGATCCAGGCTGCTGTAATTAAGAACCAGGATATTTTGACTGCTACCTATTGTATACAATAAATCTTAATTTGTATGTTTATGTTCTTATATTTCAGAACACCTCTGTCCACCAAGTATACCTACTCTTTTTGGCCAATTGCAGACCCCGAATGTAACGGCCACGGTGATATCGACGAGAACATCGACAAATACATCAACGTCGACGACGTTAACAGCGACGATGACTTGTGAATGCGTCAATGAGACGATAGTAACCAAAGAAGAACTGACAAAAAGAATTGAAGATCGAAGAAAACGACTTATATACAACAAAGACTCAACTCCATTGGGGAAACGAAAATATACAAGCGCCAGCGACGATCGTTATCTAGCAACCGTTATCGGTTATATTTCGATCGCGTTACTGTCTTTCGTTTTTCTAATAGTTTTGACGATAGATTGTATTGATATCTGTCGTAATCGTCGGAAAGCCGTAGAGAGATTCAAGTAACGGTCACGTGTTAATGATAAGAAATTTAATTTTCTGCCAATTTATGTGAGTGACGATTTTTTCACAAGGCAACCTAAAGTAGCTTTAGTAACGATTTTCATCACCATGAAACCGACCACGGAAGTTGTCATTTTTTAATCTTCGGTGTCATTATCTAAGCGGAGTGGTTATACAATGATGGGGAAACCGGAGTACCGACAGAAAACAACTTACTTTCGGCAAGCGAACAGAACAAAATTTCTCTCCGAGTGGGATTCAAAGTCAAGCTGACAGGTCAAAATTAATGTTGTTTGTCTACAACACATGCGTGAACATACACAACATTCGATGTGTCATCTGTCTTTTTTTAAGGTTTTAGTCCCACTGATGTCATTAACGTAATTACATTGCGTGAATTCCGATATCAGAACGTCTCGATGTAACATTTCACTCGTCACAACTCTGCAGGTTCCTCGAGTTCGCTCGTATATACCGTAAGTCACATTCAAACACTTAAAAAATAGTACTTGGAAATAAGAAATAATTATTATTTCAATTTACCCAGTGTCAGAAATGGTAATTATCTGCCCTTGAATAATTACTCTTTAGTGTGTAGAGAAAGAAGGGTAGTAAAAATACCGCAGTTGGATTTTCTTCAGTTAATAAAAATATATCGAGCATTCTTTAATTGTTAGATTATTACAAATGTGTATATATTATACAATTATGGACTTTTTAGTGGTTGTATATGGTGTGATATCCACCGGAAAAATAAATATTGATCGAGGCGACAGCCGAGGTCAATATTTATTTTTCCGGTGAATATCACACCATATACAACCACTAAAAAGTCCATAACTGTTTTATTATATAATTTAGCCACTGTAGCACTTCGGTTGACAATGTTTTCTCAAATTTGTGACAAGGCAATCTAACTATTTTACCGATGTTAGATTTCCCTGCCACCCTGATTGACCACACAAAAATTATCCCGCATTAGTTAGATCAATCTGACTTTTTAAGTCTGATTCTATGAAAAAATAAATGGCATTCCGGATGAGACACAATCAATTACACACTACATTGTAAATTGATAATGCCATAGCGTCAACGTTCTATGAAAAAAATAACAAGACACAATCACTTGCGTACACTTAATTGATGACGTTCTAATCATTTTACGGAGAACGTCAACAAAAATCGATGACGTACACCGAATTTGATATTCACCGGAAAATCCGTGGTATATGATGTGAGATCCAATGGTCACGTGTTACCGTTTTAGCCAATCATAAAGATGGAATTTATTAATTATATAATAATCAATAATATACAGTACAGACCTGTCGAAAGTTTAACACCAAGCTAACGAATTAGTGCCGAATTGGCAGCATGTCTCCACCCCTCGTTAGTTATATCTCGATAGCTTTTTACATCAGCTTATCTGGCTTTCCTTTAGACAGCTTTTTAATCGGTCTCTCGACAACCAAGCTTCGAATACTTTCGACAGGTCTGTACAGTAGGAATAGTTATTTTATGTTATATATTATAATGGCATACATAAATAATTAAAAACAAATAAAAACGATGAGGTTGTGTGCTCAGTCATATTGAAAGTTTATTCGAATTATTACACAATGGTAGAGCTTGTTCCACTACAGGAATTTAATAGAACGAAGCAAGCTGCTTACAAATAATATTGTTAACCCAGAGATATTGCAAGCCTAGCCTTATCAGAGCTCTCAAAAAGTGTTATGACCGTCATCTTGATAAGTTTGGTGTCTCTGTGTCAAGGATTACCCTGGATATATTTGACGTCCCATAGTTCCATGTTACTTTCAAACAATTTTGATTAAAGCTAACTAAACAGGAGGTGCTTACCCTTTTGGACCACCCGGCCTCACTTCACTGGTAGAAGTTCACGTGTCTAGTCTAAAATTAATATTTTTATTAAATTTATCTAACACACATTTAAAACGGTTAAATCGGTTTATCATTACCCGAGGGAATTTATACCCAGATAGTTACGCTAATTATTTAATGTAGTTATTTTTGTATAGCTACTGATGTGTGCCATGAACTGACGAATGGCTGAGTTAGTGTAGACGTTTAAAATGCTAAATTCCAAATGAACAAAGGCAAAAGGTTGAGATGTGAATATCGACATAAAACCAGGATAACTTTAGGATTAAATAATGCAGGGTGAAAAAGAAGTAGTTTTAAGGTCGAAATTGTGCAAGGTGAAATTACATTATAAGGTCGAAACAATTACGATGGAAAGACAAATTTGTAAACCGATACACAATGTCACGGTCTATATGGTGCAAGAACGTAGAAGAAAAGACGAATTTTAAGGCGAAATAATGCAAGTAGAAAAAATATATGTACGAAATCATGCAATGTTAAAAGAAAGTTTTATAGCAAAACAATTTTTTGGCTACAATGGTGGAAGATGAAACGACTGCAAAATGTTAAGGCAGAAATATTGCAAGATTATCTATAGTGACCTGTTGACAGATATACATCTACTTGTTTATTTTTCACGCTAGTGAAACTGTAATCCTGATAGATATGTTAATTCACATAATATTGTAGTGACTAAGTGATTCAATTATCCCTTGACTCGTCAGGGTTCAAACTCATATTAAAGTGCATGGTATTAATTCATAACATGCTCAATAATTAAAGTACAAAACTTGTTTATTTTTTCAATATATTTTGTAATGAAGATCTAAATATCTTGCATTTGAGGGTCCTTTTATCCCAAGATAGGAAAACTTGACGTTATTACATGTGTGTGGAATGCATAACAAGTTACTCCGTTTAATATAACATTACAGTAAAAGAACACACATGAAATGCAACCATAGGCATAGTCTCAGATTAAGTTCAAAGAATATTAAACTCAATGGTTTGGGCAATCACAGTCAATAAAGCTGTTCTGCTCAAAGTAGAATATGTAAAATTTATTTATGAAAAAAAAGAAAAGACAAATTATCAATACAGTTATTGATCTATGCCTTAAATAATATTAAAAGGGCTAAATCTGTACTATTAATAATAAAAGCTTGTGTTTCATTGTACCTTGGTTAAGATTTATCAAAATAGCAATGTGAATCTGTCAGTTTTCAAAGTGTGAAAGAGCCACGTACTGGGGTTTCCAGCCCTATTTATACCAAAATATACAAAAGGGCAAAGCAAACAAGAAGTGGGATTTTTGCCCCGACAACCTGGGTTCTGAAACGGGGACTTTTCTGGTAACGGGGCCGTACTGGGAAGTGAAACAACAAAATACCAGTCGTCAAAAATCTCCCCAGTAACAAGTAAATATACCTAAAATAGAGTAAAACTATGACCTACGGAACTCTCAACACCTAAATAAAGATTGTTATACAAAAATTTACTCTTAAACGTACAATTGTGATGTTTAGTGAATTTTCTTAAATTCCTGAAAATGAGTTCTGTATCAGGAATGACAGACGATGTCTGACACATGACCCGGAAGTACTATAACTGGGTCATACTCTAAAATAGCTATTTAATGCAGCATGACAGAATCAGCATTTGAGAAAACAAGTGTTACTAACGATATTCACATGAATTAAACCGGAAGATAACTTGTATAAGGACACAATTACTTAAACACAAGTGAAATAACAAGGATTCTTAGTGAGTATAGGGTGTAATAAGCGATGTGTCAACTGTGTTTACTTCCACATGCCATGTGCACATGTGATATAGAATCAAGACTGATCAACTAACGTTTACCATGCATTAAACATGACAATCGTTGAAATAACTTAAAATACAACTTATATATGAACCCTTTAACATAATATAAAGTTTAACATGAAATACGAACATTTAACGAGTTTGATGAACAAAACAAAAAAGGGGGTGACCTAAAGTGTAACTAGTGCCCTGGTCATCACAATATATATATCACAGCAAACTTGTGGCTAATGTAAGACGAAATTCTAATGTCAAAGTAGTGCAAGAAGAAAAGTCTCAAATTTGGAAAAGTAAAACGGAATTTTAGTGCAAAAATAACTAAATACATGGTGTCATAAGCTACATTTGGAATTATTTTTTACGAAATAATGGATTCAAAAGTAGCACACGAACTTTTGAATGCATTGGTTCATAAAAATTCAAAGTAGAAAATGGAAAAGGCAAGAAATTAGTCACTGTACATAAGTCATGAAGCACGTCAAGTAAATACCCGTTTTTGTATAAATTGTAACTCATTAAATATTTATGTTAGTATTTTAGGCGTGAGTGAAAAAAAGGAATTGTAATAAAATGGTAATTATAACTTTTAAAAACCAATATTACTTATAAAAAGTGAAAATTATTTATTTATTAAATTATTGTTAAATATTTCTTGCAAAAATAACAATTTTTGTTTAAATTACAAAAGTGTCAAATCCATAATTTAATTTAAAGCTGTTAATATTGATTTAAAAGACGAGTTTATAATTTGTTCTAAAATTTTATTGAATATTTAAATGAGTTTCAAATTTGAATATTCAAATTGAAAAAATCCTTTCACCGATTATATAATTATTCTGCGGGTATATATAGGGTGTTTTGGACATTATTCTACTACTAATTTCTATATATAAATTATTTATTTTATAAGTTTTTTGTGTCTTCATCCAGATGTAGCCGTTACAGACTGCAAAATTATTAACACAACAACACGACGTATCATCGTAGAGGCAACAAAATGGTGTTAAAAATCTTAATTATATTACTCCAGCTTCATATGGGTAAGTAAGATTTATTTATTTATTTATGTATTTATTTATTTATTAATATATTCATTTACTTGATTGCTAATTTATCTTCTTCTTATTATTATTATTATTATTATTATTATTATTATCATTATTATTATTATTATTATTATTATCATTATTATTATTATTTTATTATATTATTTGAAATCATTTAATTAGTTATTATATTTATTGATGATGATGTGTATTTATTTAAGAATAAATAATTACTTTTTATCAGGATACTATTTATTTTATCAAATAATGTATTTAATTATGATATTTATTGATGATGATGTTTATTATTAAAAAGTATTTTATTACTTTATTGTTGATTAATTTATTTTTATTATTATATTATATTATTATTATCTTTTAATACTTATTTGTTTATTTACTTGTTTATAAGCAAATAATTTATTTAACTATAATTTCCCTTTGTAGTTTTTCTTTGTTTTGTGATTGTTTTGGACATACATTAGTATGTTTCTTTTTTTTTTAAATTTTATGTTCATGACATTGCCATAGAAATGTTTGATTTTTCATTATTTTAAGATGCAGTGAAAAACGATAATGTTCTTAAATTATCAATTACGGCATTGTTTGTTTTGTGACCACAACCGGTCAGTTTCTAGGGTCCAAAACATCTTGACTGGCTGTTGCTATGGTGATGATGCTATGACGATGATATGCTAATAATTTGTGGTTTTCAAATTAACAGTTTCTTACATCAAAGATAAAAAAAATGAGTAAGCGATTTTGGAGTGAATTCTATTTGCATTCGGCAAACCTCGACAAATATCGGCAATATACAACAATCTCGCGTTACTTTTTACACCGTTTATAACGGACCTGCCGAAATCACTGTGTGGTTTTATATCATTAACTATTTTTGTAGAAAACGTGTTAACTTGAATAAATTTTTTAATTGTTCGCTTGGTTGTCCCTAGTTGTGATTAAAAAATCGCTACATTCAGGTTTAATAAACATTCACTGTCACAAACACAGCAATACTGCAGAGTTCGTTTTCGGACATGGATGGTATGTGCTACTTTTGAATGTATTATTTCATCAAAAGTTTAAAGTAGCAAATGCCATGGATAAAATAGAGATAGTCAAAATAATCGAAAATATGTAGAAACAATTTTTAATGGAAATTAATTAGTGACACGAAGCCTTTTAAGAGTTTTATCGACATTCCACGGAATCAGCCGAGCCCGGTAACGATTGTCGGTATTGCAAATAGGCTAGCTGCATGGCGTTTAATGTAGCATCAGTTATGCTGAACACTTCTATTCTTGGTAGCCAAAATCATGTATGTTCCTGGTTATTATGGCCGCTAACTGTAAAATGATTCATTTTCGTGGTGTCAAATTTTATGGTGTATTAAATTCGTGGTTTGTGGTTTATTTTTTAAAATAAGTCTGTAATATATATATTTTCTGTTTGCATGTAAATTCTTGGACCAGGATATCCACAAAAACAACGAAAATTTATGACTTCACACAATTTAATTTTAAAACCATGTGTTTTAAATAGTGGTAAGGTAGTCTCCGTCATACTCGATGTTCTCACGGTCTGTGTTTGCAGAGCACAATGACCATACGAGTACCGGACACGAAACTCAAACGGTCAATTTAGGCAGCATATACGAACAACAGATAAATACAATGTTCTGTTAGGGTCATATTTGCATTATCGCTTCTTCGACCTGAACTCAAAAGCAAGGTCCCGTGTCTCAGTGCCCACTAAAGACACCTCTGTAGAATTCAAAACGAGTAGGCCCTTGTGGCGGCTACACAGGACACTTACAACTTAGAGTAACAAAACAGACTAATTAAGTAGGTAAGCATAGTTCCATGTTCCTTTCTATTATTCTTAATTTTTATTAAACATGTGGAAGGTGTAGCTAGCTACACACGTGATTACCCATCCGGTCTCGCTCCCCTGGATGAACTTAATTGGACGTGTTCAAAGTTTTTCCAATGATTTGGGATTGTAGTTTAGATAGTTTGGACATGTATTGGTATATTTGTTTTTTTATATATATAAAACTTTGGACTTTCCATTTTCAGTTTTTGCCGTGATGAACGTGAACCTGACGCTCATCCGATCAAACAACGATACTTTAAAAGGCAATGGACTTTGGCTATTTTGCGTGGCTGACCAGAATCTAAGAGATGTGGACTGGTTCAAGGACAATGTCCGGTTGGATATACCTTCTAATACTAGCAGTCAATCCAATTCTAACTTCTTGTGTCCGGATGACATGGACACTGTAGATGAGATCTGTGAGATTCCGTATATTAACGGACACCAGCTTTACGTTCCTGATAAGGACCTGGGTTACACCGAGAGTTGGAAGTGTTTAGCTGAACCGATAGAGGGATATCCTGTGGAATCTGAATCTAAATTATATAAAGCAAACGGTAATAATTGATTTATTGATTCCTAAAATGGGGTTCCAGTCAAGAATATTCCACTTCTATTGAGACGTTACCAGCTATAGGTGAAGTGACAGACTTTTATAACTTTGCATTGCGCTTAGATTAAGTTCCAGGGGAATGCTCTTTAACATGCCATGTGGTTTTTAAGCTCTCTTCCAAAGGACTTAGCGACTTTCATTTGAAATCTCTTCCGAAAGCTTGTGAATTTCATTTCTATATGCCGTATGTTCGGCGAAAAAAACAGTAACTACCCTTTTGCAAGTTTTGGGGTTCACACATGAAGCACGCACTCTACCATTTAATTACTTAAATTTTGAACACTTAACTATCTTTAGACAAAAATCTTTAGATGATAATGTTTGCAACAACTTCATTTTTGTGAAAATTTTTAATCTATAATACTATGGTCAGTTTTAAAAGTGTAAAAAGGGCAAAGTACACTCACTGTGAAAATTGGTCTTCTTTTATATTTTCTGACATTTGTACTTAATATTAATGATAAATTCTTCAAAACAACAAATATTATTCTTAGAACTGCATTGATATGGTTGTTATGTCAACATTACTACATGTGACGAAATGACATTTACACCAAATAGATGTTCTTACAAAACAAGCTGATTTTTCAATATTCATGGATGACAACTTAATTTGAATGTCATTCGTTTACTAGCTATATCCATATCCGTTTCGTCTCCTTTCACTCTGCTTATTGGTAAACCTGTACAAATCTTTATTACTTTTGAGATATTTCGAAAAAGGGGAGTGGTAATATCATGAACTATTTTACGAAACTTGGTGCAAAACATCGACACTGATAAAGGCAAATAACGCGGTTTGTTTGCTTATTCTCCTAGGAGTTATGGCCCTTTGAAAATAAGTTAAAATCATACTGACGGGGTCTTCTAATTCACTGAATTTGATTTTTTCAGTTTGTCCTAGCTCTGTGTTAGACGTAGTTATGATTCTTGATGAATCCAAAAGTGTTGGATATGAGAACTATCAGAGGCTACTCCAGTTCACGAAGAATGTCCTGCATCACACTGCCGTTGACAGCGGACAATGGCGGGTCGGCATGATCGAATACAGTGACAAACCACAAATTCTATTTTATCTGAACAGTTACACCACACTAAATGACATCCTAACTAAGATGAATACGGTCATATATCACGCCGGATATACCAACACTGCTGATGCGTTGTTAACGATGCATATCGATTTATTCAATAACTCAAATGGCGACAGACCAAACGTAATGAATATCGCTGTGCTTTTCACAGACGGTCTATCCAACACGAACTGGGAACGGACGATACCGGAAGCTACAAATGCAAAAAACAAAGGGATATCAATCTACACAGTTATCATCGGTTTAGAAGACGAATCTGAAGTAAGACAGATAGCCTCCGATCCCTACTCTACATATGGATATGTCATTACCAGTTTTGCGGATATTGAAAAGTATTCAACCAAATTGTTTGAATCGATTTTTTTCGGTACGTCCATATCCCATTTGATTGATTGCTTGATTTATTGATAAACTGATTGTTTAAATGGAGTTTTACGTCCTATTTAAAAATATTTCACTTATATCGAGACTTCACCAGCTATAGGTGAAGTGACAGAAATGTTTACCTTTGAAGTGCGCTCAGGGCAATGGGCAAGGAGGGTATTTTAACGTGCCACGCCTGCCGTGACACGGGAAATCGGTTTTTAACGTCTCTTTCGAAAGACCCCATGACTTTCATTTCCAAATGTCTAGTGCTTTGGCGAAAGAACATTCACTAATTTTTTCTAGTCTTGTCCAGACCCGGCGGGGGTCCGAACCTACGACCTTCCACAAACATATCCAATTAGAGGCCTTTTGAGGAGGGGGTTCGGATAGCAGTGCATTTTACTGCCTAAAATTAAATCCAATTCTGGGAGACTTCAATTTGAGAAAGTTTGGTTTAATTGATACCGTGTCTTGACAAATATCCGAGTTTGCTTTATTTTCGCGTATATTCGAGGGCGGAACAAGAAGCGAAATAAGACTTTCGCGAATATTTAATTCCGAGAAGTTCAACTGATCGGCATCTGATAGCGCTAAAATAACAGGGTGCAACCTAGTTAAAATTTTAATTTTGGCGAAATTTTCCAAGAGTGAAAGAATATTGACTTTGGCTCAAAGCACAGTTAGACATCTCCAATCCCAGTGGTGTAACGTTGCATTCGTTTGCACTTCTAAGTCGTTTTCAATGGAAAAAGCGGCTGCTACTCAATTGATAATTTCTATTTTTATTAGATTGATTGATTGATTGAGTGACTGATTGGGGTTTACGTGAAGTAATCTGTTTTATTTATATCAAGACGTCACCAGTATTTACCATTAAGTGCGCTCAAAACAATGTGCAGCGAGGGTTCTTCAGCGTGCCACGCCTACCCTGACATAAGTGAACGGTTTAAAGGTCACTTGATTATCATATCAAATAACACTTGTTCTTCGGCAGTTACTATCCATTTTCAAGTCTCCACCAGGGTTCAAATCTGAACTAAATACGTTCCGGATGAAATTCTATCAACTGAGCAACCTGTAGTTGTCTCTTGTTAATACAAGTTTTTGGTTTTCTCCGAGTATCACACTTTCTTCCACCATTACAGGACTAGCCGACTCGATATAAGTGGGATAATCTTGTAAAATACCCTTACTCCACTCCACTTCTCCCCTCTCCACTCCCTTAACGGAGTATGAGGTCGATGTGATTCAACATAATATTGCATATTTACACCCCCGTCCATAAACTAATGTTTAGTAGGTATAAATAGGAGTCACACAACCCGCCTGTCAATCCATACCACTATCGTGTCTGATCAATATATTAAATGTCTATGGACAGATTTTAATCAAGCTCAAATATAAACCAACATAAGACAGAGTGTCACAATTTAGAAACATAGGTCAAAAGTCAAGGTTACGCGGTTAACTTTTGATAAAATAACCTGGCAGTGTGATGAGAAGATGTAATTGTCTATCAGGATCCAGGCTGCTGTAATTAAGAACCAGGAAATTTTAGCTGCTACCTATTGAATACAATTAATCTTTATTTGTATGTTTATGTACTAATTTCAGAACACCTCTGTCCACCAAGTATACCTACTCTTTTTGGCCGATTACAGACCCCGAATGTAACGGCCACGGTGATATCGACGAGAACATCGACAAATACATCAACGTCGACGACGTTAACAGCGACGATGACTTGTGAATGCGTCAATGAGACGATAGTAACCAAAGAAGAACTGACGAAAAGAATTGAAGATCGAAGAAAACGACTTATATACAACAAAGACTCAACTCCATTGGGGAAACGAAAATATACAAGCGCCAGTGATGAGCGTTACCTAGCAACCGTTATCGGTTATATTTCGATCGCGTTGCTGTCTTTCGTTTTTCTAATAGTTTTGACGATAGATTGTATTGATATCTGTCGTAATCGTCGAAAAGCCGTAGAATGATTTAACTTACGGCCACGTGTTAATGATAAGAAATTTAATCATTTGCCAATTTATGAGTGACGATTTTTTCACAAGGCAACCTAAAGTAGCTTTAGTAACGATTTTTATCACCACCGACCGCGGAAGTTGTCATTTTGTTAAATCTTCGGTGTTACTGTCTAATGTACAGTATAAGGCTTCAGTGTGGAGTGGAGTGGTTAAACAATGATGGGGAAACCGGAGTTCTGAGAGAAAACCACTTACTTTCGGCAAAAGAACAGAACAAAATTTCTCTCCGAGTGGGATTCAACCTGACAGGTCAAAATTAATGCTGTTTGTCTACAACACGTGCGTGAAGATACATTACATTCTCTTTTATGTTTAAGTTCCACTGATGTCATTAAGGTAATTACATTACATGAATTCCGATATCAGAACGTCTCAATGTAACATTTCACTCGTCACAACTCTGCAGGTTCCTTGAGTTCGCTCGTATATACCGTAATCACATTCGAACACTTAAAAAGTACTTGGAAATAAAAAATAATTATTATTTCAATTTATTCAGTGTCAGAAATGGTAGTTATCTGCCCTTGGATAATTATTCTTTAGTGTGTCCGAATATGTCCTCGGTCGATATTAATTTTTTTCAGTCAATAAAAATAATCGATCATTTTAATTGTTAGATTGTTATTACAATGTGTATATACAATGATATACAGTACAATCTTGTCGAAAGTTTAACACCAAGCTAACGAATTAGTGCCGAATTGGCAGCATGTCTCGACCCCTCGTTAGTATATCTCGATAGATTTTTACATCAGCTATCTGTCTTTCCTTTAGATAGCTTTTTAGTCGGTCTCTCGACAACCAAGCTTCGAATACTTTCGACAGGTCTGTACAGTAGGAATAGTTATTTTATGTTACATATTATATGGCATACATAAATAATTAAAAACAAATAAAATTGATGAGGTTGTGTGCTCAGTCATTATGAAAGTTTTTCGAATGAATACGCTATGGTAGAGCTTGTTGCCACGACAGGAACTTAATAGAACGAAATCTGCTTACAAATAATATTGTTAACCCAGAGATATTGCAAGCCTAGCCTTATCAGGGGCCTCAAAAAGTTTTATGGCCGTCATCTTGATAAGTTTGTTGTCTCAATGTCCAAGATTGCCCTGATATATTTGACGTCCCATAGTTCCATGTTCCTTTCACACAATTTTGATTACACACGTGGCGGGTGTAGCTAGCTGAGCAGAAGGTGCTTACCCTTCTGGACCACTCGGCTTGACTTCCTTGGTGGAAAGTCACGTGTCTAGCCTTACTTGTCAGTTCCAAAGATTTTACTTTGGTTCTGGATTGTGATTCGGACATGGATTAGTATGTTTGTTTTTAATCACGATTTTAATAATTAGATATGTTTAATCTTAATGCATTAAAAATATAGGAATTAATTTGTTAAAAATAATTCCATTAATTTTTAGAAATTATAAAAATTTAGAAAAAAAACCCCGAGAAAGTGGACTTTATAGACAACGTAAATGTAAACTAAAACGCGATGAACAAATTGTATTTGAATGACTTCAAAATCTAACATTTGTTTTATAAAGGATATGGCAGTTTTGTCTTCTTTGCTTTTGCAATAACCCGAGTATCTCCAAATAATCTTCACAAAATCAACAGTTTTATTCATATTAAAATATAAAGCTTTTATCTAACACTCATTTAAAACTGTTAAATCGGTTTATCATTACCCAAGGGAATTGATGCCCGGATAGCTACACTAATTATTTAAAAAAACCTATGGCTACTGATGTGTGCCATGAACTGACGAATGGGTGAGTTAGTGTAGACGTTTAAATTGCTGAATTCCAAATTAACAAAGGCTGATATTTGAAGGTTGAGATGTGAAGATGTGAAGATAAACATAAAACTAGGATAACTTTAAGTAAAGGGTGAAAAAAAAGTAGTTTTAAGGTCGAAATTGTGCAAGGTGAAATAACATTATAAGGTCGAAACAATTACGGTAAAAAGACGAATTTGAAACCCGATAAACTGTGTCCGGTACACGATGTTAAGGTCTAAATGGTGCAAGAACGTAGAAGAAAAGACGAATTTTAAGGCGAAATAATGCCTTTAATAAAGTTTAAAAATATATATATGTACGAAATCATGCAAGGTTAAAAGAAAGTTTTATAGCAAAACGAAGTTTTTGGCCACAAAGGTGGAAGATGATACGACGGCGAAATGTTAAGGATGAAATAATGCAAGATGTCTATAGTGACCTGTTGACAGATATACATCTACTTGTTTATTTTTCACGCCAGTGAAACTGTAATCCTGAAAACATGTTAAATCACATAATATATACTGGCATCACAGCAAACTTGTCGATAGTGTAAGAAGAAATTCTAATGTCGAAAGAGGGAGAGTCTTTACTTTATCGGAATTTTAGTGCAGAAATAAAAAAAAGTGTCATGAGATAAATTTTGATAATTTTAATAAAATAATGGATTCAAAAGTAGCACATGAACTTTTGAATGCATCATTTCATATAAAAAATTCAAAGTAGCACATGGAAAAGGCAAGAATTAGTTCCTACACAGAAGTAGAACGGCATTTTAGTGCAAAGATAAATAAATACATGGTTTCATAAGCTACATTTGGAATTATTTTTACGAAAAAAGGGTTCAAAAGTAGCACACGATCTTTTGTATGCATTATTTCATGAAAATTCCAAAAGTAGCTCATGAAAAAGGCAGGAATTAGTCACTGTACATTGGTCATGAAGCACGTCGAGTAAATACCCGTTTTTGTATAAATTGTAACTCATTAAATATTCATGTTAGTATTTAAATTGCGAGAAGGGGTTGGAAGTGAATCGTGAGTTTAAACAAGGAAATTGTAATAATATGGTTTATAATAACTTTAAAAACCAATATTACTTAATTATCAAATTGTTGTTATACATTAATTATTAAATTGTTGCTAAATTCTTTTTTTCATTACAAAAGCTGCCAAATTCATAAGTTAATTTTAATATTGATTTCAATATTGACTTAAATAACGAGTTTATAATTTGTTTTAAAATGTATTGAACATTAAAATGAGTTTTAAATCTGAATATTCAAATTAAAAAATCTTTTACTGAATACTTCACTTAATTATTCCGCGGGTATATATTTGGTTTTTGGAACTTCATTTCTCGTCTCATAATAGACGTTAATCTACTACTAATATATGATATATGACTTTGTTTTCTCACCCAGATAAAGCAGTTACATACTGTAAAATTATCAACACAACAACACAACATATCTGAATATTTAAACCAACGTTTTTTTTACATTTTGAAAATTCTTCATGTAGAGGAAAAAAAATGGTGTTAAAAATCATAATTATATTACTCCAACTTCATACGGGTAAGTAAGATGTTTAATAATTTATTTATTTATTATTTATATTATTACTTGATAGGTAATTTATTTCTTCTTTATTATTATTATTATTATCGTCACCATTGTTATTATTATTTAATTTTAATTATTTACTTATTAAATTTTTTTTTGATTATGATGTGTATTTATTAAAGAATGGATAATTACATTTAACAAATAATCTATTTAATTATGATATTATGTAAAGATAAAAGATTTTTATTATCAAAGTATTTTTATTACTTAATTGTCGATTATTTTATTATATTATTATTATTTATTATTATTATTATCTTTTAATACTTATTTATTTATTTACTTACTTGTTTATAAGTAAATAATTTATTTAATTATAATTTGCCTTCATAGTTTTTTCTTTGTTTTGTGATTTTTGTTTTGGACATGCATTAGTATGCTTCTGTATTTATGTTCATGACGTTGTCATAGAAATATTTTTATTTTTCCTTTTTAAAACGCAGTGAAAAACGATAATGTTCTTAAATTGTCAATAACGGCATTGTTTGTTTAGTGACCATACTGTTACTTAATATCAGTCATCCAGTCAGTTCCCAGGTACCCAAACACCTTGACTGACTGTTGCTATGGTGATGATGCTATGACGATGAAGATATATCTATATATGCTAATAATTCGTGGTTTTCAAATTAACAGTTTCTTACGTCAAAGATAAAAAATGGCCAAGCGATATTTGAGTGAATTCTATGTGCATTCGGCAAACCTCGGCAAATATCGGCAAAATACATTTCTCGCCGTAGCAACAATCTCGCGTTACTTTTCACGCCGTTTATAACAGACCTGCTGAAATCACTGTGTGGTGGTAAATTTCGTAGCAAACTGGTTAACTTCAATAAATTTGTTTGTTTTATTTTCGATATATTGAGGTTTAATGAACATTCACCGTCACAACAGTTATACAGCGGAGTCTCGTTTTCAGACATGGATGTCATGTGCTACTTTTGAATGTATTTTTTCATAAAAATTCAAAGTAGCAAATGCCATTGATAAAATAGAGACTGTCAAAATATTCGAAAATATGTAGAAACAACTTTTTTATTCAAATAAATTTGTGACACGAAGCGTTGTGACCGGTGACGATTGTCGGTATTGCAAATAGACTAGCTGCAAGGTGGTCAATGTAGCATCAATTATGCTGAACACTTCTATTCTTGGTAGCCAAAATCAGGTATGTTCCTGGTTATTATGGTAGCTAATTGTAAAAAATTTAATTTCGCGGTGTCAAATTTAATGGTGTAGTAAATTCGTGGTTTGTGGTTTCTTTTTTAAGATGAGTCTGTAATATATATTATTTCTGTTGATATGTGAATTCTTGGGCCAGGATATCCACAAATACAACGAAATTTTATGACTTGACAGTATTAAATTTAAACCAATGTGTTTTAGTGGTGAGGTAGTCTCCGTCGCTACTCGAGGTTAACACGATCTGTGTTTGCAGAACATAATGACCACAAGAGCACCGGACACGAATATCAAACGGTCAATTAAGGCAGCACATACGAATAACAGATAAACAAAATTAGAGTAAAACCCATGAATAGCTGAATAGCTATGATGTTCTTTTAGGGTCATAGTTGCATTATCGCTTCTTCGACCTGAACTCAAAACCAAGGTACCGTGTGTCAGTGCACACTAAAGACACCTCTGTAGAATTCGAAATCGAGTAGGCCACCTGTGGCGGCTACTGAAGACACTTCTAACTAAAAACAACAAAACAGACTAATTAAGTAAGTAAGCATAGTTCCATGTCCTTTTATTCTCATTTTTGATTAAACATGTGGAAGGTGTCGCTAGCTAGACAAGTGATTACCCATCCGGTCTCACTCCCCTGGTGAAAGTTCACCTGTTGAACTTAATTTGTCGTTTTCAAAGTTTTTCCAATGATTTAGGATTGTAGTTTGGACATGAATTGGTATGTTTTTTTTATATAAAACTTTTTCATTTTCAGTTTTAGCCGTGATGAACGTGAACCTGACGCTTATCCGTTCAAACGACGATACTTTAAAAGGAAATGGCCTTTGGCTATTTTGCGTGGCTGACCAGAATCTAAGAGATGTGGACTGGTTCAAGGACAATGTGCGGTTGGATATACCTTATAATAGTCAATCCAATTCTAACTTCTTGTGTCCGGATGACATGGACACTGTAGATGAGATCTGTGAGATTCCGTATATTAACGGACACCAGCTTTATGTTCCTGATAAGGATCTGGGTTACACCGAGAGTTGGAAGTGTTTAGCTGAGCCGATAGAAGGGTACCCTGTAGAATCTGAATCTAAATTATATAAAGCAACCGGTAATGATTGATATATTGATTGCTAGAATGGGGTTACGTCCCAGTCAAGAATATTCAACTTCTATTGAGACATGATCAGCTATAGGTGAAGTGACAGAATTTTTTACCTTTGCAGTGCGCTTAGGTTAATGTCCAGGGGAAGGAATATTCTTTAACGTGCCATGCGGTTTTTAAAGCTCTCTTCCAAAGGACTCTGCGACTTTCATTTACTAGCTTAATCCATATCCGTTTCGTCTCTTTTTACTCTGCTAATTGGTAAACTTTTAATTCTGAGAAGTCTGCATTGTAAGTTTTGTACAAATCTTTATTACTTTTGAGATATTTCGAAAAAGGGTAGTGGTATTAAACTTGAAATTCTGTCCGTCTAGACACTTCTTGTCCAGGATTATTCTCCGAATAATATCATGAACTATGTTACGAAACTTCGACATTGATAAAAGTCGAATATTATTTATCCAAGTTGGTTTGCTCATTCTCTTAGGAGTTATGGCCCTTTGAAAATTAGTTCAAATCATACTGACGGGTAATAATTTTAATTCACTGAATTTGTTTTTTTTCAGTTTGTCCTAGCTCCGTGTTGGACGTAGTTATGATTCTTGATGAATCCGGAAGTGTTGGAACTCTAAACTATCAGAGGCTACTCCAGTCACGAAGAATTTCCTGCATCACACTGTCGTAGACAGCGGGCAATGGCGGGTCGGCATGATCGAGTACAGTTCCACACCACAAATTCTATTTTATCTGAACAGTTACACCACACTAAATGGCATCCTAACTCAGATGAATACGGTCATATATCACGCCGGAAGTACCAACACTGCTGATGCGTTGTTAACGATGCATACCGATTTATTCAAAAAATCAAATGGCGACAGACCAAAGGTTCCGAATGTCGCTGTGCTTTTCACAGACGGTCTTTCCAACACAAACAGGGAACGGACAATACCGGAAGCTACAAATGCAAAAGACAAAGGGATATCAATCTACACAGTTTGCATACGTCTAACTGACGAATCTGAAGTAAAACAGATAGCCTCCGATCCCTACTCTACATATGGATATGTCATTTCCAGTTTTGAGGATATAGAAAAGTATTCAACCAAATTGTTTGAATCGATTTTTTTCGGTAAGTCCATATCCCATTTGATTGATTGGTTGATTGATAATCCGACTAATCAGCCCACTGAACCCCCATATAAATTTTTGACTTGTTTGAGGTTTGTGGTCTGAGAGTTTCCATGATTGAATTCTTGAAATTTCTGGCGAAAACGGCAGAAATAGAAACACGCGTCGATAGCATCAAGTATTTCTTTCCTCGCCCTTGCTGGAAACATGGAACAATTTCTAAAATATTGTTCTACCGATCCATGCTTTTTCTTTTAATTAAACTCCATCGATATCAGTAGAAATATATGTCACGGTTTTCTCTCCGGCTCTCAATCACTTTCGCATCGTGAAGAGATTACTAATGCGCATTCACCAATCAGATCGCTTGTTGCATTTGCATTCGGACAGATGTGGCGACATATTATATGATAGATAGACAAAAAATTATTTACTCTGGCGTGCATCTGTATATGTCATATCATGACATATGATTTGTCATTATTTTGGTATTTTGGGAAGAAATACATAACCTTAAAATTGGTGAAATTGGCGTTTAGCTGTATTTATTCGATCCAGAAACAGACGAATACGATGTACTTTCCAGAATTTCTGAATCTTAGCCTAGACATAACCAAATATATGCGACGAGTATTATTTATCAAATGTACAAAAAATAATTGTTACTTGTTAAAATTTTAAAATAAATTTTAATATTAAATTAAACCGAACCTGCTACAGACAGCACATCGTAGAAAATTTTCAACCCAACTTCAAAACGTGGCACCGCCTTAATCAGATACAACACAGGCAGTTGTTCACGCTATTGAAGTTTTTACTAAGAAATCTTATTGACAAATTTCAGTATCTGATGTTAAAAAATAGATAAATAAAAAAAATGCGATTTTGACCATTTATAGTTCGACAAGACCCCAGATTTCCATACAATGTATTTCAAAGGCCAATTTTTTCCTGATCATGAAGAAAATGTATAAATGCATCTTGGATTGAATATGTGACAAAGAAACAAACGAAAACTAGAAATTTAATCAAATAAAGTAGTTAAATTCATACATACTTAAAGAATACTCGTCCGTCCGTCCGTCCGCGTTCAAATTTAATAATCAATCAAACATTAATACCTATCAAGTTTCTACCATCCTAAATCGGCTTATGATGCACCATTATTTATTTATTTATCTATTTATATTTGACACGAGAAATAAAGAAAAAATGATTGAAAATTAAAAGACTGGTGGTAACATTTAATCTAAAATGTTATTTTTAAAATTATATTATTCCGTTACTGCTCCCATCGTCAGTTATCGGTCTATTCATACTCCCCTTACCTGGCTACTCTAGGGTTTTTTTTTATTACATAATTGTTTTCATAATCAATTTACGTATGTGAAATTCAAAAATTCAAGACCACATCAAACGATTGAGTTCCATGTTCCTTTCACACAAATTTTGATTACACACGGCGGGTGTAGCTAGCTAACAGGAGGTGCTTACCCTTCCGGAGCAACCGGCCTCACTTCTCTGATGGAAGTTCACGTGTCTAAAAACTTGTCATTTCCAAAGTTTTTACTTTGCTTCTGGATTGTGATTCGGACATGAATTAGTATGTTTGTTTTTGATTAGTATATTTCCAGGTGTCAGGAAATCGCTCTATCCGACCACCTGTCAATCAATTTTGTTAATTGTAGGAACGCTTTCTGTTGATTAAAGGTGCGGGTCTCGATCTAAGGAATGTCTAATAAACAAATTTCTTATCAAAGTGGACTAATAATAATTGCCTAATTATTAGTAGGCGTCACTCGGATGTAAATTCCACTTCATCAAATGAATTTATCGTGAAATATAAAAAGGATTTTCAGCTAGTATATCAGCACAATAGGTAAATAGTATTCTGTGGGGTTTCCTTACTTCAGTGACGTCACTGCACGGGGTCCTCAAAACCGACCTTTTTTATTAGCTCACCTGTCGTCTGTCGTCGTCGTCATCTGGCGTCCGTTAACAATTTTTAAAAAATCTGCTCCTTCGAAACTACTGAGCCAAATTTGATGAAACTTGATGTATATCATCCCTGGGTAACAGGCTTTCAAAATTATGTTTTGGGTTTAGCCACGCCTTACAAGATGGTCGCCATTACTAAATATAGCCAAAAGACAAAAAATCTTCTTCTCTGAAACCAAAAGGTGCAGGCAAATTTTGATTGGATATTTGGATTCAGGATACCTGGGAACATTAAATGTGTTTTTCATAAAAATTGGGCGAAAAATAGGTTACATGTTTTTTGCGTAAAATTGTGTAATTTTCAAAATGAGACATTTATTGTTATAACTCAATAACAGCTGGAGATAACTGTATGGAGTTTTCACTGTTGATCTTGTCTTGCTTTTCTTCCCATAGATGTAAATGTCATGTCCCAGTTTTTGGCCTTTGATAAAAAATGTTGTTGTTGTTTTTTTTTTTTTTTTTTAAATATTTGAGGTATTTATGGCATGGATTTTTTTTAGTTAATTCTAGGTATTGACATGACGATCGTTTTGATACATAGATCATGTTCATTGGTTTAAAGGTCAAGGTCACAGATGTACAAATATACCGAAATAGTTAATTATCTGCAAAACTATTAACTTTTTGTATAGGCAGGTATATTAGAATATTGTAGGTAATGGCACAATGGTCATTTTGATATAAGAATAAAGGTCATGGGTTCGAAGGTCAAGGTCATAGATGGGATCGAGTACTGCAATGTTATTTATCTCATAAACTATAAACCTTTTGTATTGGCAGATATCTTAGAATATTGTAGGTGTTGGCCTAACAGTCATTTTGATATTTGATGAAGGTCATGGGTTTAAAGGTCATAGATGCGAACGAATACTGAAATGGTTCATTATCTCAAAAACTTTTAACTTTTTGTATAGCCATGCATATTGAATAATTGTAGGTATTGGCCTAACGATCATTTTGATATATGAACGAAGGTCATAGGTACAAAAGTCAAGGTCATAGATGGGAACGAATATTGAAATGGTTGATTATCTCCAAAACTATAAACTTTTTGTATGGGCCTGTATATTAGAATATTGTAGGCATTTGCACAACAATCATTTTGATATATAAATGGAGGACATAGGTACAAAAGTCAAGGTCATAGATGGGAACGAATATTGAAATGGTTGATTATCTCCAAAACTATGAACTTTTTGTATGGGCATGTATATTAGAATATTGTAGGCATTTGCACAACAATCATTGATATATGAATGAAGGATATAGGTTCAAAGGTCAATGTCAAAGATGTAAACGAATACTGAAATAGATCATTATCTTAAAAACTGTAAACTTTTGAATAGGCATGTATATCAGAATACTGTAGGCATTTGCACAACGATCAGTTTGATATATGAGTGAAGGTCATGGGTTCAAAGGTCATAGTCATGGATGCAAACGAATACTGAAATGGTTCGTTATCTCAAAAACTATCAACTTTTTGTACAGGCATGTATATTGGAAAATTGCAGGTATTGGCTTAACGGTTATTTTGGTATATGAATGAAGTCATAAGATCAAAGGTCAGCGTCTCAGATGCAAACTATACTGAAATTAGTAATTATCTCAAAAGCTATCAACTTTTTGTATAGACATATGTTAGAATATAGTATGTATTGGCCTAATGTTCAATTTGATATAAAGATTCTCTAGCTGTTTAAAAATATTATATTTTAGCTAGACTTTAGATACGTTATATATAGCATTCTTAGGACAAGCTATAATAAATTTGAAAAAATCCTTGCATATTATTTGGCACTTACTGCTGAAAATTTTGACTTTTCTTTAATTAATGTCATTGACCATTGAACCTCTGCATGAGATATGTACTAAGCTTCAGGTGAGCGTTAAGGCTAATGGTTCTCTTGTTTGGGTTACGGGAGGCGCATTAGAAAATTCGCCGATATCTCCCTTATTTAAGCATGGATTTTTATGAAATTTTTGCATTAAGTCAGAATAACACATGTAAAAATAAAAAATCGTTACACTCAGGTACTCTTTTAAAATAACAACCTGGCAGTGTTAGGAGGAGGGGTAAATGTCTATCAGGTTCCAGGCTGCTCTAATTAAAAACCAGGAGATTTTGGCCGCTACCTATTGTATACAATTAATCTTTATTTGTATGTTTATGTCCTAATTTCAGAACACCTCTGTCCACCAAGTATACCTACTCTTTTTGGCCGATTGCAGGCACCGAATGTAACGGCCACGGTGACATCGACGAAAACATCGACGAATACATCAACATTTACGACGTTAACAGCGACGATGACTTGTGAATGCGTCAATGAGACGATAGTAACTAAAGAAGAACTGAAAACGAGTTGAAGATCGAAGAAAACGACTTATATACGACAAAGACTCAACTCCATTGGGGAAACGAAAATATACAAGCGCCAGCGACGATCGTTACCTAGCAACCGTTATCGGTTATATTTCGATCGCGTTGCTGTCGTTTTCCTTTTTGTTGTGACGATAGATTGCGTTGATATCTGTCGTAGTAGTCGGAAAGCCGAAGAATAATTTACTTACTGTTAATGATAAGAAATTTAATCTTCTGTCAATTTATGTGACTGACGATTTGTTCACTAGGTAACCTAAAGTAGCTTTAGTAACAATTTTTATCACCATGAAACTGACCGCGGAAGTTGTGATTTTCTTAATCTTCGTTGTAATTATCCAATGTACAGCATGAGGCTTCAGTGTGGAGCGGAGTGGTTATACAATGATGGGAAAACCGGAGTTCCGAGAAAAAAAACCACTTACTTTCGTCAGGGGAGTGGGATTCCGATCTGGACAGATCTTAATGTGGATGTGTCTTTTGGGGGAGGGGGGAGAGGGCACTCCCGTTTCCTCTAATACTCCAACATATAAATGAAAGCATGAACCTTGTTCCCGGAAGCCCTAGGTATCATTCAAAAACTCAAGCTTATACTTTATCTAGCTAATTGTTTATTTCTAATATACGACTCTAAATTATTTAAGAGACCAACAGTTTCAAATTGCAGACAAAACGTCAAATCATCGTCACTAAAAACCGGAGCGAAATTGATTTTAATTTGTGCAAACAATGCTCTTTTGAAACACTGATAAATAAATTATATATTTTAAGTTTTTTTATTTGAAGTGTTTGGAAAACAAACAAATTAAAACAGCTGGTGTGTAGAGTAAAATTAAGGAATTATTTTGTGTAATTAATGAAATCAATCGCCTGTATGAGGACATTATGGTAAACTCATAATTAATTAATCCATTGATAATTGTTCGTCTATCCTCTGATATTTGGATAGCCGTGAACTATCAATATCGTCAATATATAATTGTTTTGGTAACCCAGATAACGGGACAATCAATTAAAATAATTGTTGAGCATAAGTCGGTCTTGGTTTTATTTTTTATTCTGTTAATGTATTTTTAAATTATTTTCAATTATCTTTTTGCACCTAAAAGTGCAGTTTATTTCTAAAACCCGCACATGTATGGGCACACACACACACACACACACACACACCGTAAATTTTAGGTTTGAAATTACCATGGTTATCGATTGTGAAATTGGGATAAAATTAGCAAGATTATGCTTGCGAACCGTAGTGCAACACCTCACTATCGGAATTTGAATTAATTGATTTGTGTGTTTTCTGTTTTCTTGCTTTTCTCTGTCATAGCGAAAAACATTTTCCACTTATATCGGGACGTCAACAAAAATAGGTGAAGTAGTAGAAATTGTTTACCTTTGCAGTGCGCTCAGGGAAATATGAAGGGAGATTACGCATTTCGTGATGCGGGGTTTCGTTTTTTAAAGTTTCATGCAAAGGAACCTGCGATTTTCATGTCTAATTTCTGTTTCGTGAAGAAATAGTCACTACATTGTACTTTTTACCGGCTTATTAAGATCCGGCCGGGATTTTAACCACGAACGAACTCTTACATACGGAGCGAACCTTCTACCAACTGAGCTACTTTAATAATAAAAGCTCCGGAAACGAAGATTATACTTTAAAGGTCGCATTTAACTATTTGTTTAAATTATTTTCCTTTTTGAATTTTTTTTTAATTATAAACAGGAATCGGGTAAATGAATGAATAATATTAAATGTTAAGATTAAATTAGCATTCAAATTACAAGCGGTCATAACAAGCCTGAGACTTACAAAGGTGACGACAAGATGTAAGATTGTTTATCATATGTTTATAAATAATATGATAGATTTTGTATATGTGATACGAGTCAAAATTCTCAAAAGTCATATCAGCCCTAGGGCTGATACCGGATGATATGGTCATATAATAATCTCTAATTATTACACTCTGTACCGCGGTACATATTTACTAATAATAACATCATTTTTTGTGGTAATGACACAAGTTGATATCAGCCTGGAGGCCCCGTCTAAAAAGTGATATCACACCCTTCTAAAAGTGATATCACATCCCTCTCAAATTCCTGGATAACGGCGGATTTTAATTTATTCCTGTGAGTGTCTGTTTTAATATTTTAAACAAATTTTTGGTAACCCGCTTGTTCCGCAATATAAGATTTAAAAACAACGTATGAACGTACAATGTTACAGTGTACCATTAAAAGTGCAAACATTAAAGTCCACAAAATGAGACAGCAAAAAACTAAAATATTTCGTAGATTTCCAATGGGATGGGTATGTAAATTTATAATTCATTTACTTACATGAGCCGAGTCGCTGCTACAACTCATTATTCCAATCAAATCTATGCACCACGTCTCCTTTATGCACAAAAATGGATTTCGGGTTGTCCGTGTTTACAATGGGAAAAAAATCGGCAAAATGGCATATATCGCCAACTCGACAGGTTTTGGTAGGTCATGGACGCTATCTATCGGTTGTCAATTAGTATCCATATTTCGTCAACTCGACAGGTTCGGTAGGTCATGGACGCTATCTATCGGTAACTTTTTGTCAATTAGCTATCCATATTTGCCAACTCGACAGTTTGGTAGGTCATGGACGCTATCTATCGGTACTTTTGTCAATAGCTATCCAATTTCGCCAACTCGACAGGTTTTGGTAGGTCATGGACGCTATCTATCGGTTACTTTTTGTCAATTAGCTATCCATATTTCGCCATTCGACAGTTTTGGTAGGTCATGGGCGCTATCTATCGGTAACTTTTTGTCAATTAGCTATCCAATTTCGCCAACTCGACAGGTTTTGGTAGGTCATGGACGCTATCTATCGGTTACTTTTTGTCAATTAGCTATCCATATTTCGCCACTCGACAGTTTTGGTAGGTCATGGATGCTATCTATCGGTAACTTTTTGTCAATTAGCTATCCATATTTCGCCAACTCGACAGGTTTTGGTAGGTCATGGACGCTATCTATCGGTAACTTTTTGTCAATTAGCTATCCATATTTCGCCAACTCGACAGGTTTTGGTAGGTCATGGACGCTATCTATCGGTAACTTTTTGTCAATTAGCTATCCATATTTCGCCAACGACAGGTTTTGGTAGGTCATGGACGCTATCTATCGGTAACTTTTTGCCAATTAGCTATCCATATTTCGCCAACTCGACAGGTTTGGTAGGTCATGAACGCTATCTATTGGTAAACTTTTTGTCAATTAGCTATCCATATTTCGCCAACGACAGGTTTTGGTAGGTCATGGACGCTATCTATCGGTAACTTTTTGTCAATTAGCTATCCATATTCGACCAACTCGACAGGTTTTGGTAGGTCATGGATGCTATCTATCGGTAACTTTTTTGTCAATTAGCTATCCTATTTCGCCAACTCGACAGGTTTTGGTAGGTCATGGATGCTATCTATCGGTAGCTTTTGTCAATTAGCTATCCATATTTCGCCAACTCGACAGGTTGGTAGGTCATGGACGCTATCTATCGGTAACTTTTTGTCAATTAGCTATCCATATTTCGCCCACTCGACGGGTTTTGGTAGGTCATGGACGCTATCTATCGGTAACTTTTTGTCAATTAGCTATCCATATTTCGCCAACTCGACAGGTTTTGGTAGTAGGGAATGCTATATCGGTAACTTTTTGTCAATTAGCTATCCATATTTCGCCAACTCGACAGGTTTGGTAGGTCAGGACGCTATCTATCGGTAATTTTTGTCAATTAGCTATCCATATTTCGCCAACTCGACAGGTTTGGTAGGTCCATGGACGCTACCTATCAGCAAATTGTCAATTAGCTATAATATTTCGCACTCGACAGGTTTTGGTAGGTCTGACGTATCTATTAACTTTTTGTCAATTCTATCCTATACGCCACTCGACAGTTTTGTAGGTCATGGACGCTATCTATCGTAACTTTTTGTCAATTAGCTATCCATATTTCGCCAACTCGACAGGTTTTGGTAGGTCATGGATGCTATCTATCGGTAACTTTTTGTCAATTAGCTTTCCATATTTCGCCCACTCGACGGGTTTTGGTAGGTCATGGACGCTATCTATCGGTAACTTTTTGTCAATTAGCTATCCATATTTCGCCAACTCGGCAGGTTTTGGTAGGTCATGGATGCTATCTATCGGTAACTTTTTGTCAATTAGCTAACCATATTTCGCCAACTCGACAGGTTTTGGTAGGTCATGGACGCTATCTATCGGTAACTTTTTGTCAATTAGCTATCCATATTTCGCCAACTCGACAGGTTTTGGTAGGTCATGGACGCTACCTATCAGTAACTTTTTGTCAATTAGCTATCCATATTTCGCCAACTCGACAGGTTTTGGTAGGTCATGGACGCTATCTATCGGTAACTTTTTGTCAATTAGCTATCCATATTTCGCCAACTCGACAGGTTTTGGTAGGTCATGGACGCTATCTATCGGTAACTTTTTGTCAATTAGCTATCCATATTTCGGCCATTCGACAGCCGAGCTTCGGCTTAGGTCCGTTAGCTCAGTTTTA
This sequence comes from Anadara kagoshimensis, assembly GCA_021292105.1. NCBI lineage: Eukaryota > Metazoa > Mollusca > Bivalvia > Arcoida > Arcidae > Anadara > Anadara kagoshimensis. Next base: position 57,154,302 of record CM037869.1, on the reverse strand, counting down.
AACTTTTAACTGGTCTGTACTGTACTAGGCCGAATTATCTGCCCTAACGATGGTAAGATACATGTATTTTTGATATTGCTACCATCGTACCAATATATTTAATGTCTTACCATCCTTAGGGCAGATAATTCGGCCTAGTACTGTACATGCTGGTACACGTGTACAACAAGACAAACTGAATATCTGTTATCAAAATCGCCCCAGTTAACATTAATAGCAATGTAGGGCATATAATTCGGCCTAGTGCTGTACATACTGATGTACACAAACTGAATACCTCGTATCAAAATCGTCCTAGTTCACATTGATAACAATAAAATATCGTTAGGGCATATAATTCGGCCTAGTACCGTACATGCTGATGTACACGTATCAAAATCGTTCTAGTTTACATTGATAGCAATGTAAAATCGTTAGGGCAGATAATTCGGCCTAGTGCTGTACATATCAAAATCGTCCTATTTAACATTGATAGCAATGTAAAATCGTTAGGGCATATAATTCGGCCAAGTACTGTACATACTGATACACAAAATGAATACCTGGTATCAAAATCGTCCTATTTAACATTGATAGCAATGTAAAATCGTTAGGGCAGATAATTCGGCCTAGTGCTGTACATATCAAAATCGTCCTATTTAACATTGATAGCAATGTAAAATCGTTAGGGCATATAATTCGGTCTAGTACTGTATACACAAAATGAAAAACTCTTATCAAAATCGCCCTAGTTCACATTGATAACAATATCACTGTATAGCAATAAAAAAAATCTAGTTCTTGAACTCCGCTTATTATTCAAACAAATCTTTTTTGTGAGCATGTCTTTCTTTTGTTGGCTTTTGGTAAGGTTAAGCGTACATACGAAATCGTGTAAACTTTAATCTTCTCCTCTTAAACCGTTGAGCTAAATATAACTTATTTTTGCGAGACAGATTCTTGAATGGTGCAGATTCATAACTGCCCTGTATAGCTGTTTTAGGCCGAACTATAGGCTTTATCTATGGTACGTCACTTTTTGATATTTCTGCCATTAGAAAATTACCACCTTCCGGCAGATAGTTGGATCTATATAGGGTAGTCGGAAATCTAATCTGCCCATCGTTGCTCTAAATTGAGGAATTGAATAACTTGTTTATAACCAGCTTTGTTATGAACTGGTTTCATTCAAATGATATAGACAAACAACATTGACCTGTCCGTTTGACCTTTTATTAGGAATATTCACATAGGAGGGTCCACCCAGTTAGGATTTGCAGTTAAGACGAAATATACACGCACGATCCCTATTACTTGCAATTAACTGTCCAAAATGAATTTTTAAATTAAAAGTCAAGCGGACAGGTCCAATATTGTTTTTCTATATACGCAGAGAGTAGACGTTCAACACTATGAGGCGCCGTTTCTATATTTATTCACTATTTTTACATATGCATAATTCATTTATGGATATCCATAAATCGAATTTAACATATGTAAAATATTTTTAGATATCCAAAAATAATTTTGCATATGCAAAAATTCGATTTTTGGATATCCATAAATCGAATTTTGCATATGTAAAAATGCTGACTATTTTTGGATATCTAAAAATCGATTTATGGATATCCATAAATCGAATTTTGGATATCCATAATTCGATTTTTGCATATGCAAAAATAGTCAATACTTTTACATATGCAAAATTCGATTTATGGATATCCATAAATCGAGAGTACGAAATGATTTCTCCCCAAATATACAGTGCGGGACTGTTTTACTATTTACGCGGGAAATTGTCAAGTAAGCAGAAAAGCTAAGTCAACAGTTGCAGACATCGTTGTGATTGTCTTAACTCTATCAAAATACGGTTACAGTCGAAATCTCCACTTTCAAAACATCTCATTGCGTTTAATATTACTCCGCTGTATCCAAGTGTTCGTTCTTTCCATTACTTTCTGTAGCAGCCATGTTGGATTTTAAGACGCGACGCGCGTACCGCGTGGGCACTGCAGGAAACAAAAAAAATCTTAAAATATACACAAGTTTGCATGTTTAACAAAAGTCGATGAAAAAACGCATTTATAATCCATATTGTAAAAATATGATTTTTATTTGCGAGGATAAATATTTTTTTATTAATTCAATGTACCAACAGTATTCACTTCGGGATTGATATATGGGGAGAACTCAGTATTTTGGAATTTCCAAAATTTAATTTTTGATATCCATAAATCGATTTATGGATATCCAAAAATAGCTAGTATTTTTGGATATCCATAAATCGATTTATTGATATCTATAAATCGATTTTTGGATATCCATAAATCGATTTTTGGATATGTAAAAATACTGGCTATTTTTGGATATCAATAAATCGATTTATGGATATCCATAAATCGATTTATGCATATGCAAAATTCGATTTATGGATATCTGAAAATAGTGAATAAATATAGAAACGGCGCCTCATACAACACTCTTGTAACACGTTTTCTAAGATTTTGACAAGAGTGTGGGTATAAATTGCTAATTTAAGCCATTTTAATTTTAGTCAAGTCTTTCAAAAGATTAAAATTGTATCGTCATGGCTATTCAGAATTTATTTAAGTGAAGCAGACCCTATTAGACTTCTCTTGTTTATAAAAATAAATTTAATACCCCTTCCCGATACCCATCATGCTTATGCAGATAACAATGGATTGTGATAAAGGATTTGTTATCTCATCATAACATACCCTCGATGTAGTCACATGACGATGTGTATACATGCTTGTATGGTATGGAACAGAGGAAATGTGACGTCATGCGATTACTTAAGAAAAGAAAAAGGTATATATTCATATTTCGATTTACATTCGAACCGGCGTAACTGAAGAAATTCTATCCAATTCCCCTTCAAGTTCAGTGCCTCGGTCCTAACCCACTGTACCACAACCCACCGTACCACAACCTACAAAGTAGTTGTAGTAATTCGATTGCGGTTACTTTAAATAGCTATCCTTCTGTTTGAGTACAGTCCCTCACCCCCTCGATAAAACCCTTCAGTCCTGCGTTCTAACACTCCCGGCATAGGGTCACAAAACATATAACACCTTAACCCACACACAAACACAAACTGACACTGATAAAAGATAAAATTAGCATTCAACCCTCTGTCTAACCCAGACACCCACACAAACACAAACTGACACTGATAAAAATAAAATTAGCCTTCAACCTCTGTCTAACCCAGACACACACACACACCCACACACAAACACAAACCAGCATTCACACTGATAAAGATAAAATTAGCTTTCAACCCTCTGTCTAACCCCCCACACACACACACAAACCAGCATTCACACTGATAAAGATAAAATTAGCTTTCAACCCTTTGTCTAACCCCCCCCCCCCACATACACACACGCACACAAACCAGCATTCACACTGATAAAGATAAAATTAGCTTTCAACCCTCTGTCTAACCCAGACACACACACACACACACCACACACACAAACACAAACCAGCATTCACACTGATAAAGATAAAATAAGCTTTCAACCCTCTGTCTAACCCCCCACACACACACACAAACCAGCATTCACACTGATAAAGATAAAATTAGCTTTCAACCCCCTGTCTAACCCAGACACATACACACAAACATTCACATTATAATGGTAGAGAACAGTATAAAATGAACATAAACCTTATGCCCTAACCCATGCACACACCACACATATCCACATTGTCATGTGACACTTGGATTTTTATGATTTTATGAACAATTTCGACCAGTGTTACATATTTTGGAAATTATTTTCAATCGAGATTTTAACCAGACAAGGTTATCAGAAGAATACAACCATGTAAAAGTGTTGCCATGATATTGCAATTTAAGGCTTCAAGTCGGAGGAACATTGCTACAAAATGTAAAATATTTAAAAAAAAAATGCGTTGAACAACCATAAAAAATATCAAAAAGCACAAATACATGATATTGATCTTTGTTGTTGACCCCATTTTAATAGCAAAACCATAAACTCTCTGTAGTGACTGTTCTCTTGCCAAGTAATTGACATTTAAAAATGATAGTCACAGAGTCAGGCGTGGCACGTTAAAGAACTCTCCCTTCACAATGCCCTGAGCGCACGACAAAGGTTAAACTTTCTGTCACTTCATCTATAGCTGATGACGTCTCGATATAAGTAATTTTTTGTCTTGGACGTTAAAACCATTTAATCAATGGACCATAGGAAACCAAATATCTCATAGAATTTTATCTCCAAATATTGGAACTGAACCATATATGCTTCACATCGAGTTTTATCAAATGATCCAATGGTTTCAGAGAAGATTAGAAAATATATTCGAGATACCGACATCGTTATTCTTATACATTTGTGACCTTCATAATTAAACCCATGACCTTGACCTATATATTCCTACACCAAAGTTTATATTTTCGAGGACCTAGCTGTTCAAAGTTCCGTTATCTTAACCAGGTCGTAATATACCATTATTCAACTCAACTCAACATAGATTACGAAATCACTACCCGCATTTTCACTAACAAACTGATTAAGGTAATGAAGTATTGAACAACCAGGTTCTAGATAATTAACCATTTGAACGTTCTTATAATCAGTGACCTTGACCTTTGAACCCAAGACCTTCAACTAAATGTCAAAATAACTGGAATATCTACACTGGTTTTATATACATATACATATATATGCTAAAAGCATATAATTTCCAATATATACTGACATATATATACTAATCTCTTACGTATCTTTCCAGTTCCCATTATAGCAAAGCTCCTAAGATTTTTGCAAATCTGAAACTAGATGTCCTAAGAACGTTATACATGAAATATCTAAGCTGTATCGCTTGTATGTTGTTAAAAAGATTAAGAAGAATGTTTTATAACATTTTGTTCCAGTAATTTTCGAGATTATAATTAAGATTTGCAAATTAACAAATTAACGAGCAGCATACGACAAACGGTGAACAAGCTAATGAGCGCAGCTGGGCCTTCAGCTCAGGTGAGCTAATACACAGATTTGTACGGCAGGTTTTGTTTAGTCACTATTTACGTCATGTGAGGTATCTGTGAGAGATTTTATCGTAAACAACTGTATACGTATTATACTCCCCGCAAACCTAGTTGGGTGGGGATATATAGGATTACTGTCAGTGTAAAATCATGTCCGCCCCGTGACGTACAAATGTCCACCAGCAAGAAACAATGCTTTGTGTACTACATAAGGGTGTGTAGGTCAAAACTCAGGGTCAAATCTTAGCTCGGGCGGGGTTATTTGACTCTCAAGATACTTTTTTTTTACTTATGGTTAAATTTGATTTGTTTTCCAGGCTTATAATTTTTGTTTCCCTGGCAACAATCAAATTAGCATTTATACTCTTTTTTGGGACAGCATTAAGTGGTATAAACCAGGATGCTAACATATCCGACCGCGCCATTTGGATATTTAAAGATGGCGATAAAGAAACAAGACAGGAAGTTGATATCGGTACAAAACGGAACAACACAAGCAGACCGGAAGTCCGACATGTTGCTTTTCTGAAGGTTCATAAAGCCGCCAGTTCTACAGCAATGAACATTTTCCTTCGCTTCGGCTACAAACGGAATTTAGTTTTCGTTTTGCCATCTAGCGATTCAAATGTTATCAGCCATTTTGAAAGTTTGAAATATAACAACACACTTCCGGCACCGGTCGGTAAGCGCTATGACATACTTTGTAATCACGTGATTTATAACAAAAAGCAATTTAAAACGTTCCTTGGGGACCCCGTCCTAATCGGTATAGTCAGGGAACCATTCCAGCAGTTTGTTTCATCTTTTTATTATTTCCGGTCAGTATGGCAGGAGCCATATCTACTGAGGTTACCACATCAAAACCCAATTTACAATCTGCTTAAGAATCCGGAATTATACGAACCCAAATCCCCGGCGGCTTCATGGACGAACAACAGACAATCGGTAGATTTCGGGTTTCCTTCGGATTTGTTCGTAAATGCAGACCCGTCTAGAATACATGAATATCTTCAGCAGTTAAACTCAGATTTTCGTCTTGTTATGATCGCCGAGTATTTTGACGAGTCCGTCATTCTACTTCGGAGGTATCTAAACTGGACAATCAAGGACGTTCTGTATATCTCAATAAATATCCAAAGATATAAGAGAAGACCTTTCCGAGCAGAATATGAACTGCGTCATTTACACAAACTCCGGGCGCCATTAGACTACGCGCTATATGACTATTTCATCAAGGTTTTCTGGCAGAAGATTAGTCAGGAGGAAGACAACTTCCACGAAGAAGTGGTTTATTTCCGGAAGTTACGTTTTACCGTGGAGAACTTCTGTCGAGAAAATACTCGTAAACCGGAAACGACTTTTACGGCTACCGAAAGTAGGTGGCATGAATTATTTACAATACAAAAAGACGATTGTGAGCTTCTGTTGACACCGGAAGTAGCGTTTACAGACTTAATAAAGTATAAACAATATCCGGAATTTCGGACCAATCTATGGCCCAAACCAAATATCGTCCATCGACAAAGTAAGGGAAGAAAAGAAGCAATACAACAACACTGGATACAACAAAACAATAGGATATTTAGACACTTGGTGAACTGATATTGGAATGATTTTTCACACATGTTGAACTGATATTGGAATGGTTTTACACTTTTGGTAAACTGATATTGGAATGATTTTTCACACATGTTGAACTGATATTGGAATGGTTTACACTTTTGGTAAACTGATATTAGAATGATTTTACACATATAATGAACTGATATTGGAATGGTTTTACACACATATTGAACTGATATTGGAATTATTTTACGCATTTGGAAAACTGAATTTACATACTTGGTGAACAACAGAATGATTTAACATACAGTACTTGGTAAACTGATATTGGATTTTACATACTTGGTGAACTTAAATTGGAATGATTTAACATACAGTACTTGGTGAACTGATATTGGATTTTGCACACTTGGTGAACTTATATTGGAATGATTTTATATATTTGGTAAACCGATATTGGAATGATTTTACATATTTGGTAAACTGATATTGGAATGATTTTTATATTTGGTAAGCTGATATTGGAATGATTTACATATTTGGTGAACTGACCAATTCCATTATCTTCTTCAAATTCCCTTTACTTTTATTTCCATTATAAATAGATTCATTTCTCAAGCATGAAAAAACTGACGTCATAAAATTTGACGTCAACAAAAGTAGTGCAATTAACTCAAAGTCATTATGTTCAATATCAAATCAACAAACGAAAGATCAAGTTAATCAATTTTGTTATGCCAATGTTAATTTTCGTTGACGTCACTGTTAATTTCCGGTGACGTCACTGCTATTTTGGGTTGTTTTCTGTCTGTGATACACCAGGGAGTTAAAGAAGTGTATTTATCGTAAACAACTGTTTTTGTAAAACTACGTCATAGGGAACAAACACTAACGTACAAAGCATATATATACATGTTTATTTAACATACATTAACCGTAATAACGAGCTGAGAAAGTGAACAAGCTGAGAACGTCACAGACCATATACGTCATCATGACGAATGGCTGTCTGAATATGACGTCACGCATTTTTAAAAGGAAAAAAACCCGTAGAGAACCTCAAATTGGATTCGCCGCTGTATCACGTGATCATTATCACTTAACGACATTTTGGAAAACGGTAACGTCGCAATTCCCGGAATAACGTCATTTTTACAGGAAAACGACATCTTATGCGATTCTTTATCCATTGGAAATAAGTGTTTCGCACAAACGTCAGACGGCATCAGGTGGTACAGCGGCGAACACCATTGTCGAGTTTTCATAAAAACCTCGTATTTCATTAACAAACTCTGGCCCTATAAACTGCACTGTGACGTTGAAGATATTAACATCTTTTCATTTTTCAAATCAATTCGTTATACAAGGTGAAAACTATTTGCCCCCAAAAAACGTGTATTTTTGTACAATTTCTATAAAAAAAAAATGCAACAAATATTTTAAAGTTTCTTAAATTATCAATTCCTGCTTTCTATTTTTATTTATAAATCTTCACACTTGTGTAGGTTATTTCATAACTGTACCCCTCTTTCACGTTTTTAACCAAATGTTTTCGCTTGTTCATATTAGAGTCCATGAACTTTTGCTTCCTGTTGATCACACACCTTGTAGCATTAATTTGCTTGCCACTGATTCAGTGAACAACATGTTTTTTAAAAGTATAAATTTGATGTCAACTGCAGGTGTGTGTTACACAAAGTTACAGAAATAAAGGATTGTTGTGTAGCTCTCAACAAAGACTTTCAATTATATCTGGGTGACCTGGCCCCGATTTCACAACTTAAATCTGGCAAATTAACAACCTGTTAATTAAGATATAAGGAAATTAAAGGTGTCATTTTAATGATTATATCAACCTTATGACATCTGAATTTAGTTTTGACAAAAATATTATTTCGTAGTTCCAAACAGAGCTTGCTAAAATTTGCTAAATTTAAGTTAAGGGGGATATAAATATGGTTTAGCAAGTAGACCATGTTCATGTTGTTTTCATATACATGTGTATAATATAAACCTGTTTTTGAATTAATACGCCACTAGATATGTTACATAGTTTTAGAAAATCACATATCGGAAATCATTTTTGAGAAATTTTTGAAGTTTATATATGTATTTACAATTGTCATTGTTAATCCTTCTATAACAGATTATGAGCAATTGTATGTTATAGTGTTACAGATAATAATTGACGTCATCGTGTAAATACGTCATTTACTTGTTACGTCAAATCACCGCGTCTGAATACACTACAATCACAAAATACCTTTTGACGTTAACTTTTACGGTTAAATACAATACGGAATGTTATCATGTACAACAGTTAATCAATGTACATGTGATTTTAACATGAAATTTTGATTTTCTCGAAGCAGTATAAATAAAATTTATAGCGAGTGGAAGAACTATTTTTTGTTATCGATTGTGATTCGAAAATGGTTGTGGGCGCTTCCATTTTCGACAATGGGTGTCGAGGCAGAATAAAAATTGGATTTTTTAAATACATACAAGGTATTACGTATTTAGTTTTTGTTTTGAAATTGAAGATTGTAAATATAAGAAATGACATTCTTTTTTTCGTGATTTTATCTGACATTTTAGGACCTCCGCCGCCAACAGTTTTTGCTGTGAGGGCTGAACAAAATTTAAAATAAAATTTACCAACCAATGAAGAAAAGATCGATTAAGTGCATAGGGATCAGACTTTGTTAAAGAAATACGAGGTCTTTTGAAAACTGGACAATTCACGGTTGAAGTTTTCTATGATTTATTTTCCTTTAAAAAATGTGTGTACCAGGCGTGATATTTATATTCTAAGACCACTAATAATCCAAAATACAACAAGTTATAAAAAGTGCACGGTCATACAATACTGTTCTATATGAATTGAGTTGAACATTGTTTGATTTGAACAATGCTGAACTATATATACTGCCGAAAATGCCTCAACAATAGTCAAGTGAAATAGAAACTCAGCTTTTATAATTTTAACGAGATACACGCATTTTTAGAAGAAAAAAATCGTAAAAGACCTTAACCGTAAATTGCCCAATGATTGGTAAAGAGGTATGGCGGGTTTGATCGCTTTTCACATTGCCCCCTGCTTGAATGGATGAATGATGTAACGGTGTATTTTTAAACACCTGAGGATTTCGAGTTCTATTATTAGACCAGGGCGCTTCGTTTGTGTAAACTTATTTTTCCTTGAAGAGCCGAAGATATTGAACAAACCTTAACATCCATAACCTTCATTCTTCATCTTCATACAATAAACAGAAACACTTAAAGAATAAAGTATTAAAGCATCACGCTTCACTAAGAATTCACGGGTGATATGCGTAGATTTATTGTATAAAAATGTAACCTGGCTTGATCTGCTAGTAGTGTTTTTAAAGAAGATAATGCTCATTTTTAAAAACTAATATTTGTAAAGGAAAAATCTAACAATAGTATTTTATAAAGATAAAAATAAAAAAATAAGAAGAAGAATAAATAAAAAAATCCCGGATGGGATTCAAACCCATGTCGTACAGGTTGCAAAGCATCCTCGCTACCCTCTGAGCTAACCACAGCAGTTAGTGCCAGCCGTGTTAAAATGCAACATCACTTATATGTGCAGTGGTCAGTTTTAATTTTCCCTAATTTTCAAAAATTGACCATTTTCTCCTAAGAGGACCAATTTTTTGAAAACTCGTAATGATTGCATTTTGAAAATATTTTCAGAAACAATAACGTAAAAAATGGTCTTCCGAGGAGAACACTTTGATAATAATTATTAAAGATGGGAAAAACCCCCTCATTTTTCATATTTTAGCATAAATGAACACAAAGATGAGCTTATTAAGAAAAATACCAATAAAATTTACCTTTGTATGAGCCAAAATCTGAAAGTCCACATAGAATACTGCTGCTTTATTATTTAAGTGCAAGAATATTTAGACTTTTATTTTTCAAAAACCAAAACGGTCCATTTAGGACAAAATCTCATCAAACCCGCCATACCTCTTTATTTTAAATTTTGTTCAGCCCTCGCAGTAAAAATTGTTTTGCCGCAGAGGTCCTTCAATGTGAATGGGGTTCGCCGCCGTACCACATGATCAATACCTCTTAACGTTTGTGCGGAACGTTTTAGAAAACGTCAACGCCACAGATTCCCGAAATGACGTCGTTTTCGCGGCAAAACGTCATCTCATGCGATTCCATATCCATTGGAAATAAGTGTTCCGTACAAACGTTAGAGGGTATCACGTGTTACAGCGGCGAACCCCATTAAAAATCATACTATATATATAAAAATGATTTTAGATAACTAAGTAACATATCTAGTGGCATATTAATTCAAAAACAGGTTTATATATACTAATATATATATATGGAAATAACATGAACATGCTCTACTTGCTAAACCCTATTTATACCCCCTTAAGGGATGATTGTGAGACCGGGGCCAGATCAGGCATGGTGGAGTATAATAGAATAATGGTGTTTTATGACCGAATTAAGATTTTTTTTTCATTTATATCAAGTTGGTCAGATCAGGGATGGTGAAATAAGCGGAGTGCCAAGAGAAAAGCCATCGACCTTCAGCAAGCGGAATGACACTGTCTTGCATTTGGATCGATCTGTCCAGAATGAAGAGCGACACACGCTGTGATCAGTAAACCACCGCTTCTTTAGACCACCCGGTCTAGTGCACAGTGGTCACTTAAAAATTACGTCATATCCCGTGCATCGAGGTCACTTAAAAATTGTGCAAGTAGTAATAAAATAAACTGTGTCAGTTTACAAAGAGTAAAAATTTCTGGATAAGAACAAAATGTGATGCAATGAATAATTTTCTAGTATCATTAATCCTTTGTTTAATTTAATCTTTAAGAAACAACAAATTAACTAATAAAAGAATAAATACATAAATAAATAAATAAAATATACATATGTATAAATTTCTATAATTTCATAAATAAAGAAACAATACCAAAGATATTAATCCCAATAGATTAGGAGTGTCTCAATATATGTGTACAATGTAATGCTTTGACCGCAAGAGATCTTTTGTCTGCATTTGAAATATAATTAAAATAAATAAATAATGTAATTATGTTCAGTCACTTCTCATTGATAATCATAATTACAATAGATGTAGGTATAATCTGATGAATAATATTGGAGAAATGGCGGGCAAAAAAAACTTGAAATTTAACTCAATGGCAAAAATACGTAGAAATGCGTAGTTAAGGCTTTAAAAGGAGTTTTAAACAATAGTCTCGTTTGCACGCACACGGCTTGTCCGTTATTTTACTTCGTGCAAGGTGCACTTCCACTGTTTCAGTACATGATAGTCTACTCTTTCTCGACACCTTGTCTCACCAGTTTACACAACATTAGATTGTAATAAGATACATGGTTTTGGCAAAAAATGGTATGCCAATGATTGTACATAGAGTTACTAGTATGTGAAACCTGTTGATTGACGTTACTAGTATGTGAAACCTGTTGGTTGACGTTACTAGTATGTGAAACCTGTTGATTGACAAACTCGTACTTAATATGTAAACCTTCCGCTTTTGTATGTGACATGAAACAAAGGTTCCAGATTTGATACAATGGGTTGTGTCCCCTGTTTTCTGCCGGGTGATACCGTCTTTACCGGCGTAAATCCAGACTGGTCACCGTATTTAAGACGTCGGTACCACTTCCAAACTGTACAGCCCAAAATTATCATACAGATGAAGGTGAGCAGGGTAGCTGTACCAACGGCAATTATAACCAGCTTCCAGGCTGAAAAACAAATATTACAAATGATGTTATGTTGATTTTAATAGATGCCGTGTAACAACTCCTAATTATCCAACGCCTAATGGAGCCCAACGCCTAATGGCGCCTAGATTTCACTAGGCGTCGAAATAACAACGCTTTTCGAAGTCCGTTCTTTATTATTAGGCGTTGACAATTTCGACATCGTAAGAAGTCCAAAGATTGAGGCTCCAGACATTTTTGGTATTGCAAAATAAATTTTTCTCAAAATTGAACGACTGTATTTGACTTTTCGTCTATAGCCCTAATCTTTGGGCTTCATAAGGCGTCGAAATTGTCAACGCTCGTTGGATTTCATTAGGAGTTGCCACAATGCTGTAAATGGCGATGACGTCATAGAAAGGGGCCGTCAAAGAGCCAATCAGAACGCAACAAAAATTACAAGGCAGTGATATACAGAGCAGTTAAAGATCCTGCAATTTTCGTGAGAATCGTCATTTCAAGATGTACGCGTACTTTTTCAGTATTTCAGCGACGTCGGCTGGTGGTTCAGTATAATCGAAAATTGATAACATGAAAATAAAATATTCACGAAAGTTTTATTTTCGCGATTTATTACTCTTGTTACGCGAAAACGCAACCAACGCGAAAATGTCTTGTTTTATGGTATATAGTCAATGGGGTTCGCAAGTCTACCACGTGATGTCCAAAAATTTCTGTGGAACAATTATTTCCATAACATTGGAGATGGAATCGCTTCGGTTCATGTTTTTCCGTAAATAACAACGTTACTCCGGGAAATTTCGACGTAAACAATTTCCAAAACGTTAAGGGGTATTGATCACGTGGTACGCTGGTGACCCACATTATTATAGGATCCAGGCCCCAGTTTCACAATCATTCCTTAGCTAAGATTTTCCTTAACTTAAATTTAGCAAATTTCTGTAATCTCTTTTTGGAAATACTGGTGAGTATTTTTGTCAAAACAAAATGCATAGGTTTTAATCTAGAAGTGATCTTAAAAATGACACCTTAAATTCTAGAATATCTTGAAAATTAACAAAATTATAAAGATATGAAATTATGCCAGATTTAAGTTAAGGAAAATCTTAGCTAAGGAATGATTGTGAAACCGGGGCCAGGTGTTAGCGCGTACTTTTGTATCGCTCCTACTTTTTCCATAACCATTGTCCCTGATTTAAGTCAGATATAAATTTAGGTCAGGGTAAACCGTTGCTGGAGTTACATAATCTAAATATGACATTTCATAAAATCGTGTTTTAAACACAGTATGGTGCCAGGAATGATTTTTCAGCAATGGTTGTATTTGAAGTGTTAAAGCCGAAAGAGAGAGAGAGAGAGAGAGAGAGAGAGTGCCGCGCTAAAACAGTGTTCTTAGCACCTTGTCAGTATAATTACTGTGTACAACCCTTGTAAGAATCACAAAAACGCTCATTAGATACGCAAATAAGGCATGTTAGAATCACAAGGCCTCACTTCGAAATCAAAACACTAGATACGTTGCTGTAACTTTGTACGCAGAATCATACTTTAGTTGTAAGCAAGAAAACTAGATCATATACCCTTCTAATGATAATGTTACTTCTGGAGCGATATGCTTGTCTGTGGTATATACTGCCTCCGAGCTAGCGCCTTGAAGTACACACTAATACAAGGCATAAATGATTAATCCTTGATCTCGTCGCGAATAGCTGAACAATTGCTAATACGACGTTAAACAACATTTCACAACCTACAGTACGTTACCAGTACGAGTTATCTCCCTTACACCGTTGAATTGCATGTAAACATAAACGATTTAGGCGATAAATTTTAGTTAACCCTGGGCACACCCGGTCTGTGCGCCCCCTCCCCTAAAATTTTCGGGTATTCATAATAAGAAATATTTTACCAATATATAAAATATAAAAATAAACCAGCACCGATTATAAGAATGGATCTGCGTCACAACTTATTTATAATACATCTCGAGCGAACGATGTCGCAGCCTCTTTACCACACTACAACATGGGTTAAGAACTGCTCTATATAGCTTTTGTCCCCAAACACAAATTAAAAATTTGTCAGTGTGCCCCTCCCCCTAACATAGAATCCTGGATCCGCCCCTGATACTTACTCCAGTCGTCTGTATTTACAGTTGTAATTGTTGTCTGTGTTGTTGTCGATGCCTAGAGGTTAAAAAAATAAAATATATTTTAAAAACACATTTTCTTTATCGTGATGGACGAAAAACAATACCTTGTCACTAAGTTTTCTTTAAAACCGAAAATTAGGTGTGCCATTTTTATTTATTTATTTATTTATTTATTTATTTATTTTTTTGTAAAACTGAAAATTAGGTGTGTCATATACCATTATTTTTGTAAAACCGAAAAACATTAAAACATAGTATGTGACAATTGGTATATGACAAGTAGTTTTATGGCCCGAAATCGATAACAGCATATCAATGATCGCCAACATTGTTAAGGACTTGTGTAAACTAGATAAACGCAGAACTCATATGCAACACCCGGTCTTTTCCAATCGCCAACACCTAAATACTCTTTGCCAAAACATCACTATGGTAGCTCATTTGGTAAAGGGCGGGGTCTGACCAAGACTTGTTGTGATTATTCTCTCGGTATTTATAGAAATGAAAGTCACAGGGTCTTTCGGAAATGACCTTAAAAACCCATGGCCCGTGCCACAGGGGCCCGTGCCATGGCAGGCTTGGCAAGTTAAAGAACCCTCCTTAAATACGCATTGTCCTGAACGCACAGCAAAGCTTAAGGTAAATTTATCTGCCACTTCACATATAGCTGGTGTCGCCTCAATATACGTGAAATATTCTTGACTTTGACGTAAAACCAAATTCAATCAATTTTTGTCAAGTCATTGCGTTTGCAAAGGCGTTTTAGTGTATTGTCAGAATCGTGTTGTTGTGAGAACTTTAATTTATGAAGATGCGAAAACATAGTCTTGACTCGACATGACACGACCCCATAGTATCGAGTATTCAACGGATATAATGATGTGATAATGAAAGTCTAGAGGTACCGGGTATTCACCGGATAATGACAAGTGTCCCAATGATATAACAAATTCGCGTGCTTGATAATACAGCGACACAGAGGTAACATGATTTTTTATATCGCGTGTTCACGCAAAAGTTACCTCGTAAGATCGTGTAAAAGTTACAGCGTGTTCATGCAAAGGTTAGCGTGTATTAATGCAAAAAATATCGTGTGTTCACTCAAAAGTTTTGGTTTTACGTCAAAACGCAAAAAAAATAGCGAGGGCAAGAAATAACGTTTACGTGAGCAAGCGATATCGTGAAGCATTAGCCGCTTTTAGGTGGGTTTATAGGAATCACCATGTCTGTCTGTCTGTCTGTCACGTGAAAACATTAATTTTAATGGCAAGGGGTATTTGGCTCTGGAGACAGTCTTGTTTTAATTACATGAATGTTATCCATAAAGAATTGATATGTATATATATATATATATATATATATATATATATATATATATATATATTATATATATATATATATATATATATATACATGTATATATATCGAAGCATCATATACTCCACAAATATCATCGTGACGCCCCTGTAAGGAAGCGAAATGAAGAAATATAAACTGCTTACCACAGTATTACATCCTAAAGCAAACACTGCCGAACTAAGGTACGCCCCTTTATATGACGCCGGTGTTTCACAAGTGACGACGGCGTCTAAAGCCACATCTGTAGAAAGAAGAAAATTTTGAAAATGTTAATAATGAACAAATACATGTAATAATAATTGCTGTGGGTTTTAAATGAAAATATTAAATTTATACTTACGGTAATAGCACCATTTACAGATAAGACTCGTTTAGAAAGCACGCCAGTGTCCATGGTTTTCAGGCTTCGGGTAGTCCGGTTTTCTCTATCATCCCAGTACTGGCCGTCTCGATATAAGTAAACTAATCTTGACTGGGGGAAACACTTACCCCACTAGCATGAACGAAAACAATATTGTTCCTCTCTAGCCACTCTTACTCGACAAACGCCAACGCTGACAGCAATAAACGAGCGTTATAAAAAACACAAGGACGTGGGCTCGAAACCCGACTTTATTTCGCGTTATAACGACTTTATTTCGCGTTATAACGACTTTATTGCGCGTTATTACGCCCTTTAACTTTTTTTTACTCATTATCCTAATAGGCTTTCGTAAATCGGAAAGTTTTCATGTTCAGTTTATTTCCCCCCAAAACAATAGAAATCTCGCTCACCTGTGTAGACATTCCACGTAACAAACCAGTTCATGTCACATGAGCAATGCCAGCGATTACCGTCTAACTTTAACTGTGTCAAGGACAGTAACGGGTCAAGGGTCCCTTGGGTCAAGGTCACCAAATTGTTGTTTTTAATGTCGAGACTAGTTAACGACGAAAGTCCGGTAAAAGCTGTTGATGTAATAGACGTCAAACCACTGTTAATCCTTATGTCCTGAAGTGTGTTCGGGAATAGAAATCCATCCGGAAGTGTTCCCGATGATAAGTCTGACGTCATTATTAGAGTTGTCAGTCGCGTAATTCCAGAGAGAGCGTTAGCGTGTATTGTGTCTAAAGTCCCTCCATTAATTTCGAATGTAGAAATCTCCGACACGTTTACAAAGGAATTCTCTTTTATTCCATTTCGTATATTACAATCTGAGATTCCCACAGCGTCAATCCACGACAGGTCCCCGAGAAACACCTCGGGATCGAACTCCAAACTCCCGCCAGTTTTACAGGAAAAATTAATATACGGAATTTTATTTCTTTTTCCTTTGTAAGAATTTGACGTTTCGGCGTCCAGGAGAGAAAATGACCCGTTAGCCATTGTGCCATTAACGTTTATAATAGTAATCCTAAATGGCGGAGAAGATGCGCTGAAGCGTTCCGGGTCTAGGGTGGAACCCAGGTCTCAAAATCACACTCGATCTCCCCACACTGTTATCTGTGTACGTACATCCAGCTTGCGTGTTCTGTGAACTACAATACCTAATTAACCACATTACTAATACACAAATCAGCGATTTCTGGTAGTTTTTCATTTTAATTGAATTTGAAATGTTTTTAAATAAAAATATGTTTAAAGTAAGTCTCTATAACTACATTCTGGCGTTGTAATAAGCTCTGTAAACTGTGCTGTCAACCCCGGGGTTACCCTTGGTCACGATCAATTCCTTTGATATTTAAACTTTGAGTAAAAAAATCTAAAAATCCAAAAACTCCATTAAACGATAGAGTTTTTTGTTCTGTAAACGTGTTCAATATTTTCCAATGTTTCAAATTAGTCTTCGTAACTATACGCGGTCCTTGCTGTAAGCTCCATGCGGTCAAGAGTTCTTTATATAAAACCTTTCAATATTTTCAAATTATACACCGCAATTGCATGCTCTTGTTGTTACAAGCTCGTACATTTCGCTGTCAATTTTTTTTTCTATAAAAGTTTCCAGTGTTTCCTATGTTCAAAATTATTCTCTGTAACTATATGCTCTCTTTCTGTTTTTTCCCTATAAATTTTCAATATTTTCCAATGTTTAAAAGTATTCTCCGTAACTAAAATGCTCTCATTGCTGTAAGCTCGTACATTTCGCTGTCAAAAGCTTTTGGTTTTTTTCTATAAAAGTTTTCAGTGTTTCCTATGTTCAAAATTATCTCAGTAACTACTTGTTCTCTTTCTAGGTTTTTTCCCTATAAATTTTCAATATTTTTCAATGTTTAAAATTATTCTCCGTAACTAAAATGCTCTCATTGCTGTAAGCTCGTACATTTCGCTGTCAATTTTTTTTCTATACAAGTTCCCAGTGTTTCCTATGTTCAAAATTATTCTCAGTAACTACTTGCTCTCTTTCTGGTTTTTTTCCTATAAATTTTCAATATTTTCCAATGTTCAAAATTATTCTCCGTAACTAAGCCGTAAGCTCTGTACATTGAGCTTTCAAAAGTTTTTCCCAGCAACTTCCAATATTTCCCGTAGCTATGATCCTTCCTTTGTTGTAAGTCCCGTAACTGCGCTGTCAGTTTTCCGTGTTAACACCTATAAAGTTGTTTTCCTTCTAACATATATACTTACTAAAACAATAAATATAAAATTTTTGATTTTATAAAATGGACTTTTCGTCAATTTTCAAGTATTTGACAATAAATTAACCCGACATACTTCCCCGAAAAAATATTAGCCAACAATCAATTTCAAATTACTCTTAAGCACGATCAATATTTATTTTCAAAAATCCATGCTTTTCTTTAAACAAACAGAATAAAATGTTTTCAATTTCTTACGAAATAAATGTTTATTTTCAAAAATCCGAGCTTTTCTTTAAATAAACATTACGGGGATCGCCATTGTTAGGATTAAGAGGGTTTTTAAAGTTAAGTCTAAAACGTTGTACAGGCGTTCTAGTGTTTGCCTTTTGGTGTTCCTACCATAATATAAGTTCTACATTTAAAACTTTTCTTTTTTTATATATATTTTTTAATACCCGCTTGAACTTTGTCGGACAATCATGTGTCCATCAAGAATATTGTACTGATTGACAATAAATTGTGGCCCATAGAACGCCAAAAACTATTTAGTGACCATTACTGACTCAATATAAAATATAGATTTTTCACAAGTCATTGGGTGTAAAGTAAGTGTGGTGGTACAGTTTCTTCTACTATTCCCCGGGCCCTCGCTGACTGGGTGGCGCTTATATGAGTTGAGTTGAGTTATTGTGTTTAACGTCCCAGTCAAGAATATTTCACTTATATCAAGACGTCGCCAGCTATAGGCAAAGGTGCAGAAATTTTGCCTGTGCGTTGCGCTGATGCCATTATACAGCAGGGTTCTTTAGCGTGCCAAGCCTACTGCAACACGGAGGCTCGTTTATTTTAAGTTCCCATCCGAAGGAACCGTGATTTTCATTTCCTAATGCCGATTGCTTGGAAAAAGAACAGTCACTACCCATTTTCAAGTCAAGTTGGGTCAGACCCGGTCGGGGTTCGAACCCACAACCTCCCACTTACAGAGCAAACACTCTACCAACTGAGCTACTATGAAGCGCCGTGTCTCTGACCGACCATAGGTTCAAGTCCCAATCGGAAAAGTTGCATGTTCGTTTGTCATAGGTCGGTGTTTTCTCGCACTGTGGTTGCCTCCGCCATTTATGAACTGACCGTCTCGATATAAGTAAATGAATCTTGACTGGGACGTTAGCCCTGTTACTCCACTCTACTATCCCTAAACTGGCCGCCTCCGAATTGAAGTGAAATAGCCTTGGGTTGGGGTGTAAAATGCAATGACCCTACGCACACAGTTGAATGCAACTTGAAGATCGCTTGGGTAAAAATGTGAGAATTTTAGATTTTAGTATTTTTTAACCATCAACCTGGAGTGGAGAAATGGAGTTTTACGTCTCAGTCAAGATTCTGTCACCTACATTGAAGTAGTCAGTTCATGGATGGTGGGGGGAACTAGAGTGTCTGGAGAAAACTTGCCGACCTTCGGCAAGCAACTGACAACATTTCCACACTTTGAACTGTACCAATTGGGATTCGAACCCAGACGGTGAGAGGCGCTGTGATCAGTAAGTTTACAACCATGAGGTGTCAAATGACATGTATTTCATAAAAAATAATTTTAAAAATTGCGGAATTTTTATTTATTTGTATTTTTAAATGGTGTATTGTTTCTGGGATGATGATCGAACCCCAAGAGTTTGGATGAAACTACCCAATACTTCGACAAGCGAAGTGACAAGTGGCTAACAAATTCTAATGGCATTTAAAAGCATCATTTAAGTAGCACATGACAATTACGCACACTAAACACATACACACACACGGGGGGGGGGGGGGGGGGGGGGGGGGGGGGGGGGGGGGGGGGTACAAAGCACAATTGCCTGCAGCTTTCGGGCAAATATTAATCCCTGTGTGAAAAAAGTTTTCAGTTCGCTCTCAAACCTCCATCATCCTAAAAATGATAGGGGATTATTTTAAGGCACCGCACCGTCTCCCAGTCTGAAGTGAAGCAAGGACACAATTCTGCCCACGGTAATCTTGCAACACAGACTGGGAGAGTCAACCAAGAGTAATTTTGAATGCCGCAAAGTCTGAATCCGAAGTTCCGATGATACATTTACTTATGGAGTTATTATAATTTTGCTGGATACTGATGATGTACAAATATTTTTAAAAATTACCCTGGGTTTATTTGACGTCCTATATTTTCTTTCAATCTAAATTTTGACTATACGTGCCACGTGACGGGTGTAGATAGCTAAACGGGGGTGCTTACCCTTTCTGTAGCACCTGGCCTCACTTCCCTGGTGGAAGTTCATGTGTCACAAGTATGTTTTAACAAAGCCATCAAAAAGATTTATGGCCATAATCACAATTATGTTGATAAGTATGATCCTCTGTATCCAAAATTACCCTGGATATATTCGACATCCCATATTTTCAAGTTTCTTTCATTCTGATTTTTTATTCACTTCCCTGCACATAAGTATGTTCACTGAGTTAATCTTTGTCAGTTTCAAAGTTTTTACTTTGCTTCTCGATTTTGATTGAGCATGTTTGTTTTTGATTATGTTATTGCAAATAATTACATGGAATGATATAATTTGTGTAACATTTTTGTTATATTCGAACCGATATTTGTGGCGACTTCTTATGACATTCATATTTTGCGCGCACATCAACCTTAAAATTAAAGCGTCTTGTCTACACCGAGAAAAAGAAACGTTTTGACGACTTCCGCTTATAATCACGCATGCGTATTGAGATTCTGAACGTGGCGACGTCAAGACAGGAATAATAATTAATTTACTAATTATTTTCAAGTTTTAACCACCCTTGGTGGATTTGTTTAAAAAACTTTCAAATTTTAAAAAATATGAGTTCGACGGGAGAATTCGGTAATCCACTAAGGAAGTTTAAATTGGTTTTCTTAGGAGAACAGAGTGGTAAGAATTTACTTGCGACATGAATAATTTTAACCAAAAAATGGGATGTCAAAACATTACTTATGAATTTAACATTTGATGTATATTTTATTTTCTATGAAAAACACCCATATTTTGGATAAATTAAACACCTTTTGTTTACGATTTGACATAAGTCAATAACCCCCACCCTATCAGTAGTCGATATATAAATTCATCCACATCAGGTTGTGAGTCATATTTTTGTTTACACATATCCAGCGTGTTAATTTTTACGTGTTCAAATTTCTAAGATGTTTTTCTTGAATCCCCAAATCTTGTGTAAGAAGTTTGGCACCTTGTTGTTTGTGTCGAATGTTTCTGACTTGTAAACAAGTGCCTGTTGCCACCTAGATTGATCTGTTGATTTCTACTGAGACAACAAGTGTTTGTCAAATGATGTAGCAGTAAATTTACAGCATTGTTGTTGTTATGAAAATCCCTCCTAGTGGCCCGTCTTGACATTATTGATGTCACTAACATACACTTGTACGATTCATCTTTGGCAAATAAACATGTTTTCTGGCAATTTAAAAATAATCTAGAATCGCCAAAGTGACGAAAACACATGTACGATTTAACCCGGATCAGGCCACTTATCCTATTCTTGACATTAGTTATAACTAGTAATGACTGGTTTCCTTTCAGTTTAATAAATGTACTGCCTTGTAGTATGCTTACTACTAACAAACTTGTTGAACCTGACTAGTTAGCTCTATGTGCTGTAGGTCGCAGCAGCAGCTACGGCTGGTCAGCATCGGAATCTTAAATATAAATTTATTCACATCTTGTTTTGTTTATTTGTTCAATTTTGTTGGCTAGTCAAATTTCAAATTGACTACTAAAATTTGCCAACAAGCTAATAGTTCCCAGCACTAACACAGGTTGTAGATCACTAAATTTAGTGCAAGAACAAATTCTCTTAATGTTTTTTTGTTCTTCATTTACCATATTTCTCATGGCTTACAGTGCCTTTCACTTGCTAGGTCAGATTCCTACTCTGACATGTCCTAGTGTGACTATGTGAGACAGTTTGCTTGCTTAAGGCTGATGGTTTTTCTCCAGGCATTCTGGTTTCCTCCACCATCCAGGAAGTGACTAGAACTTAGAAGTCCAGCAGTTTGATTTACCAGTCCAGGGGAGGCCTGGTAGAACATATATCAGTGCAGAGCAACACACCTATACACAGAGAGTGTAACGGAAGGCCCTGGCCCCTGTGACATAAACACCATTACTCTCCTCTTTTCTCCTTATTAACTTACCATTTGAGATTCACTGCCATATTTTACTATTATTCATCCCTTATGTCTAGGAAAGTGATCTTGATAAATTTTATGAAAAGACATTGCAAATATCTGTTATTCCAAATCAGAGGCAGATTTAATGAATGACTACAAACGTATAACTTCACTTATAACCAAGCTAATGATGTGTTCAACAGAGCCTCACAAATTGCAGAAATCAGCTAAAACACTAGAAAAATACCAAAATTGAAAATCAGTAATTCATTGATTAATTCATTTTTATCTCAAAAGTCCAAAAGTGTCATCGATTGGGAAGACAAGATAGAGTAATAAAGTAATCATGCAAAGTTTATTATTAAACCTGGTATTATTATTAGAAGATTGACTGACAGATGTGAAATCTGTATTGAAGATCACCTTGTGTTCAACTAGATGAACATCTCCAATCAAACTTGGGTTGGTAAATTTACAAATATTCAGTTTACATTAATAGCTATGGTTCTGCTCCATCAAACTGGAGATTATAAGGTACCGGTATTTTGTTCAAATCTATCAAAGCTTTAGCTTATTTAGATGTTTTTTTTTTCAGTTATGTATATAATATGTTTATGTTGTTTGTTTCAGTGGGGAAGACTTCACCATCAAACCTTGTTCAGAACTGTTTTCAGTTATGTAT
Organism: Anadara kagoshimensis; assembly: GCA_021292105.1. Classification (NCBI taxonomy): domain Eukaryota; kingdom Metazoa; phylum Mollusca; class Bivalvia; order Arcoida; family Arcidae; genus Anadara; species Anadara kagoshimensis. The sequence goes on along the minus strand of CM037869.1, from coordinate 57,131,030 downwards.
AATATTTTTTATGTTGTTTGTTTCAGTGGGGAAGACTTCACTTATAACTAGGTTTATGTATGACAGTTTTGACAATACCTACCAGGTATGTATATTTTAACTTTTCTTTACTGTTATATTTTCGCAAACGAAGTTTAAAGCGGATATATAGGAGTCACCTCATCTGTCCATCCCAATATCATGTCCACTCCATATCTTCCATGTCTATGGATGGATTTTGTTCAAACTTGGCACAAATGTATACCAACATGAGACAATGTGTCGCATACCAAATTTATGTGCATAAGTCAAAGGTCAAGAGATCAAATCTTTGTTTTATACCCCCTCCCCCTAATGAATTTGGGGCAGGGGGGATGGCATTTGGCTCTCAAGAGACAGTTTTAGTTTAAATACACATGCCTATCAGGCATTTATTGCATTTAAAAAAATCCCCATGTCTTGTTACTTTGGAATTTTTGCATGTGAAGCACAGGTATCCATTTGAAATTTGTTAAGAGTTCAGACTCTGATTTACTGATATCTGAAATCTTTCCTAATGACAAATGGAACAGCAATAACATATATTTCATAGCATTTTTATTTTTGAATAAAATGCATGTTTAGAAGCAAAATAAAAATTAAAAAATAATTCTTGATCCAACATTGATTTCAATAAGAAATATACAATTCATTATATTGATTGAGGTCTCAAGTGTTAAAATCAAACTAAAAATATTTTTGAAAATTAACCTGAAAATAAACCTGATAAAATTGAGTGGTTTTCACTTACTTGAACTTAGTTGAAACTGAAAATCTCTATGCACGTCCTGATCACCATAGAATATCTCGGCATACTAGAGTAAAAAGTTGCAGTTGTGGCAATTTTACGTTGGAAATTGGAGATCCTTTTGTGCAGTTTAAGTTATGTCACCAAGCACATCACTTCTGAAGCACCTTAACAGGGATTTATCAGGGTCTTTTGGGAAAAGGCCCTAAACTAAAAATTGGGAAAAACTATCAACTTTTTGCTCATTTTGGGAAAAATTTGACATCATTTTTAGTGCCATTAATGATTAAATCTAATGCTTTTAGTTTATTGAGTTGATTGAAGATTGAGAAAAGCAGCCACATTTATGACCAGACTTCAGCTATGTATCTGGTACGATTTTCTAATTGGGAATTTTCTCAGCCCATTTTGGGAAAAAATCAATGTTTTTCCATTGGGAATGGGGCCGAATTTCGGCCCTAAATAGCCCTTGATAAATCCCTGCCTTAAAGTCGCCCTGAGTGTGTGCTGGTACAAGGTAGACCATAAAACACACTCACACTCCACATGCATACACAAATTTGTTCATAGATTAATCCATAGAGATTAATAAAATAGTTCTTGTCGCAAAAAGTTGAAAAATTGCTGATGCGACGTTAAGCTACATTGAACTTCAACTACATCATTTCTGATGTAAACATAACTATTCCAAATATGTAAAATTCCCATAGCGGCAACATTTCATTACAGAAAGACCTTTTATTAGCTCACCTGAGCCAAAGGCTCAAGTGAGCTTTTCTGATCACAATTTGTCCGTTGTCTGTCGTCGTCGTCGTCGTCGTCGTTGTCGTCGTAAACTTTTACATTTTCATCTTCTGCTCACGAACCACTGGGCAGATTTCAACGAGACTTGGTCAGATGCATGTCTTGGTCGGTGCAATTCAAATTTGTTCGTGGTGTTGCCATGGCTACCATAACTAGGTCAAGGTGACCTAGGGGTGCAAAAATCTTAAAAAATCTTCTTCTCCGAAAGTATTGATTAGAGAAAAAATCTGATGTGATATTTGGCTTCTCTAGGGTCTTTAGCCTATAGTTTGTTCATTTTGTGAAATTCGGACAAAAAATAGGTTACGCGTTTTTGCGTTTAATTTTGAAAAAATCGTAAAATAGCTTCAAATTGTTATAACTTGACTATTTGGCCAGATAATGACATGGGGTTTTCAGTTTTGACATCTTCTTGTTAGTATCTTCAAATTGAGGTCAAGGTCAATTATGAAGGTCGTGACCTAATTTTTTTTACCTCTGATTATAATTATTATCTCGAAAACTATAAACTTTTTGTATAGGCATGTATATTAGAATGTTGTAGGTATTGATACAACAATCATTTTGGTGTATAGAAAAAGGTCATGGGTTCAAAGGTCAAGGTCACAGATGTAAAACAATACCAAAATGGTTACTTATCTCGAAAACTATAAACTTTTTGTATAGGCATTTATATTAGAATGTTGTAGGTATTGATACAACGATCATTTTGATATATAGAAAAAGGTCATGGGTTCAAAGGTCAAGGTCACAGATGCGAAACAATACGGAAATGGTTAATTATCTCGAAAACTATAAACTTTTTGTATAGGCATGTATATTAGAATGTTGTAGGTATTGATACAATGATCATTTTGAGGTATAGAAAAAGGTCATGGGTTCAAAGGTCAAGGTCACAGATGCGAAAACAATACTGAAATGGTTAATTATCTTGAAAACTATAAAAGTTTTGTATAGGCATGTATATTAGAATGTTGTAGGTATTGATGCAATGATCACTTTGATGTAAAGAAAAAATTCATTGGGGTTTAGTATTTATGTTTTCTTTAAATCTATCAGCTAGCCATTAGTTATCAGGTGAGCGTATAAGGCCCATGGGCCTCTTGTTGTTATCTTGTATGCATATACATGTAAAGATTTTCAGTTATGATTAGGCTCAAGTAAATGATTACGGAAAGTTTATTAGATTTTCTATAATCATAGACATGGTGTATTATTCAGTGTCACACTAAGTTGCTTACAACACTGTAGTGTTGCACACCAATACTTGCAGCATCACAAATACACTGATTGTTTGTTTCTGAAGTATTAAACTACATATTGTCATTAGATCCAGTGTCTGAAATATCATCAAATTCAGGTGTTTGTACTTTTATAAACATGATAAATCATGAATAATGGATTGTAGTTATTTTGTTACATTTTTTAAAAGCTGGGAAATTGAGAAATTTTAGTAATTTTCCCCATGGGGAAACTACCTTTATTCCATAGTAATTTTAAGCCAACAAAATCACTAGGTAGTCACCAAGCACTCTATATAATATAAAGTTAGAAATGAAAGTTACTGGTCCTTTGTCATGGTTGACAAGCCATGCTAAAGAGCTCTCCCTGCACATTGCACACTGCACACTGCATATCACTTCATCTGTAGCTGATGATGTCCTGATGTAAGTGAAATAAAACCCCATTCAGTCAATCAGATTTTTATACCAATTGTTTAAACACAATTTTAATTTCTTTGCTGATGTGATGCAGTATACCAACATTTTGGATTTATTGCTTATTGTTTCACAATGAAATAACCAAATGTACATGTATATAGACACGGTGCCGACCCTGATGTAATGTTACATAATGTGTACAGAAAATCAATACTGAGTCTGTCCAAGTCAGTCAGTGTGTACAGTAATACTGTGTATAAATGTCCAAGTCAGTCAGTGTGTACGGTAAATCTCTAATACTTTGTATATATGATTCAGATCAATATTAAACACTACTGGTACATAATTCTGTGATCTCCTGATGCTTAAATATATCTGATACCAATAAAATACTTGTATGCATTTCTGGTAGCAAAAATCATTATATTGGTTACTAATTTCTGAGAGTTTTTTTCAAATTTGTGAAAAAATACTTCAAATTTTGGAAACCTAGTATATGTGTGGTCACATACTTTATGCATTTGTAACCTATATGTATGTATTTTGTAGCAGGGGTTGGGATAGGTGTGCTATTATTGAGCTAGTATTTGGGATGTTATCACAATTACATTTTCCATTAGACTTGCATTCTTCAGATAGCCAGGATGAGATTTTTCTTGACTGGAGCTTCACACATTACTCCAGTCCAATCAATTTCATACATTTGACTGCCTTTGGTGAAGTACATGTAAGAAGATAAACACCAACATCTAAACAATAGCAGCTTATTATTATAGTGATACTGGTCTAGCTTTCGGCTTGGGATAGCCTTCATCAGCTACACCAAGCCGAAAGCTAGACCAGTATCACTACTTACTAGGTTTCCACAACTTTAAAATAATTAGTAGCCAAATTTCCAAAATTTGTGAAAATATAGTCCTTTTTAAAGTATTTTTCCATAAATTTGCTAAAATAGGTTACTTTTTGAAAGAATTCCTCAGAAATTAGTAGCCAATGGCGATTTTGGCTACCAGGAATGGAAACATAGACTTATAATAAACTGCTATTGTTTAGATGTTGGTGTTCATTCTTACTTCACCAATTGTATTACCACCGCACCGGTATCCAAAAGGATCCATCTACTCAATAGTCAGAGACCAACCAATATACAACCCGCCGGACGTTGGAACCACCCACCGTCTAGCTTTGACTGTCTTTGTAAGGAGTGAAGCAAATTACACAGATGTGCACAGCATCCATTCATATTACTATTCAATGTTTAAATGTAATTACCAGTATACAATCAGAGGTTCAAAATTATGTTTTGTAAGGACCTTTTGCTTTTAATCTTGGCAGGTCCACATAAAGTTTTGAATGGTCCAATATCACTGTTGAAAGGTCCATGTGCCATTATGTTATCATACAGAAAAGACTTTTTATTGTGAAAAAAACTAGCAGATCCATTGGACTTTACAGTTTAAATATAAAAGGTCCCAGTGTAAATTCAGTAGGTTTGGGACCATGGAATTTTAAACCTCTGAGAGTGCGTAGATTTTGTTTGCCTAAAGTCAGGTGTATTAATGATCATTATACATATGCATGACAGAATATTAATAATATTGTATCGTTTAATTTCAGGCCACAATAGGAATAGACTTTTATCTAAAACCATGTACTTAGAGGATAGAACAGTAAGTACTATATACTAAATGTTGTGTACTTCTTCAGTTGTAATCACTGTTATATGATAACTATGCTTCCATTCCTGGTAGCCAAAATTGCCATTGGCTACTAATTTCTGAGGAATTCTTTCAAAAAGTAACCTATTTTAGCAAATTTGTGGAAAAATACTTTAAAAATGACTATATTTTCACAAATTTTGGAAATTGGCTACTAATTATTTTAAATTTGTGGAAACCTACAGATAGACACTATTATATGAGATACATTAATTTCAGCCTGAAGAAGTTTTCAGAATTAAATTGGCCTCAGTTGCAAAGTATCAAAACACACTGGTTTACATGTCACAGCCATTCTTGTCATCAAGGTTCAAATCCCTATGTAGATCCTAGCGTAAGACAGATTACTGTACCAGTTTCTTTGAAGAAGGTTTGATGGATAGAATCTTTTTTTCTATCAACACTCTGGTTTCCTTTGCCATCCTGAGATGTCTCAATCAATCTCAATATACAAGTCATTACCATCATTGTTCAGTCAAATTTGGGTTTATACAGGAATTTAGTGATAAAGCAAGAGGAGGTTTCTAAAGAAAAAATATAGAAAAAAGAGGGATGTTTGACTTCAAAGTACAGTAGTGATAAAAGAGATAGCAAAGTTATTAAGGGGAATTGTTACCACGTAATATCATTTTGGCTCCAACATGGGATCAGTTAAAATCACTATCCATCAAAATACCTTCTAAAATCAGTTCATAATTGTAAATATATACTAACTTGTAAATTTATTTATTAAATTTTTTTTTTCAAATAAATATGTAAATAATATTATTTAGAAACTTTTGGTCTGTTCATGCCATTGCATAATCATCAAATTTTGATGGAGCAAGGTTATATGTAGATGTAGATGTTAGATGTTACAAGGTTTGACTGTTTGTGAAATATTCTTGACTGGAATGTTAAACACAGTTACACTTCTACTGCTACATGTACACGATGGTTTATATACATAGTTAACTGTATGAGGTCTTGTATGATACAATTGACCTCAGATATTAATGAGATTTTTATTGCCATTTAAAACTTTTAATCTTTGTGTAAATGTGATTGTACTAGCCAGTTAACATGGTTTTAATGTCATCTGTTCATTAAATTAATTTGACATATACATGTACATGATACTAAATACTTATAACATTTTATAAATACATGTACAGTCAAACCTGTCTATAAAGGCCATCAAGGGAACAGTAAAGTGGCCTTAATGGGCAGGTGGCCTTTATACAGATAAAATAATATGAATAAAGAACAATTTGGATACAATTCTGCCAACCTTTAAAGCAGTTGACCCTTATATAGGGGTCGCCTTTAATGCAAATTGAACTGTATTGTCATAGAATAAATCTAATGGATAGGTTTAAGGTCATAATGATTGGTAAGGTCATAGTCCCCTGTGTCCATATTGCAATGTAAGCTTAGATTAGAGTGCTTACTAATTAACCAATGTGTGACATAATAGGATGATAATCTGTGAAGTAATCTGATAGTTTATCGTTACATAATCAGAGGTCATATCGATTAAAAGAAAGTCAACTCCATATTGTAATATTTATATGATTTAATTTGATTTTTCCAGATCAGATTACAACTTTGGGACACAGCTGGTCAAGAAAGATTCCGTAGTTTAATTCCAAGTTATATAAGAGATTCCTCTGTAGCTGTTGTAGTTTATGATATAACAAGTAGGTATCCACTATAATATACTGATTGTTCTGTAGTTTAATTCCAAGTTATATAAGAGATTCCTCCGTAGCTGTTGTAGTTTATGATATAACTAGTAGGTATCCACTATAATATACTGATTGTTCTGTAGTTTAATTCCAAGTTATATAAGAGATTCCTCCGTAGCTGTTGTAGTTTATGATATAACTAGTAGGTATCCACTATAATATACTGATTGTTCTGTAGTTTAATTCCAAGTTATATAAGAGATTCCTCCGTAGCTGTTGTAGTTTATGATATAACTAGTAGGTATCCACTATAATATACTGATTGTTCTGTAGTTTAATTCCAAGTTATATAAGAGATTCCTCTGTAGCTGTTGTAGTTTATGATATAACTAGTAGGTATCCACTATAATATACTGATTGTTCTGTAGTTTAATTCCAAGTTATATAAGAGATTCCTCCGTAGCTGTTGTAGTTTATGATATAACTAGTAGGTATCCACTATAATATACTGATTGTTCTGTAGTTTAATTCCAAGTTATATAAGAGATTCCTCCGTAGCTGTTGTAGTTTATGATATAACTAGTAGGTATCCACTATAATATACTGATTGTTCTGTAGTTTAATTCCAAGTTATATAAGAGATTCCTCCGTAGCTGTTGTAGTTTATGATATAACTAGTAGGTATCCACTATAATATACTGATGTTCTGTAGTTTAATTCCAAGTTATATAAGAGATTCCTCCGTAGCTGTTGTAGTTTATGATATAACTAGTAGGTATCCACTATAATATACTGATTGTTCCGTAGTTTAATTCCAAGTTATATAAGAGATTCCTCCGTAGCTGTTGTAGTTTATGATATAACTAGTAGGTATCCACTATAATATACTGATTGTTCTGTAGTTTAATTCCAAGTTATATAAGAGATTCCTCTGTAGCTGTTGTAGTTTATGATATAACTAGTAGGTATCCACTATAATATACTGATTGTTCTGTAGTTTAATTCCAAGTTATATAAGAGATTCCTCTGTAGCTGTTGTAGTTTATGATATAACTAGTAGGTATCCACTATAATATACTGATTGTTCTGTAGTTTAATTCCAAGTTATATAAGAGATTCCTCTGTAGCTGTTGTAGTTTATGATATAACTAGTAGGTATTCACTATAATATACTGATTGTTCCGTAGTTTAATTCCAAGTTATATAAGAGATTCCTCTGTAGCTGTTGTAGTTTATGATATAACTAGTAGGTATTCACTATAATATACTGATTGTTCCATGTTTAATTCCAAGTTATATAAGAGATTCCTCCGTAGCTGTTGTAGTTTATGATATAACTAGTAGGTATCCACTATAATATACTGATTGTTCCATGTTTATTTCCAAGTTATATAAGAGATTCCTCCGTAGCTGTTGTAGTTTATGATATAACTAGTAGGTATCCACTATAATATACTGATTGTTCTGTAGTTTAATTCCAAGTTATATAAGAGATTCCTCCGTAGCTGTTGTAGTTTATGATATAACTAGTAGGTATCCACTATAATATACTGATTGTTCTGTAGTTTAATTCCAAGTTATATAAGAGATTCCTCTGTAGCTGTTGTAGTTTATGATATAACTAGTAGGTATCCACTATAATATACTGATTGTTCTGTAGTTTAATTCCAAGTTATATGAGATTCCTCTGTAGCTGTTGTAGTTTATATAACTAGTAGGTATCCACTATAATATACTGATTGTTCTGTAGTTTAATTCCAAGTTATATAAGAGATTCCTCTGTAGCTGTTGTAGTTTATGATATAACTAGTAGGTATCCACTATAATATACTGATTGTTCCATGTTTAATTCCAAGTTATATAAGAGATTCCTCTGTAGCTGTTGTAGTTTATGATATAACTAGTAGGTATCCACTATAATATACTGATTGTTCCATGTTTAATTCCAAGTTATATAAGAGATTCCTCTGTAGCTGTTGTAGTTTATGATATAACTAGTAGGTATCCACTATAATATACTGATTGTCCATGTTTAATTCCAAGTTATATAAGAGATTCCTCCGTAGCTGTTGTAGTTTATGATAAACTAGTAGGTATCCACTATAATATACTGATTGTTCTGTAGTTTAATTCCAAGTTATATAAGAGATTCCTCCGTAGCTGTTGTAGTTTATGATATAACTAGTAGGTATCCACTATAATATACTGATTGTTCTGTAGTTTAATTCCAAGTTATATAAGAGATTCCTCTGTAGCTGTTGTAGTTTATGATAAACTAGTAGGTATCCACTATAATATACTGATTGTTCCGTAGTTTATTTCCAAGTTATATAAGAGATTCCTCCGTAGCTGTTGTAGTTTATGATATAACAAGTAGGTATCCACTATAATATAACTGATTGTTCCGTAGTTTAATTCCAAGTTATATAAGAGATTCCTCCGTAGCTGTTGTAGTTTATGATATAACTAGTAGGTATTCACTATAATATACTGATTGTTCCGTAGTTGAATTCCAAGTTATATAAGAGATTCCTCTGTAGCTGTTGTAGTTTATGATATAACTAGTAGGTATCCACTATAATATACTGATTGTTCCGTAGTTTAATTCCAAGGTATATAAGAGATTCCTCTGTAGCTGTTGTAGTTTATGATATAACTAGTAGGTATTCACTATAATATACTGATTGTTCCGTAGTTTAATTCCAAGTTATATAAGAGATTCCTCTGTAGCTGTTGTAGTTTATGATATAACTAGTAGGTATTCACTATAATATACTGATTGTTCCGTAGTTTAATTCCAAGTTATATAAGAGATTCCTTCGTAGCTGTTGTAGTTTATGATATAACTAGTAGGTATCCACTATAATATACTGATTGTTCTGTAGTTTAATTCCAAGTTATATAAGAGATTCCTCCGTAGCTGTTGTAGTTTATGATATAACTAGTAGGTATTCACTATAATATACTGATTGTTCCGTAGTTAATTCCAAGTTATATAAGAGATTCCTCCGTAGCTGTTGTAGTTTATGATATAACTAGTAGGTATTCACTATAATATACTGATTGTTCTGTAGTTTAATTCCAAGTTATATAAGAGATTCTCTGTAGCTGTTGTAGTTTATGATATAACTAGTAGGTATCCACTATAATATACTGATTGTTCTGTAGTTTAATTCCAAGTTATATAAGAGATTCCTCCGTAGCTGTTGTAGTTTATGATATAACTAGTAGGTATCCACTATAATATACTGATTGTTCCGTAGTTTAATTCCAAGTTATATAAGAGATTCCTCCGTAGCTGTTGTAGTTTATGATATAACTAGTAGGTATCCACTATAATATACTGATTGTTCCATGTTTATTTCCAAGTTATATAAGAGGTTCCTCTGTAGCTGTTGTAGTTTATGATATAACTAGTAGGTATCCACTATAATATACTGATTGTTCCATGTTTATTTCCAAGTTATATAAGAGATTCCTCTGTAGCTGTTGTAGTTTATGATATAACTAGTAGGTATCCACTATAATATACTGATTGTTCCATGTTTATTTCCAAGTTATATAAGAGATTCCTCTGTAGCTGTTGTAGTTTATGATATAACTAGTAGGTATCCACTATAATATACTGATTGTTCTGTAGTTTAATTCTAAGTTATATAAGAGGTTCCTCTGTAGCTGTTGTAGTTTATGATATAACTAGTAGGTATCCACTATAATATACTGATTGTTCCATGTTTATTTCCAAGTTATATAAGAGATTCCTCTGTAGCTGTTGTAGTTTATGATATAACTAGTAGGTATCCACTATAATATACTGATTGTTCTGTAGTTTAATTCCAAGTTATATAAGAGATTCCTCTGTAGCTGTTGTAGTTTATGATATAACTAGTAGGTATCCACTATAATATACTGATTGTTCCATGTTTATTTCCAAGTTATATAAGAGATTCCTCCGTAGCTGTTGTAGTTTATGATATAACTAGTAGGTATCCACTATAATATACTGATTGTTCTGTAGTTTAATTCCAAGTTATATAAGAGATTCCTCCGTAGCTGTTGTAGTTTATGATATAACTAGTAGGTATCCACTATAATATACTGATTGTTCTGTAGTTTAATTCCAAGTTATATAAGAGATTCCTCTGTAGCTGTTGTAGTTTATGATATAACTAGTAGGTATCCACTATAATATACTGATTGTTCCGTAGTTTAATTCCAAGTTATATAAGAGATTCCTCCGTAGCTGTTGTAGTTTATGATATAACTAGTAGGTATCCACTATAATATACTGATTGTTCCATGTTTATTTCCAAGTTATATAAGAGATTCCTCTGTAGCTGTTGTAGTTTATGATATAACTAGTAGGTATTCACTATAATATACTGATTGTTCTGTAGTTTAATTCCAAGTTATATAAGAGATTCCTCCGTAGCTGTTGTAGTTTATGATATAACTAGTAGGTATTCACTATAATATACTGATTGTTCCGTAGTTTAATTCCAAGTTATATGAGATTCCTCCGTAGCTGTTGTAGTTTATGATATAACTAGTAGGTATCCACTATAATATACTAATTGTTCCGTAGTTTAATTCCAAGTTATATAAGAGATTCCTCTGTAGCTGTTGTAGTTTATGATATAACTAGTAGGTATCCACTATAATACACTGATTGTTCCGTAGTTTAATTCCAAGTTATATGAGATTCCTCCGTAGCTGTTGTAGTTTATGATATAACTAGTAGGTATCCACTATAATATACTGATTGTTCTGTAGTTTAATTCCAAGTTATATAAGAGATTCCTCCGTAGCTGTTGTAGTTTATGATATAACTAGTAGGTATCCACTATAATATACTGATTGTTCTGTAGTTTAATTCCAAGTTATATAAGAGATTCCTCCGTAGCTGTTGTAGTTTATGATATAACTAGTAGGTATCCACTATAATATACTGATTGTTCTGTAGTTTAATTCCAAGTTATATAAGAGTTCCTCTGTAGCTGTTGTAGTTTATGATATAACTAGTAGGTATCCACTATAATATACTGATTGTTCTGTAGTTTAATTCCAAGTTATATAAGAGATTCCTCTGTAGCTGTTGTAGTTTATGATATAACTAGTAGGTATCCACTATAATATACTGATTGTTCTGTAGTTTAATTCTAAGTTATATAAGAGGTTCCTCTGTAGCTGTTGTAGTTTATGATATAACTAGTAGGTATCCACTATAATATACTGATTGTTCTGTAGTTTAATTCCAAGTTATATAAGAGATTCCTCCGTAGCTGTTGTAGTTTATGATATAACTAGTAGGTATCCACTATAATATACTGATTGTGTTGTATTCAATTCCTCATCTGTCAAGCACATCTCTGCTCAAATCCCAACAAATCTGGCCAAAAAATTACCACCACCCCCCTCTCCCCGGCAAACTAGCTTGAGGGGGTTATATAGGAATCATCTTGACTGTATGTCTGTCCATGTAAAATCGTGTCCGGGCCATATCTCATAATTGCTTTGGATGATTGTCAAAACTTCACATGAATAATATTCATGGTTCAAAGGTGCGTCATGGCCTTGATTTCAATATTTGGCAATGTGACATTGTGTTGACTTAACTTTGAATTCAAACATAGAAGCTAAGATAGCTTCAACATTGCTGATAAACTTAGGGTAAGGTTAGGTTTGTGATCTCCTAAATCTTGTATTTTGTTCAACCCCTTTGCAGTTCTTCAGTTCAAATTTATACTTTTTCCTTTGTAAAACCGATGTTGGCATTAAAAGTACAAAATTACATTATTTGAACTTTAAACATGTTATTAAATTTTGCCAAGTCTCTTTACTTTGTAGCAGCTACAAAAATATATACAGTCCGAAATAAAGTGTACATATGACCTGTAATATTTACCAAATTTTTTCATACTGCAAAGGGTTAAACCCACTGCAGCAGGAGATATACTGTATCCAGACTTTAAACACTTCAATATGTATCTTTTGTAGATGCTAACTCATTTCAACAAACATCAAAATGGATAGATGATGTCAGAACAGAAAGAGGAAGCGATGTAATTATAATGTTAGTAGGAAATAAAACAGATTTGTCAGATAAGAGGTAAGTCATCTTGTTTATTACAAGTCCAGAACCCTTTTCTTTATGGCTTTGCTTTTGAAGTCTCCTTTAGTTTGTTGCTAAACATCTTAATAAGGCTAAAATTGCAACAAGATGTAATGGGTTCACCATTGTACCATGTGATACTCCATAACGTCATTGTGGAACAATTATTTCCATTGGGTATGGAATCATATCAGTTCACTTTTTCCTTTAAAACGGTGTACAGTGTTCAAGTTAGACTGCAAATCTGACCAACCAGAATATCAAATTTTAACATTTTCTATATGAATATATAATATAAATTTACAAAATAAATGACATGTTTTGCTGAAAAGTTGCATATGTTTGACTAACTTTTAAAAACTGTGCTTGTACCTGGTGATTTTTAACAGACCTTTGACAAACTAATCTTATTTTGTAATTTCAGACAAGTAACCACAGAAGAGGGTGAAAGAAAGGCTAAAGAATTAAATGTTATGTTTATAGAAACTAGTGCTAAAGCTGGATACAATGTTAAACAGGTAAGATGAAAATAACCAGACACTATTACTGGAGCATTTCAAAACCAGTCTTCTCCTATACAGTAAAATATGTTTATAATGAAGACCTGGGGACTCTATATTGAACTTTATTTGTTATTATTTCTGCTGGATGCACAAAAATGCCAATTGCATCATTGATGGTCACTCTGCCTCAACTGAAGCATTTCAAACACAGTCTTCTCCTATACAGTAAAACAAGAATATAACAAACACATTTACACTGAATACATGGATAGCATGAAGTCAAATATTGGGCCTGACCGCTCATATATTTAAGTCTACTTATAATAATATAACAAATTTGCTATATTATTATAAGTAAGTCTTCATCATCTCACAATGTTATCCAGATTTAAGTTTCAGATGCTTTTATGAAATCCAATAAATCGACAGCCTAGGCATGACTGCAAACATTAGAATTAATCCTGTCCATCTGTTCTTGCTTCTGGGTAGTGGTATATCGGGCTATCTTTTACAATTTTATAGTGCCAAAACGGTTTTGATTTTGTGAGATATTCTTTTAATATGAGATATGTGGACTTAAATATGAGATATGTGGACTTAAATATGAGATATATGGACTTAAATATGAGATATGTGGACTTAGTCAGTTTGCATGACAGATGGGGTACAAGGTAATTTCAGACAAGATTACAATCATCAGACATTTTCAAGCCTTATCGGTAATTAAAACAAGACTGAATTATTTATGTTACAGTTATTTAGAAGAGTAGCCGCAGCCCTGCCAGGTATGGAACAAACAGAACCCAAGAGAGGAGAAAGTATCCTTTATATACAATATATATATAGTAGTATCATATATCAGGTTTTGTCATTTAAAATTTCAATCCTCAGAATATGGGTAGGTATATTCAGTGATTTTGTTTGCTCAAAATTGCTACCAAATAAAGCTAGTTTCTCCTAGGGAAAATGACTAAAAATTTCCCAATTTGCCCACTAAAATTCTCCAAAACAACAGTGATGCACTGGAAAATTAACTCCAGTTGTCTTTACCCACAACATATATCAGATGGTACCACAATGTAGTGTCTTTGCAATGAAGATACTAGCTATATCTCACATATCATAATACAGTTTGCTAGATCTCAGAACTTCAATTTTCCCAATCTTGAAGGCAGAAGGTAGTTTTCAGAAATTTAACAAAATCACTGATATTTCAGAAGATTAAGATCATAGATGGTCTTATTGAAATCACAGAAAATCTGTCAGAAGATGGTAGATGTATTGATTTTAGTGTGTACAAACTTTAGCACAAACTTATTCTTTGAGTAAATTCCAGTGTTCTTGAATTAACTTAAATCTTATGGATCACTGCACTAAGATCGTATTTGATTTTGCAATGGATATAAATTAGTGGCATTGTGTCATCGTAAAAATTGCAAAATTAATATGCTGCTAAAATCAATATTTTTACAGTAATTTTCCTTGTTTTGACAAGGAGGTACAAGCAAGGCAAAAAAAAAAAATTCTGGTGCTAGTGGTGTGGTTAACATTAAACCTTTTAACATATATTATACCATGCCATGTAGGAGCTAGACACACGTTGTCTCTCTGGTGTTGGGCAATATAGGGTTTTTAAGTCTCGTTATGTGACGAGAGTGAATTTGTGAATTCTATGTACAGAGTGATTTGAAACGATGTCATAAATTGGTGGCTATGGAAAACTTCATATATTCGTCCTAAATGGTGAATAGCGTTTTAAATAGATCAAGATGGTGTTGGTTTGGTTTTCCCCCATGTAATGGTGACACTGGAAAATTGTGTATATGTTGGGATTTGTGTGTTTATGTATAAATTTATATTAAATATACATGTAGAAATCTTAACAAAGTAGATTTTTGCTTTTCAGCAGCCAAAGTTAACTTTTAATTGAATATTAAGGGCACTTAACTAACATTGAGTTTTAATATATATAAAAGTTAAAAAAAAACCTAAAAAATATGTATGACAGTGTTTATATATCAATATTGTCACTAATGAACATGCTCCCTGCCTCGAAACCTCGAACAGTCTCTGTCAGATGAAATACACTTGTATAAATGATGATAACAATAATACCTTCAAATCAAGGTTCTGTGGGGGTGCAAAATGATATCAAGAAAGACAAGAGTCTATGAGGGGCAAAATACTACATGTATCTGTGGAGGCAATCTTTAATAAAAACTACCCTTATATGAAAAACAAGAGTTAAAAGTCCTGAAACAACAATACGGGTTCAGACTTCTTGTTGGTTAACCAAGTACATGTCTGGTTAAAAACTGTAAAATATAAATGATAGCACAAATGCAAGTGAATTATATAAAAATAAATATAAAATATTCCTGAAAGTTTAATCTTTAGCTTCTTGTTACTCTAACAAATTCATTTGAAATTAAAACGGCAGTAAAATTTCCAAATTTTCACAAACATATCATGAAATTTTCAGTTGATGTAGTTCAAGATTATACTGAAACAGACAACATCTATATGCTCAATATTGTTAAAATTTGCATATTAATTCCTCTCTCGTGACTATTAAAGTAATATTAAGCTGTGTGTTTCTAGTTTTGGTGAGTATGTCTACCCATTTTTAATGTCCCAGGCTAGGCTTACATACATGTATATTTTCATTTATCAAGCATGTTGCTTCTATAGTGCATTTTTGTCACTTTGTAGCTTCATAAAAATTATATATAATGCATATTTTAGTTTTTGTGCGTATTAGTAACGCTTAATTTTAGTTTTGTATTTTAATCTTTGGCAGACTTACTAAATGCATGCTAAAACTTATTTATTTATTTTATTTTTTTCAAGTTTTTTTGTCAGAGAAAAAGCTGTTATTTCTCAGTTTTCAGTTTATACATTCCATTTTCTCCATATTAGTGGGAGGGTTCTTGGTTATTATGCCTCTCTCTCTCTCTCTCTCGCCATTCTCCCTCCCTTATAGTGCTTTTTTTGTCTGTCATGTTTCTCAAAAACTGTTTAATAGATCTTAATGAAAATTTGGAGTAGGTGTGCCAATAGCTTACCATATTTTGGTTGTGCACATTGTTGAGAATCTCCCAGTTGGGATTCGTATGGAGGACCCTTTTGAAATGGCATCTTATTTCAGTTATAACTTGTTTTGGAATAGAACTTGAAATTTACTTTTTGTTCCATTCTGCTTATTTTACGTAATATATATATATATATATACCAGTTTGATCATTAATTTGTGACAGCTTGATATAGTGGTGATAAATGGTCAAATACTAGCAATGAAATGCATTATCTAAATGTTTTTCTGCAGTTCTGACATAAAAATTCCACATTGAGGTCCAAGATTGAAAATTCAAAAGGTCCTCAGTCCAAAATTGAAATTCCACAGGTCCTTGGTCCAGTATTGAAAATTCCACAGGTTCTTTGTCCAGTATTAAAAATTCCACAGATCCTCAGTCCAAAATTGAAAATTCCACAGGTCATAAATCCAAGATTGAAAATTCCACAGGTCCTCAGTCCAGGTTTGAAAATTCCACATGTCCTTGGTCCAGTATTGAAAATTCTACAGGTCATAAATCCAAGATTGTAAATTCCACAGGTCCTAGGTTCAAAATTGAAAATTCCACAGGTTCTAAGTCCAAGATTAAAATTCCATAGGCCCTAAGTTCAAGATTAAAATTCCATAGGTGGAGACCACCATATTTTGACCTTGTACCTTTTGAAAATTTCAAAGTGTCAGTTCTGTGGCCAAGTACTCAGCATTTGGAAAAAATAGATTAGAAGGTCTTTAAATCAATTGAACATGTCACTGTTGTAGTCATAGCATGATAAAGAACTCATAATCATCAGTTCACTTCATAGGAATACGTTTTTGCAAATTCATCTCAAGCTTATGATGTCTTGATAAAAATGAAACCATCTTGACTTAAATCTTCATTGAGACACAATCTTTTTATTATAATTCATGCTGCAAATTTTTTTCTGTTCGTTGCTATGGTATTAAATATTTCTGGTTTTAAAGGCCCTTGTAATTGTGTTTTTAAAATTTTAGATCTCGCTTTGTTTTGAACACAAATGGCATGTGAATACTTGCTGTGATTTCAAATTTTTACAGTAAAACCCAGTTTCAATACCCCTTTGTTATGCCCTTCAATTACTTTGCGCCTCACTTTTTGCCAGAGTATTTTGAAGTCCCAAAGTATTTTTCTGGTGTGTTTTCTTTGTAAGCTTCTCTGAAATTATTACCAAACTCTTTGTAACCCTAAAGTAGGATTAAACAATGGTGGCAACAATTTGGGGTAATAATTTAAATATTTCTATATAAATTATATTGGAGTTGAGTTGGCAAGCCTTTTAATAGTTAGTCTGTAACTTAAGAAGTCTCTTGAAATTTGAAATTACTAAATAAATAAAAACTGTAACTGGCTTGATCAAGGTTGGGGTAAGCTCTCTTTATTTCTGCACATAACCTAAGGTTACAATTTTTTAAGTATGGCTTTTTAAACTGTTCAATTAACAACTGTCTATTTACTAAAATTAATTAACTTTCAGTTTTTATAAGTTGAGTGAAATGACAGGACCTTATATTTCTATACACCATTACATGGGGTAAAAACCAACCATTTCAAAAACATTAATGAAAGAGTATTCTGTTTCATTTGACTTAAAACAAATAGCATAATTAGAATTTTATTGCCAATTATTATACAAATATGGAAGTTGCATTGTTTCATTTTGACTCTTGTATGCAACTGACTTTCTGTAAATCGTGAAATTTTGGCAGTTAATTTATGGGAAAAACGACATTTCTAGCTATTCACATAGTTTTATTTTGGCATTGTCATTGGTAATCAGTAATACACGAGTTAAATTCAGTATTTGTGAAAGTTTCTATTTTCACATTCTGTTACACTTGCGAAGTTATACAAAAATGACATGAATCTGAATATTGCCTGACTTGGAAAATGTTCATCGTGTTGTAAGAAATTTAAAGATGTGTACCGTATGTTATGTTAATTTGCAAAAAATTACATGGCACTTTTGTTACCAAAATAAAAATTCAAACTGAATCAGTTTTCTTAATTTGGATTGAATAAAACTGTATAACTATATAAATGAATACAAATTGATAATAACAGCTTTCAATTTTGTTTATTTTTTAGTTTGTTTATATCTTTCTTTTTGTTTTATATTATTAGTTAGTTTTCTGTTTGTTTTTTCCTTGACTTGTTACCTCAGTGACGGACGTGAAATTACGAGAAACGCCAACAGAACCAGAAGCTAAAGAAGGCGGATGTGCTTGCTAAAAAACTCTTATAATCGCCATGACGATGTACTACAGAAAATGTCCGTCTTACTTAGTTACCATTAAATACAACCTCCTGACGTCGATGTCGTGAATGTGGCATGCATAATTCGCACAGTGTATATATATCGCCGCTAAATGTCATGAATGCATGAAATGCAACAAATTGGAACATTTCTCTATGCATGCAAAAATTTTTAAATCAAATATTGGACTTGAAAAGCAAGTGGACTTAAATCATTGAACAATGTAGACACAAGCTTGAATAATTATGTGATGAATAAATTGTGATACAGAAGTTATTATTGTGATAAAGTGAAGACTCCAATAAATGTTTTGTTACCATGGTTAAATATGGCTACCATGGTCACCATTGCTGCATATGGTCACCATGGTTACATATATAAAAAAGCTTTGAAGACTGTTGTCCTTAATTTTTTTTTGTTACATGGTTACCATGGTTACATTTATCATAAAAAAGCTTATGGATTCATTTTAGTGCTGTTTATTCATTATGGATAAATGTGAAACAGATCTGTCTGAAGTACTGACGGCCTCATGGATTTAAGTTCATCATGGTCAAACTGAGGCTTTTGAGTTTGCTGTATGAATGGACAAGTTACAAGACTTTTAGTCATATTGAATATTACTTTCAAACTTTTGTGTAACCCTTTGCAGTTTGTCAAGACTTGTGTAGACCATGTTTTAACTGCTGATACTTCATCAGGTGTTTAATCCCAATTATCCCATAGTCGAAAGAGGCATAAATAAAAAATTTGGTTGTCATAGCAACAGAATTTTAACTTTGAAGTCTAAGCTGTAATTAACCTACTGTACTGTAGATACAAAATTTCACACTGTTATTGCAGAAACATAATTGTTTTGTCAGGCCTGGTGACTAGTCACCATAAGTTGTTCTTAAAGCCGACTTGAGTTTAACTTGTCATAAAATGAGACTATTTGGGCAATGGCCTGGTTTACTGTTGATGTGACAAAAGGTTAAAAATGTTGATTAAAGTCAGTTTAAAACTAGTAAAGTTATACCGTATGGTTATTATATCTCCTATTAGATATCCCGAAATCAAAATTTCTTGTGATATTTGTTTTTTTTTTCTTGTGAAATTTGTTCCATAAATCTAACCCTTACATATGGGTAATATTTTGTGGAATAAGCCTAATATGGAATAATATTTATTCTGCCAGATAGATATACACCCTTCTTGACATATTTTCACTGTTTTAGTTATCTAATTCCATAGAATTCTTATCTGTAATAGAGATTGGATGTTTTGAACAAGTTACAGTAGATTTTGTGCCAAATTATGCCATGAATATTGATCAAACTGCAAAGGGTTAAAGTTGGAAACACTCTTGTTTTATTTGTTCGTCACAATCCTTGGTTCTATTATATGGTCATCACATCATTTAAGTTTTTGTTAAAATGGCCATATTTGACTGGTAGTTTCCATTGAACAAGATCAAAGGTCTTCCATTAATTGTTATTTTCCCACCTTTGACTTTCTTGACTTATTTCCGTCTCTCCGCGGGGTGAATCATGCTATTTACAAGTCCTCTCCATTTGTCCTTGCTGTCACTAATTTGGTCGCCTCAGTTGAAGAATTGTACCCAGCTTTTTAGCTCTCTTTCGATGGTTTTTATCCAAGTCTTTTTTTGTTGTCCTCGTTTCCTTTCCTCTCTGGTGTCCAGGTAAGTGCCAGTTTTGCGTACCTGCTGTACCTCAAAGCAGGGCCCAGCCATTTCCACCTTCTTATGATTATGGTGCTGATCATTTCTGCTTCAGCTCACGTTCTTACTTCTTTTTTCCACCTTTAAATACCGGTAAATGGAAGAGTCTTGTCTTTCATTGTAAAACTACCAGTCGAATATGGCCAATATTGCATTTTAAACTTGTTTTGTTAAGATTTATATATAAGTTTAGTTTCTGAATATTTATTTGTTGAATGTTACACGTAACAAGGAATAATAAGCATGCATATGAGTTATATGTTTATTTTTTGTTTGTGTTTACACGTACACCTGTGTATTTTTTGTTTGTGTTTACATGTACACCTGTGTATTTGCTGCATATGAGTATAATTTGTTTTTCCGTTTTTGTGTAATTTAGTGGTTTATCAGCATACTATGTGATATCCTTAATCAATTCTTGGTCTCCATTAATGTAAAATTGTTTATAGCCTAATTTCCAAATTTTATGAGAATATATACAATGTATATAGTCTTCTGAATTTTTTTTTTCAAATTTATTAAAATACGTTACTCTTTGAAAAGTATTTCTCTTAAATTACAACATGTAGTAGCCAATGGCAACTTTAGCTACCAGACATGAAAACAAAACTAATGCATTTGTAGAGCTATTGTTTCCAATAGACATTATGGGAGGCACTTATGTGGCATATTTCAGAAAATGTGTCTGTTTCGTTTTCTTGGGAACACACAATGTTATATCTACACAGGTATTATGGGTAATATCACATGGTATTCAGGTGAACTATGATGTTTTTTTGTTATGCTTAACTATATATATTGTCTCCTTTATCCTGTTTAATAAATGAGTGGTCTGAAAAAGTCAAAAATCAAAATTTATAAGCTTACCAGATTCTAATTTTCCAAAACTATGAAGCACTATTTCACAAAAGTTGGTGCAAAGTATCAACAAAGATAGGAGATACACAAATCGTTAACCCGAGTTTGTTTGCTCATTTCGAGTTATGGCCCTTTGAACATGGATCCTTAATTCACTGAATTTGCTTGTTTGCTATGTTTTTTTGTCATTAGTGTTTTCTGTTGGATTGTTTTGTTATGTGTACACGTTATCTTTAGTGTTTCAGATTAAGATTCTATGTTTTCACTATTGCTACATTTTCGTTTGTTATTGTGCCATGTTTTCATCACAGATCGCCACATTTTTCATTTCTTCTCCCTCCTACTTACTACAATGATACATAGTTTCTGTAAATCCTGATCGGGCATTTAGGACTGTTATCAGCATCTTGCTTCATAATGAAGAGGTCCAGGGCTTTCCAACAAAGGGGTTTATATCTTGAATTATCTATTAGCCTCTTGTCATGGGTATTGCAGTATTTTCTGCTTAACCTCTACCCCATAATAATGGTATGATATTATGTTTAATTATCAAAACTGTTATGTGAAAGTGAAAATGTGTGCTGCTAACCTCATCTCACTTCACCCATAGTCATATAAGCTTTGCTAGCAACCTTTAGATATGGTGTTGCCCTGTTGTCATAGTGATTTCAAAATATATGTATATAAGTCTGGTGGTATGTAGTGTATATATTTGAAGTGGTCCGCAGTTTTGGTTTGACGCTCACTGGCACAAAGTGCAAAAGAGCTGCTGTCATCATACCTCTGACATCTGTCAGTGTCCAATGATATGGTGGATCCCTCTTTATTAAAATGATGTTTTCATGCAGGCAAGGTATCAGTGCTGCCCTCTATTGCATTTTATATACAGCAATATGTATACTTGTAAGTGAATGTTATTAATTATCACGCATTTATCCCACCAGTTCAAAGAATTATAATTCCAATTCTCATTTGTTAAAAGGATTTTGATTGGTCAGATTTTTCTATTATGTTTGCATTAATGGATTGGCTCTTGGTGACATCATCTTATTATGAATGATGTACAGAGGCAATTGAATTCCTACGCCAAAGTGTTGCTATTTATACTTGCTATGGCTATATTTTTGTTTAAATTGTTGATTTCTTGTTGAAAAAGTTCTGAAAATTGAATTGTCAGATATGAAATAAATTTTTCATTTTGTTATGTGTTATGGAAATAACTTCCATATAAAAAAAAAAACCAATTTAATTCCTATAATTATTAATGTTTTATCAGTTCCCCAATCCGTATACCCGGTACTGCAAATAGGTCATGTATCTCCATCTCTCTTTCTATCCTTTTTTCTTTCTTTCTTCATGTGACAGATCTTTGTTGTTTAAAATGCTATAAAGAATACATTTACATAAAAAATCAGAATAATTTAAAAACATAAAATGGAATTATTGCACAACCCTTTTAACTGGTACCCTTTTACTACCAGTTCTACACATATCTCTCCCTCTCTCTCTCTCTCTCACTCTTCATGGTAGATTTGTGTTGGTTAAAAACCTGTATATAACCCTCTATATAAAAATTGGTAGAAGTATTTTAAAAACACACAGTTATGAAATAACTTTTACAAAAATAGTCTTAAATGCTCCTAGTGTTTATACTATACTTATATCTAGCGGCTACCAGTAATCTGAATTTTGTACAAATTTAATTATTTTGATTAATTATCAGGCCCGAGCAAGAAAGTCAGTAGTACACCATGTACTATTACAGTTGGGGTATATCACACAAATTTAACAATCCCCAATATAGAAATCACAGTTTTAACCCTAAAAATGTGAAAATCGAATTAAGAAATCACAGTTTAAGCCTAAAAATGCTAAAAACAAATTTAAAAATCACAGTTTTAACCCTAAAGATGTGAAAATCAATTATAAAAATCAGTTTTATGGGAAGATCAAACATAAAACATACCAGTGTGTGTTCAAATCACAATCCTAAAATCAATGTAAAAATATTGAAAAGCAGCAAATTTTAGAGTAAGTCTTCTAAGATTGAGCAATTTTAGTGAAAAAAAAAATTATGAATGTCTTCATTTAAAGATCACCATTAGGACATGAAGGATTAATATCCCCCTTAAATGCTACCCCACTGTTTGCCCTAACATTCATTTAGTTTTCATGTTCTCTTGCTTAAGGTTCATATACATACCGGTACATGCCATGTATATATACATATAAAATTGTGGGCGAAATCATCTTATAGAACAAATATTACATGTAAACTTGTATTGTGTACGACTTGTTAATGTCTGTGGTATTTACTATGCAGTTTATCAATTAATTTATTCAAATAAAATGGATTAAAATACTTTACAAGTCTTTTGTTTTAGCTGAGAGAGAGAGAGAGAGAGAGAGAGAGAGTTGTAAGTCTTGTGTTATAGCTCAGAGAAAGTTGTAAGTCTTGTGGTTTTAGCTGAGAGAGAGAGAGAGAGAGAGAGAGATGTTTGCTTGTAATATAAAAAATACATATACTTGTATTAATTTTACAGAATTAATTAATTTATCAGCCCAGTAGGTCAAATTACATATTATACCAGTGTAAATTTTACACACTAGATGGCCATTTCAGAGTACAATTTCTCACCAGTGGTGTTTGGACCAAAATTTGGAAAACAAAATATTTTGCAAGGGGTTGAAAAAATATCCAAAACAACGAAATATATTTAACAAAATTTAGCTAAGGAAATACATATACTGTGCATGAGGTAGCAGGTTGCTGGACAACTCGTACCCAAGACAACTTGTACCCAAACCCTGATACCAGGTAGCATACCTTAATTTTTAAAGATTTTAGATTTTAAATTTGTGTTCTTAGTTTTTGCTAATAATCTCCATTGTGAAATTACGGAGATTGTGTTAATGTCAATTAGGTATTCCTATAAAAGTGCAGAAACTATGTTTAATAAAAGTACAGAGAGTAGGGTGATCCTATAAAAATGCAGAAACTACATGTAGTAAAAGTACAGATAGCTTGTATGTTACACCCCTGTGTGTAGCAACTACATGCAGTAAAAGTACAGAGCTCATACCATACCCCTTGGGTGGATGTTGACATGTAAATGGTTTTTGGTAGACTATATGTGTAAGTAACAGATCATGGTCTGCTCCTTCAAATTCTCTTTGTATTATGAAGTCAACAATTTTTGGTTGTTCCAATATTTGTTTGCATGTATGCCCTTACCCCTTTTGTCTGACACAGTAATCACAAAACCACCATTTTTTAAACACATGGACAACCATAAAATTGGACACAGCATGTAAAACCCCAAAACCACATATTTTCCTTGGTGGTCAAGAGGTTTAAAGAACTGGCTTGCAGATTATAGCCCCTCTCACCGCCTGGGTTCAAATGGATGGACGGATCCAAGGGTGAGAAAGTGTGTCAGTTAGCTTATTGAGGGGCATTTTTCTCCAGGCACTCTGGTTTTCTCAAATATCTATAAACTAACAAGATTGTTCAGATTAGTAAGAGAAAGAATCAAAACAGGTATTTTCAGTGTTTGTACTTTTGAGATTGACCTCAACGTACACATCCTGAAAATGCCCCAGTTTTGATTCATTCTCTAATTAACAAAGCTGTCAGTTCAATGATGTATACTTTAAGTTTGACAACTTACCAGTTTATTTTAACGGTTAATTTTGACATTTTCTCAGCAGGTGGTGTTCATTCTTAATTTCTTAAACTATTTTTGACAAAATTGTGAAAAGCAGCATTTTTCTAATTTTCTGGTTTGAATCATGTTTGATATTCAATCTAAATAAATTAGTTATCTTTGTGGATTGTCCAAACTTATTTTTATGACTAAGTTGAAAATATTTAGCAATATAATATTGATAAAAATAAATATACAGTAGAACTTCGATATCTCGAATACCACGGATAACTCGAAGTCATTATTTTGTCCCGACCGGTTTTCTATATAAACTATATAAATGCAACTTCGATAACTCAAATTCTTATAATTCGAATACCCCCGATAACTCGAAGTAATGTTAAGGTGCAAAATTAAAAATTGTATAACAAACACCTTCTAAAACTCGAAATATTTAAGAATGAGTGATCAATAAAACGATCGCGACCAATGAAATCACAGAAATTAATCGGTTATGGGCTACAGGCTTCCGTATAATCCGATTAATGAGAGGAGTAGTGTTACAGTTAAAGGTTCTGCTACTGTATTAATTAGTATCAATTAAAGGATTAGTACTCTGTGCCGTAAGGGGCGATGAAGTGTAACCGTGTACCCCCTTAGTTGAAGCCAAGTTTTTTTGCCGCTGGAGATAACATTAAAATTTCCTGTGATTTATTCAAGCTTGATTTTAATAACCGAGACGTGGTAAGCACACTACGGTAATGTTACAATTTCTATAAAATGTGCCTCTTGTCTTGCAGTTGTATTATAATCATAAAAATTATGATTATTACATAGAATGTACATGGATATTTGTATCTGATTCAGTTCTTTGAATGCATTATGATCATGTTTTGGTAATACACATTTTGTGTCGCCATGAGTCCTTATAAAACATCATTTTTAAATTGATTATATTTCGTTTATTATTACATATATTTATGTAATGCATATGACACTAGTGTATCGGTAAACAGTTTAATACCATGTAACATTTCTCGCATGAAAATGAAAGTCTACATTGAGACGTCATTCTTCAACTTCGAAAACTCGAACACCCCGATAACTCGAAGTCATCATCGAAGTCCCATGCACTTCGAGTTATCGAAGTTCTACTGTATCTTGTAAATTTTTATAAACCAATTTGTGGAAACAAGATGTTTTATGTTAGTTGTCCGTCTGTCTGGCCTACTCCTTCAACAACCATTTAAGACAATTTTGCTTAGCTAAATACATGTACTGCCAAACCTGTCTATAAAGGCCACCCAAGGGAACCAGTAATAGTGGAGTGTTTACTCCATTTTTTCTGCCAGTATGTTTTGTCCACCACTTTTTTCAAAAACTATTTAACAGGTCTTTTTATAAAACTTCACAGGTTGAGGGTACCGGCTATTCACATTTAAACCACATTCGTAGTTGGCAATTTCGGGGAGACACTTTTGAAATGGCATCCCATTGTTCAGTTATAACTTGTTTCATTTGTAATGAAGTATATCAGCATGTTATCATTTTGTTGAGCAATATTTGACCTTGACCTTGATCAGATATAGAGCTAAAACCGAAGGAATCGTCGCTGGATTCTGCTGAACAAGAAAGTCCAAGCTGTTCATGTTGATTGTGATGAATGTACTTAAAGAGTTCTAAAGAACATGTAACTGTGATCATTTAAAATCTTCAGTTTTAAGCTTTACAGTGGAATCTGTGAAAAACAAAACTCTAAGGAAACCCTAAAAAAACATCAAAGTAACCCTTAAGTCCGAAAGGTATTCAGTTTAGACTGTTGTGATCATTTCAAATCTTCAGTTTTAGGCTACATGTATAATTCGGTAGAGCCTGTAAAAATGGAACTCTGAGGAAACCAAAATCAACAAAACCAATGTAATCTTCAGTCTGGAAAGTGTTCGGTTCAAACAAGTGTGAACGTTTCAAGTACTCAGTTTTAAGCTATACAGTGGAACCTTTGAAAAATGAAAATCCAGACAAAACCAAAATTTAAAACTCAACGTAATCTTCCGTCTAGAATGTGTTCAGTTTAGACAGGTTCAACTGTTTTGTAATTACATGCTCTAACTTATTTAATATTTTGTGTTAAGAGTTTATTGAGATGCTTGTCTTGGATGGAAACAGTAGATAGCAGTCTTCACATGCTCTAACAATGTATATTTACATTTGTGATGTTTTAATGTATTAAACTTTGTTTAAGACCATATGGCAGTTATAGGAGCATTAATGCCATTGCTAATGTGACGTCGCTCATCTCTTTCTTGCAGCTATACGCGTGACGTCATTGGTTGGCTGTTCCAGCTATTGGAAATACATGTGGTACAGAACAGTGTTTTAAAGTTGTTTTAGGATTAAAATACCAAAATAAGATTTTCAAAAAATGGGAAATGTAAACTGTCTAGAAATGGCGTTTATAGTGCTATAACTTCCATTGTCGTGCAAAGCAAACTAATCATAATGCGCTAACGCGCATTCAGTTTTTATGGTTTGCATGGCAATGGCAGTTAAAGCACTATAAATGCCATTTCTAGACAGTTCAATGGTTAAATTAAGTGAGAATCAACAGTGTGTCATGTAATGCCTACTTATTTTTGTATCTACTATTTATAAGACATATAAGATAAAATCATAGCATTATCTCCGACTGACATCAGTTCTATGGGATAATGTGAACTTTTCCTATTCCATATCTTTCCACAACAAACATTAATGGGTTACTGTTAAGTATCAAATGACATACATCTTTTTTACAATTTTTTTAGACAGAAAAAAATCAAATCCTAAAAATTAACTTAATACCCTGAAAATATATTGCAAGTTACCCTCTTTTATGTACTTATAAAATGTGAAAATGGAATCGATTACGATACTAAATGACAAAAATATCACATCTTGGAAAGAAATTGCAAAAAATTCGAGACAGATTTTTATTCATACACATATTTGCAAAAAAGGGTGTGTGAAACAAATTTTTTGCAATAACTACAAATCACATCATGAAAAAAAAAATGAAAAAAATTTCAAGCTGCAAATTTGCGAAAAAAGGATGTTGCAAATTTCAAGTGATTGACAGTATTTTTCATGTGGATAAAGTTTTGCTTGTTTTAAATGTGTTAAACACATTTGTTTTATTGCAGTCATGTTTTCATTGTCAGTGCCATTGTCTGTAATTGGTGCAAACGTCTTGGTAAAAGTATTTTCAAACCCGTTTTTCCATACTATGTGATAGTGAAACTAGATTCATCATTGAACATACCACAGACATGTCTTGTGAAACATTTGCGGTGTGAATGACGCACATCTGTAATATTTTATCTTTTATCATAATAACAAGTGTTTAGCTTGTAATATATTCTTTGATCAAACATAAAATTTTAATCTTTTAAATTTTTTATGCCTTGTGATGTAATTTATCAAAATTGACTTATCTTGGGCCAATATCTTCATACAGCTGCCTGTGATGTTGTCCTACCTATATATATATATAGAAGGCCATTTGTGCTTACTGTCAAACATAAAAATGTTTTAAAAATTTTATCAATTACACATGGGTGTATGTGAAATTTGAATTTGTGTTGAGTAAAGAGATTATTTATTGTATGCTCGATTTCATGATACTCACATTTCTAATGACTTATATTTATTATTTTATGTTAATCAATGTCAGTGACTTTTTTCACAACACTGTTAATTAAATATTAATGATTCATTACAACAGTGTTACAATGTTTTAATGGTGTTACACCAGTGTTTCATCTCAAAACATTGTGTTACACTAATGTTTTGATCAGTGCCACATCATGTTTTATCACAACACTGTTCAGGGTTACCCAAATGTTTGAACTGTGTTCCACCAGTGTTTCATCACAACACAGGTCAGTGTTACACTAATGTTTGATCAGTGTCACTGTTGTTTCATCTCAGCACTGCTCACAAAATTATTACCCAAATATTTGATGAGTGTAGACCTAAATTTTTTATCAAAACAATGATCAAATGATACAAATCTTTGATCAGTGTTACACCAATGTTTGAACAGAGTTACACCAACGTTTGATCACCAATGTTTGATCAGTGTTACACTAATGTTTGATCAGTGTTACACCAATGTTTGATCAGAGTTACACCAATGTGTGATCAGTGTTACACCAATGTTTGAATCAGTGTTACACCAATGTTTGATCAGTGTTACAACAATGTTTGATCGGTGTTACACTAACGTTTAATGATGTAATATAGCTGTTAAACAGCAAACACCACATAAACATGTATGTGCTTTTAGTTTGTGGATTTTACAGTATTTGTATAATTGTGCAATGTTCAAGAAATGTGCAATATTTTATCTCATGTCTACCAAGTAATTAATCCTAGTCATTATAGTTTAATTGTAGAAATCAAACAAGCTGTAATATGCTACTAGTCATAAAATATACCTCAGAATGATGGTTGAGGCTTGTAGGGTGACTTGGTAGTCAGTGGAGTGCTTGCATATTATTGGGAGAATCTCAATTTTGGACCCTTTCCAGTTACATTTGAGACTTGGCTGACCTCATAGGTAGCAGACTAGCAGGTTTGCACAGGGACAGATCTTTTTGATTTTGTCAACAAATAGATGGGAAGCTCAGTCATTAGTGAGGTCTGGTGTTAGAGTACCAGTTTGGTCCCTTTCATTGTGAATGGCTTTGTTGAGGTTTGTGTATCTATACATAGTGTAAATATAATGACCATTCTTTAAGTCATTCCATTACTAAACTCTGTCAGGATCTGCATATTAACAAGGGAAATGTCTTATGTGCACTTCACCTAGTGCTGCATTATGGAGCCTCAAAAAAGTCTAATCCTTTCATTTTTCAAATATGTCAGAAAGCTTTGATGTAATTTTCAATGTACAAATGTATCTGCAATACTGTAATTTATATTTGCAGAATTTAACTGTCTTTTAACAGTTATCTCCCGACAATTGGCTAGGAAGTAGGTATAATAATGGCGTCCCTTCATTTTTAATGTGTGTGGAAAGCTTTGGTGTACTTTTTAATCTATCCACAATACTGTAATTTATATTTGCAGAATTAAACTGTCTTCTGACAATTATTATCTCCCCTGACAAATGGCTAGGGAGTAGGCCCTTCATTTTTAATGTGTGAAGGAAAGCTTTGGTGTAATTTTAATCTATCTACAATACTGTAATTTATGTTTACAGTTATCAGAATCATAAAACTGCCTCCTCAGTCCTGAGTAATTATCTCTCAAACAATGAACAGGGGGTAAGGGGGATACAGTAATGGATTCCTTTCATTTTTTAACGTGATGTGTGTCAGGAAGCTTTTACATGTTTGTAATTTATAATATACAGTGCTCCCTCATTTTATTGCCCCTCATTATATCGCAACCCTCACTTATCGCCAAGAATTTTGTCTGTCCCATTTTCCTTCTATGTATTTTCCCTCTTTGTAATGCCATATATAACTATCACCATCCGCCACATGCTTTCAGGTACAAAAGTCAACATTCCCTCTTTTGTATGGCCAAAATTTTACAGTTATTATTGTTCTCCAGGTAGTCTTCTACATTTTGGTAATTAAATAATTAGTGTTAGATCACCAATGTTATCGTATTAACATGGATTGTTACAATGATCAGTTAACTTCAATCAAACTTTTATGTTGAACTGTTTTCTATTTATTATAATAATTAAATCAACTCTTGGTGCATATGAAGAAGTCCCTCTCATATTAATACAAGTATTTTCATACATGTTTGTATACAAGTTACAACTTCGGGTTTTCCTTCCTTAGCTTTATCGCCACCCTTTTTATACCTCCAAATTTCCCATTGTACAAAAGGTGGCATTATAAGGAGGAAGCACTGTAACATAATTTATATTTGCAGTTACCGGAACTATAAAACTGCTCCCCTGACAGTAATTGTCTCCCCTGACAATCGGCATGGGAGGAGATACAGTATACATGTATTAACAGTTTTTATTCATTCTTAAACGTGAAAAGTGTGTAAAAAGCTTTGATTGATGTAATATTGATGTAACTTATTACATGTATTTATATTTGCAGTTATCAGAATCATAAACTGCCCCCTTGACAGTAATTATCTCCCCTGATAATCAGCAAGGGAGGAGGTATAATAATGGTTTCTGTTCATTCTTAAACGTGATAAGTGTGTAAAAAGCTTTGATTGATGTAATATTGATGTAACTTATTACAATGTTGACATATAATGAAAGCTGTAAGTAATAAATTACATACTCAATAATGATCAGGTGTTTGTCGTGATATTTATATGCCCATTGTAGATGGGATGTATGTCTCCACCCTGTAATTTATGTTTGTATGTCATCCACATGGCATACCGTATCTTGAGAATGCTTGCTGTAGATTGCTTCTAACATCACTTATACCACTATGGTAGCTCTGTTACAATGCGTTTGGTAACAAAAATGTGGGAGGTCATGGGTTCAAACCCTGGCTGGGTCTGACCAAGACTTGAAAATAGGTAGCGACTGGTCTTTTGTCAAGCACTCGGCATTTAGAAATGAAAGTCACATGGTCCTTTGAAAGAGACTGATGTCCCATGTCATGGCAGCGGTAGCACTTACAGTAAACATTCAGCAACTTCACCTACAGCTGATGATGTCTTGATATAAGTGAAATGGTCTTGACTGGGACATAAAACCCCCATTAAATTAATCTAACTTTACTTAAGTTTTTATCAAAACCTATACTATAAATATATATATATTGTTTAATATTGAAAAGATAGCTGTGCATAGTCATATGTTCCTGTAAGAAAATGGAATTAATGCTAACTGTTGTTACAGGAAGCAATCAGCAACATTGATTACACATGTCAAAGTTAAGTAAATAATACTACTGGTAAATATGGTCTTAGTTCCTACCTACAAAAATTGATAAATAAAAAAAAACCAACAAAAAATCATAGTAAAAATCAATTACTGTTTTTTAATCAACATGAAGAATACAACAATATAAATAGCACCTATAAATTAATATACCGGTAGTCCGTCCACAGTATTGTGGCAATGCTGAATGTACGTCCACAGTATTGTGGTGGCAAGACTGTCTCATGGAACTCTTTAATTGGTGTGAACATAAAACGTATAAAATATCCAGTACTAAAAAGTGAGCATGAAATCCAAAGAGGCAAAAAAAATATAAATAAATAAATAAATAAATAAAAAAAATACATGTATGATTGTCTATTTCATTCGCTTAAAAATGTGACTGTAAAAAGTCAACTCACTAATATTAACTCTGCCAAAAATCTGATGGACAGACTATAAATATAAAATTGATCACAGTATAATTCATAACAACCATATTCATTTGTATACTAGTATATGCCTGGTGCATGAATATCTTAAACTTCATTTGACTAGGTCATGGATTGGCTACTGCTAGAACACATGGATTTCTCCTCCAACTCAGTATAATTTAGTAACAAAATGTTTTTGTTTTAATATACCCATGTCTATATTAAAATTCTTTTGATTGGCTACAAGAACACACGGTAAAAATATTTATGAGGTACAATGTATCATAAATAAGTCAACTTTTGATAAAATTATTGTTAAAACTGACTAGCTTTGGGAATCTTATCTGCACATTTGTAAAAGTCACTATCTTTATGTTACCCTATTTCATACTAACTAAAATATTCCATCAAAATTACAAAAAAATTAAGAAAATGAAACCCTGAATCATGTAACTGCCCCTTAAAGCATCAATGTTGTTTTTCTTCATATCATTCTCATCAGAGCAGCTGGCTAAACTATTCCATCAAAATAATTAGAAATTAAGCCATCAATTCTTGAATCGAACATCTGCCCCATACAGCATGGATGTTCTTTTTTTCACACCATTGTCTGCAGAGCCGCTGAATAAAATATTCTGTCATTCATATGAAATTTAGCCAATCAAATCCTGAATAAATCAAATAACTGTGTCTTACAGCATCAATGTTGTTCTTTTCTTTTTCACACCTCAACAGAGCAGCTGGCTAAAATATTTTGTCAATCATAAAATATTTCCAATCAAATCCTGAATAAAATAACTGCCCCTTACATCATTAACAATTTTCTTTTTCTCGCCATTGTCAACAGAGCAGCTCACCAAAATATTCCAGAAATCCAGTAATAAAATATTGCTAACAATCCAAACAGTAATGCTACTACTGCCATTCCCCCATAATGCATCAGTTCTGTTAAGGGTACTTTTTTCACCTGGGCCGCAGCTCCTGACCATTTGTTAGGACCCTGAAGTCTCCACTGGGCAGCACCACATGATCCCAATAATAATCTGCAAATTTAAAACAAAAAAGTGTATGGATTCATGGTATTTAACACCCCAAATCAAGATTTTTCACTTTTATTGAGTTCTGGAATGAGAGAATACTGAAATGCCTGGAGAAAACCACTAACAACAGAAGTAGGGATATTTCATGTTGGTTCATTTCTAAAGATTCTAAATAACATATATAAATTAGAAAGGTTTTGCAAGGAACAAGTCCCAAAGAATTCTATATATCCTAATTCAACTGGTAAAATGGAAATATGGCTCTTAATAGAGTTGAATAATGGTGTTTCACAACCCAGTCAAAAATATTTCACTTATATCAAGATGTCACCAACTATAGGCAAAGGTGCAGAAATTTTGAATGTGTGTTGCACTAATGGCATTATACAACAGGGTTCTTAATCCTACCATGCCTACTGTGCCAATGGACCTCGTTTAAGTTCCTATCTGAAAGAACCATTACTTTCATTTCATTATACCGAGTGCTTGGTGAAAAAGTCACTACTTACTATTCAAGTCTTAAGTTGGACCCAGTCAAAGTTCAAACCCACAACCTCCCACTTACAGAGTGAGCACTCTACCAACTGAGCTACCGCAGTGGTCGGCTCTTAATGGGATAATGGAAACAGAACATGGATCTTTACATTTATCATTTTTAAACAAGAGGCCCATGGGCCTTAACGCTCACCTGAGGAAGAGAACATATCTTATGCAGAGGTTCAATGGCCAATGACATTTAAAAAAGAGAATATCAAAATTTTCAGCAGTAAGGGCCAATAATATGCAAGTATTTTTGCAAGTTAATTATAATAATTATTATATAAGTATGCTATATATAACATATTTAAAGTCAAGCTACAATATATTATTTATAAACAGCTAAAACATCTGTATATTAAAATGTGCATTAGGCCAATACCTACAATATTCCAATATACATGCCTATACAAAGAGTTTATAGTTTTTGAGATAATTAACCATTTAAGTATTCGTTTGAATCTATGACCTTGACCTTTGAACCTATGACCTTCATTCATATATCAAAATGATTGTTGTGCAAATGCCTACAATATTCTAATATACATGCCTATACAAAAAGTTTATAGTTTTTGAGATAATTAACCATTTAAGTATTCATTTGCATCTATGACCTTGACCTTTAAACCTATGACCTTCATTCATATATCAAAATGATCATTGTGCAAATGCCTACAATATTCTAATATACATGCCTATACAAAAAGTTTATAGTTTCTGAGATAATTAACCATTTAAGTATTAGTTTGCATCTATGACCTTGACCTTTGAACCTATGAACTTCATTCATATATCAAAATGATCATTGTGCAAATGCCTACAATATTCTAATATACATGCCTATACAAAAAGTTTATAGTTTTTTAGATAATTAACCATTTAAATATTTGTTCGCAGCTATGACCTTGCCTTTTGAACCTATGACCTTCATTCATATATCAAAAAGATCGTTGGGCCAATACCTACAATATTCCAATATACATGCCTATACAAAAAGTTTATAGTTTTTGAGATAGTTAATCATTTAAGTATTCGTTCAATTCTATGACCTTGACCTTTGAACCTATGACCTTCATTCATATATCAAAATGATCATTAGGCCAATACCTACAATACTCCAATATACATGCCTATACAAAAAGTTTATAGTTTTTGAGATAATTAACCATTTCAGTACTTGTTTACATCTGTGACCTTGACCTTTGAACCCATGACCTTTATTCATATATCAAAATGACCATTGTGCCATTACCTACAATATTCTGATATACATGCCCATACAAAAAATCTATAGTTTTGCAGATAATTAACTATTTTGGTATTCTTGGACATCTGTGACCTTGACCTTTGAACCCATGACCCTGATCTATGTATCAAAATGATCGTCATGTCAATACCTACAAATAACTGAAAATCCTACGCCATTATCACAAGAAATGTTAAAAAAATAGCATTTTTTATCAAAGGTCAAAAACTAGGACATGACCTTGACCTTCGACCTTGACATCAATTGGAAGAAAATTGCAAGACAAGATCAACAGTGAAAACTCCATACAATTATCTTCAGCCGTTATGAAGTTATAACAATAAATGTCTCATTTTAAAAATTACATAATTTTACGCAAAAAACGCGCAACCTATTTTTCGTCTAATTTTCATGAAAAACACAATTTTGATGTTCCCAGGTATGCTGAATCCAAATATCCAATTAAAATTTGCCTGCACCTTTTGGTTTCAGAGAAGAAGTTTTTTTGTCTTTTTGCTATTTTTAGTAACAGCGGCCATCTTGTTGGGCGTGGCCAAACCCCGAACACAATTTTGAAAGGCTGTTACCTAGGCATGATAATCACCAAGTTTCATCAAATATGGCCCAGTAGTTTTGGAGGAGAAGATTAAAATGTAAAGTTTATACACGACGCACGACGGACGACGGACGGTGATAGATTGCAATAGCTCATCTGAGCCTTTGGCTCAGGTGAGCTAAAAAGATTCCAAAGATTGCAAATTCCTCTGAAGCTTGGGACTAAAACTTGTATTCACAATCAGGACTTGGCATATTTTAGCATTGCTTCTACAAAAATTTAACTGATATCCATTGCAGTCGAACTTGCCTTAAAGGCCACCTCTATATCAAGGTCATCTGCTTTTAAAGACCAGTAAAACTGTATCCCGATTGTTATTTTTTCATGTTATTTGAACATGTATATAAAGGTCACCTGTCCATAAAGGCCACTTTAACTGCTTGAGCAGATTTCCTTGGATGATCTTTATAGGCAGGTTGACTGTATTATGCAAATTTATCAAGAAACTGCCACATAAAATTGTAAGTGTTTGTTGAGCCCTAAAAGATAAACCTGGTCAATATTAAATAACCCTTACCTCCAAGCTAGTGCCGGGTGTTTCAATATATCTGGTTTTGCTCCTATAAATGATGCTATTTCATCATTATATAATATCGGATCCTTCTGCATTGTGTGTCTGTCTGATCGGTAGTATTTTGAAGACATTTGGTCCTAAAAAATAAAATTCACATAGATTTAAGTAACTCTACATGCTAAATGAAAAAAATTCAGTAAAGCAGTTTTCCCCTGACACTTTGGTTTCCTCCATCAACCCAGAACTATGAGAGAAATACCAGTAATTTTGTCTATGATGTAAAATGCCATTCTAACACCACCCACAAATATTATGCAACAGAGATTTATAAGTAATTTTTAAATCTGATTTATAATCTCTTTGACACAATCCAAGGCACCACTAGGTTTGCACAGTCAATAAAGTGCTCAGTCAAGGATTCATTTTTCCAGATGCATCATACAAGTTTTTTAACATGGGTCCGAGCTGTCCTTTTGCTAAGAAACTGTCATTTAGAGACACATTTAAATGAAAACATGTAAAAAGGAATATTACATAGGATTCTCTATAAATATAAATCTCTGCAAATGCATTGGGATGTAAAACATTCACATGCACATGAGGCTCATATTCCTTGGAAATAAAACTTGTCTACCTCTTCTCTTTTATATTTTCTTTCATTTCTGATAAAGTTGGTACATATAGTTCTATTTTGTTTTTATTTTTAAGAGAGAAAAACAGCAAAAGAGAGAGAGAACCCAATTTTTTGTTCACCTCTTCCTGTTTTATAGTTTCTTTCATCTCTGATGACGTTGGTAGTGTTATATTGTTTTTACATAACTCAGCAAACCACCTAGCTTGTGTCTCGGACATTGATAAGATTCCTCCTGACGCCGGTTGTACAAAGCCGATGAACGCCAGACTGTGACCTGTCTCTGGATTAAATACATTCTTATATAACTGAAATACAGAAAATGAAAGAAACTTAGTTAGAGCCCATACACCACAATCGCCCACATTTTAGACCTAGAGTTCAAGAATTATTTCTATGAAATTTTCAAAGTGAAACAGTCTTTGAAGTGTTCATATGCATAAACTAATTAAATAATGACATTGAACAACTGCTCAACAGACGGGCTGCCTCCAGTATCTACAACCACATGGTATCCAAGAACGGTAATCATGCAATTATCGTAAGAGTTATTTCCCTTAGACCATGTCATACACTACAGTCTTCATTTCTGTAAAACTCAGCAGAGCAAAAGAAAAACATAAACTTGATCTGTAAATGATGTTGGTAGACTCACTGCACTGCTCAATAGCTGCAGGTACAGATATGCATATTAGTGGATAAATTTCCATCACTTCTTGATTTGTGTATTCTCAATGGGAACATTTGTAATAGAGTATTTGTTCAAAAGGACAGGTTTCACTGGTGATATACTTACAAACAGAATAAAGCCACTAGTGAAATATACTCTGTTTACATACATGGTTCAAAATTGCTAGAAACTTAATTTTATCTGAAACTTTTTTAAGCCAGTACAAAATTACATTTGCACATTCACAGAGATCAACACAACAAGCCTACAGAATGCACCCTGACACAGACACAGATACTTGTGAAAAAAACTTCCAGAAAAAAAAATGTACCCAGCAATGCAAATTGTGGTGAAAATTGCCATAAAAAGAGAGTACCTTGATATGATTATGGCTATTTCTATCAAGTATAGTCTGTTGTTGTTCAGATTGGATGTACCAGGCAGGCACAGATTACAGAAAAAAATTCCCCCAAAAAATAATAATACCTTAATGTAATTATGACTATAAAGTATGGTCTGTTGTATGTCAGAGGAGATGTACCCTGTAAGTGCAGATTGTAGTAAATAAATTTACATATAAAAAAGTACCTTAATGTGATTATGGCTATCAAATATGGTCTGTTGTAGGTTCGTGCTGAGATACGGGATGTCTACTTTATATCCTGTACACATTACAATAAAGTCAAACTCCGCCGACTCTCCATTCATGAAGTATACTTTACTGCCTTCTATCCTCTGTAATAGATCAAAAAGTTTTCTATAGAAATAATAAATTATAAATAATAGTTAATAACTCAACAATCAAGACTGTGTGTGGAGGTTTTATTAGTTCTAATAGTTTTGCTGGTAAAGATCCAGCGTCATCAGGATACAGTAAGACCTTCCTTAAAGGCCACCTCTATATAACGCCCTCCTGCTTTTAATGGTCAGTAAAAATTTATCCCAACTGTTCTTTATTCATATTAATTGAACCTGTATATAAGAATCACGTCCCCATAAAGACAACTTTTACTGGTTCCCTTTGGTAGACATTGTAAACTGGTTTGACTGTAGTAGGAAAGAATTAAATAATTAGCAGACTGTGTGTTGAGGTTTTATTAGATCTACTAGTTTTGTCGGTAAAGATCTGGTGTCATCAAGATACAGTCAGACCTACTTTAAAGGCCATCTCTATATAATGCCCTCCTGCTTTTAAAGTTCAGTAAAAATTTATCCCAACTGTTCTATATTCATATTATTTGAACCTGTATATAAGAATCACGTCCCCAGAAAGACAACTCTTACTGGTTCCCTTTGGTGACCTGTATAGACAGATTTGACTGTTAAAATAAAAATAGAAGAGCTAAGGTGCAAAAGTCAGTTGACTTAACATCATGTGATATCCACAGAAATAATGTAAATGTATGTAAGTTATTTTTATTAAGATAATTTAAATCCATCACTTCAGTCAATGCAATGACTAATCATAATCAGTTAAAAAAACCAGAATACAATGTATGAGTTATTTCCCTTATACCATTAAACGTTATGTGCATTTATGTACCTCGACAGTTTAATGAACATAGTTCAATGTACCCTGGCAAGTTAACTAATCACAATATGACAATTTTTTTTGAAGAGTTTTATGAGTTACTTCCCTTATACCGCTAAACTTCACATGTGTTTATATAAGAATTATGAACACAGTTCCATTTCCTTGACAGTGCTCCAAGTAGCCTAGTAAATACTCGAAATTTGCGACCAAAAATCGTATTTTGCGACTACAAATTGTCAGATGATCGCCATTATGTCAAATAATTTTTTTGAGTTTGGCTATTAAAAATTGGGAAATCCGGAAATTTTGTTCATGACCCGTCACCCAACCTGCCATCAAGAATATCCTAAAAGTGCTTGAATTAAAGCAGGTGACGTTTAAAGCGCATAACTGACTGTGATCTAATTTTGCATAATGGCAGCCAAACGGCAAAAATCACTTTTTGATTTGGGTTTTGTTACGACTTTTACTTCCTCTAAATGATCAAGTTTGATCGTCTTCTCATCGCTCCGCCTCGAAAGTTGCCCTCCGTGGTGGGACCAATCCGAGGATCTCGCTAAACCATTCAATCCGGTAGTAGCGACAGGCGCTGTGATTAGAATTTAGAAAGAATATTTATAAGGTTTGGCCACCAATAATTTTACCTGGCGACAAAAATCTTGAAATGGCTACTGAAATTTTTTGAATTATTAGCCACGTGGCTACCAGTTTTCAAAACCTGCTTGGAGCACTGCTTGACAAGTTAACCAAAGACTAAGTCAGAAATTTCTTTCTAGGGTGACAACTATATTATATACCTGTATATTTGGTACTATTGTAATATTTCTCCTCTGTATATGATGTATAAGGGTGGGGCTAACTGTAGGCTGTGTTTGTAAAGCTCGCATTTTAGGATTCAAATTCCACCTGTAAAATTAAAATTTGAAACTAATGACAAAACCATTAACTGTACATATCACACAATAGACATCAATCTATATAGGAGTATACCAGACTAAAATTACTACAGAATCAGGGATTTATCGGGGCCTTATTTAGGGCCGAAATTCGGAATACAGGAAGCTTCATCTGGGAAAATTCTGGGGGTACAAGAACAGTCAGCATGATTAAATACTTCGACTTCACAAAATAGTTGATCATTTTACCTAACTGATGACAATGCATGCTCTCGGGAATTCTTTCATATCCATGAGGAAACTGGAGAGCCTGATGAAAAACCACCGATCTGCCTCAAGTGAGATTTAAATCTAAGTGATGAGAGGCACTTTGATCCATAGACATGCACTTTCAATCACTTCGTCATTGGGGCCCCAAACTGTCCAATGGTACACAATGTCTAGAATCCATTCTTGATTAAGGTAAAAAATTATTCTATATTATATTATTTAATAAATTATTAATATACAGACCTTTCAGGATTTCCAGATACCAGTTTTATCACAGTTTCAAATATAAATGTTGCCAGTTTCCATGGTAACAAGAAAAATGCTCTACAGGCATACAAGTCAGTTGGGTGTCCAAATATATAGTTAGGTACAACCCATGCTCCTGACCTTGTACTAATGTATACAGACTTACACCTGAAACATAAAGCAAAGGACAAACTGTTAGGGTTATGTGGAAAATGAAGGGTCACACAAAATAAATGAAAATTGAATTCACCAGTATGCCAGGCAATACCCCATAAGGTATGCGTGAAACAAATATTTCAAATGGATAAATAATTGTATAAGTTGGTGCTTTCCATTAACATTGCTTTAGAAATGTCACTGTATTCTGAGCATTTCATAATTTGTAATGTGTGTGTACTTTTATGTAACATTATGAGGTATTGATAAGGAAAAACCATTAAACTATTTGTTTCCAGTACATGTATTAATTTTGCCTTAATAATTAGACCTTTTAGAAATCAATTTATGAAGGCCAATGAATCTCTGAAATTATACCATATGTTTACTTTGCTTGGTCACACAAAGTGTATTGTTACTTTGAATTAGGGTCTGAAAGGGATTAATGTACTGTGATTCTAACCCTAATTTCAACATGACTTTTATTACTTTGACCTTCAAAACATGAATGTGTTCCAAATTATGTGATTTTCCTTTGAAGCAGTATATTGACCTTCAAGATATGACCTTGACATTTACAATATGACCTTGCTTTAAAATTTGACATTGACCTTAAAAGAATGACCCTGATCTTCAAGATATAATCTTGACTTTAAAGATATGACCACGACCTTCAAGATACGCCCTTTTGCAAAGATCATAACAAATTTTTGGACCACACACATTCTGCTGATTATGCTAATCAGCCACCTATATCTAGTCCATCCTGCCATAAAAAAAGCAAAGATTTACCTTCCAACAGAAGCACAGTTAGTAGCCGCATCAACAGCACTGTTACCAATACCAACCACTAAAACTCGCTTTCCAACCATACCATTAGTTATAACATCTTTATACTTTATGCTGTGGATTATCTCCCCTGAAATTTCAATGATATAGCCAAATAAGTATTAGATCAATATACCTTTGCTTGTGTCAAAAGTACTGATATTTACATATTTAAACAAAAGATAAGGAATAATTTATATTCGATTGTTCACATTTGCCTCTCACTGCCAGGATTTGAATCCCATTGACACATATTCTTGTATGAAAAAGTTTGTTATATTATTTGCTTGCAAAAGGTCATCATTTTTCTCTGGGCACTCTGGTTTCTAAGCCATCCAAGAAGTAACTGCTTTGATATAAGTGAAAAAACTTGCCTGGATCAGATAAAACATCATTTACAACATTGACAAAAAACCTGATATCAAATAATTTTTGCCTCTGATTTTCATGTTCCTTTCACTCTCAATTCTGATTACATAAGTGCTGACCTAGCCAGCTAATGGGGGTGTTTAATATTCCTGAGCACCCGGCCTCACTTCCCTGGTGGAATTTCATATATTTAACTTAATTTGCCAGTTTTAAAGTTTTTACCTTGCTTTGGAATTGGGTATGTTTGTTTTTGATTTTTTTTGCTTTGGGTTTGTGATTTGGACATGAACTGGTATGTTTCTTTTTGATTGGTAAATTTTTATCAATATATAGATATTAATGTGTGTTTTTGCATGAGATGTTTTTATACCTTTAAATGAGTCTTGTCCTGGAAAGTGAGCCATTGTGGGTGTGGCATGATGACCTGTTGCTATAGCAACATATTTGGATAAGTATACTTCTTTGATATCAGTTACCTCCCCTGTTTTGCCATCATCTCTGACTTCATTAGCTGTGATCTTCCATCCATTATCTGAAAAGGTTTTAAATATCAAGTGAATGAGCTAATACCAGCATATCATCTGTATCAAGTTGTTCAAATCTCTGTTGACTTAATGAAATGGTTGGTGGAAATTCAAAATGTGATTAAATTTACAAAAACAATTATTATTGAGTCAATATTGACAAACAATTTTAACTTAAATTGATTCTATTGGATAATACCAATTGTATGCATTTATTTTTTAACAGAAATTTCAAAAATATAACATGTATGTCTACCTTTGGAGAAAGATACAAAATTTCACAACCCACCATTGGCACATGGTTAGGCTAATGAAGCTGATCAATATTTCATAGTGTTAGTGCAGAATGGTGTTGAAAATGATAAGTTCTTAGAATCTTGTTTTTAGAGCAAAATATCAACTTACCCCATTGATTCCACATTGGAAACAATACAGTCAAACCTGATTAGAAAGGCCACCCAAGGGAACCAGTAAAAGTGGCCTTAATGGGCAGGTGGCCATTATATACAGGTTTAAAAAAATATAAATAAAGAACAATTGGGATACAATTCTACTGGCCTTTATAAGCAGGTGGTCCTTATATAGAGGTGGCCTTTAAGGTAGGTTGGACTGTAGATCCTTACAAACCATGTGTAATGGTAGTGAATCCCATTTATAGTTCTAGCATTGATATCTGTACTTCTTGTAATTGCATTTGAAGATTGTGCAATTTTGTCTTTTATACAGAGTTGTCTAAAGCACACACTAACAAATCATAGTGTCTCTAACTGCCTAATAGTTTCAAATTCTATTCAGGATAGATGCTCAGTGTAAGAAAGTTTGTCGGTTCATTTGCCGAAGGTTGGTGGGAATATTGATGTATTCTGGTTTCCTTTAACATTCCCAAACTGTCTGCCTTTACATAACATGTATAAGTGAAAGAATCTTGACTGGGGGTGTAAAACATCATTACTCCCCTCCCCTCTTCAGTAAAGTTTTAGTAGAGTGCTCGCTCAGTAAGTGGGAGGTCAAGGGTTCGAACCCCGACTGGGTCTGACCCAAGACTTAAAAGTGGGTAGTGACTGTTCTTTCGCCAAGCACTCGGCATTACGAAATGAAAGTCACGGTTCTTTCGGATGGGAACTTAAAATAAATGAGGTCCTGTGTCTTGGTAGGCTTGGCATGATAAAGAACTCTGCTGTATAATGCTATCAGCACAACGCAAAGGCAAAATTTCTGCACCTTTGCCTATAGCTGGCGATGTCTCGATATAAGTGAAATGTTCTTGACTGGGACGTTAAACACCATTACTCACTTACTCTTCAGTAAATTATAAATAATATGAAAGAACTCAACAATCAACAGACTGCAAGTGGAGGTTTTATTTTGATTGATTAGTTTCGCCGGTGATGTCCCGGCGTCATCGGTTTACTCTTCAGTAAAGTTAAAAATTTGTTAAATTACAGTATGGATAAAGATATGAAAGTGAGATCTCCAGCACCACCTTTAAGTGAAGACTGTCAACTAACCTGTCTTTTCAAGGCACATAACTCTTCTATTGAATCTGATCAACTTGTCCAGTTCAAAATGTTTTGTGTAATCAACAATATACTTCGCCATGTCCGCATTGTGTGGGTAATCTGGGACTGAGTCTCCGAACGGAAAATCCGAAAAACAATAATTATATTTACTGACATTTCTGAAATATAGAAGAGAAGAAAAACATAATGGTACACATGTAGTGTTCAAGCAGTGGGGTCATCCTGACCCAGGCCAGGAAAAAAAACCAAGTCAATTTTCAGTGTTATGGTATTGTTTTTTTATTATTATTGTTTTGGGGCCAATGGCACAAAGGCGAACTCTAGATCGAACACTCAATAACATTGTACTTGTTGTATTCAAAGTTAAGGCAGTTCTGATTTGCCAATTCAACATAAATTTTACAGTTCTAAACTGAACATTCAAGAACTGTTTTGATTGGTGTGTGTGTTCATGTG
Organism: Anadara kagoshimensis; assembly: GCA_021292105.1. NCBI lineage: Eukaryota > Metazoa > Mollusca > Bivalvia > Arcoida > Arcidae > Anadara > Anadara kagoshimensis. The sequence goes on along the minus strand of CM037869.1, from coordinate 57,086,846 downwards.
TGAACAGTTCCGATTGGTGCATTGTTACATTTCTAAATTGAATACATGTGTGAACAGTTTCGATTGGCGCAATGTATGTTTCTAAATTGAATATATGTGTGAACAGTTTCGATCGGTGCAATGTACATTGCTAAACTGAACATGTATGAACAGTCCGGATTTGACAATGTACATTTCTTAATTGAACATGTGTGAACAGTTCCAATTGGTGCATTGTACATTTCTAAATTGAATATGTTTGAACAGTTTGTACATTTCTAAATTGAAAATATGTGTGAACAGTTCTGATTGATGCACTGTCAATTTTTAAATTGAACATACATGTATATGAATTCAATTGTGAACAGTTCAGATTTGTATGTATAAATTTCTAAACTGAACATTTGTGAACAGTTCAGATTTGTATGTATAAATTTCTAAACTGACCATTTGTGAACAGTTTGAATTTGTATGTAAAAATTTCTAAACTAAACATTTGTGAACCGTTCGGATTTGTGTGTATAAAGTTTTAAACTGTACATTTGTGAACAGTTCAGATTTATACATTTGTATAAATCTCTAAACTGAACATATATATGTGAACAGTTCAGAATTGTATTGTACATGTATAGTTCTAAACTCAGAACAGTTGTGCACAGTTAGAAACCTCGAAGCATTTGAGTGCATTTGAAATGCACATGTGTGCAGTGAGGTTAAATATATCATAAATAATGACTTCCTTGTTAAATCTTGTAATTTTCCATGTTTTATTAGCGAGGGTTGATAAAAAAAACTTTTTATCTGTATGTAATATACCTGATTAAAGTGAGTCACCAGATGGTGGGGGGTTGTATTTGTCAATAATCATTGCTAGGTTTGTATAAATATGTCCCCGCCCATCTATACCTACATATAGGTCACAGCTGATACAGGCAAACAACACTGACCTGTCTACTTGACCTTCCTTTACAAAATTTGATATAGGAGGATTCACCCAATAAGTAGTGTTAAGATTCACTGTTAATACATACAAAATGCACATGTTTACCTGAATGAAATAAATGTGTTCACTTAAAGTAAATGCACTCGTCAATAATAAATATTTAAATTAAAGGTCAACTGAACAGGTCAATCTTGTTTGACTATATCAACATACATATCATGTATATATATTGGAGTTGTGTAAATCAATAAAGATTTCTTTATATCTTACACATGTATGTCAAGATTTTGAAGTGGGCAGGGATTTTAGATCAAAGTCAAGACAACAAATGTTTTTTCATCCCAGGCATCATAAGTTAACCATGACAGCACTTATATCAAGATATTGCCATCTATTAGTAGTATGAAATGAAATGTGTGTCAAAATTTGAATTGTCATAATTGGAGGTTTTTTTTTGTATCCAAGTCAAAATATTTAATTTTTTCATCCCAAGCAAGATAAAAGGGACTTATATCAAGATGGTACCAGCTATTATGAGCTATATCCATAGTTTTAAATTCGAGTTTGGAGTTTTTGCAATGGAGTTTTTCATTCCAGGCAAAATAATAACATTCTATATCAAGGTGGTACTAGCTGTAAGTGAGTGAGTGTATAAAACTGGATTTTAAATGCCTGTCTGTGTCACAATTTGACTTATATCAAGATGATACCAGCTATACGGATTATCCAGAGAATAAAATAAAGTTTTAAATCCAAGCCAGAATAGCACTTATATCAAGATGGCACCAGCTTTAAGTAATTCAAAGAATGAAATGGGGGTTTAATCTCAGCCAGGATTATATCAGGATGGTACCAGCTATAAGAATTTATTCTATGGATTCTTATCTTGATATCAGTTTTTCTTGCAGATTACTTACACAGGTCTATACTCATTTAAAGATAGTGATGTAATACAAGTAAAACACCATTACATCACTCAGTCAGGTTATTGCACTGTACTTGATAACCCCCGAAATTAAAATCACAATATGTCTTACTCATGACATACATCATGTAATTCTATCATTGATATCATATGTAAATAACATACAAATCTATCACTGATAGCCGACACAACATGTTACATACAAAATATGTAGCAAAATTAGTTCCAGAATCAGGACTCTCACTGGGCAAATATTTGGGGACAATTTGGGGTCGATTTATTTATGGTTTTTTCACTAAAAATGGCCTCTTAGGTCTCTTACTGGGTCCAATTTAGGATATTAAACCTCATTCACAAGCATCAAAGCTGAATTTCTTTAATTTTCACAGATCCCATTCACAAAACATTGAGAGACAGAGCTCTGGGGAATATGACATAAACCTTAAACTTAAGCAATGAAATTAGCTCAGTGCATGGCATACATTTGCAAATCCTCTCAGAAGAAAGAGTGAGTGAGTCAGAATCAATTAGTGTTTGTGTATAAGTAACAAAATTATAAATGTTTGGCATACACTAAATGAGAATTGGGCATTGAGCATTCTTTTGCTTTTCTGTACATATCCTGAAACTTCAGAACAGGTAGTAAGTTCAGGTGCTATGTCACTTGAATATTGCAAAAGGGAGTGAGTTCAGGTGCTGCAATACCTCAGCCTTCAAAACAGGAATTCTGTTCACACTAACCTCTAGGGGAGTAAGTAAGTTCAGGTCTTACAACACAAGAACCATCAGAACAGGAAGTGAGCTGAGTAATAGTGTTTAACATCTTAGTCAAGAATATCTCACTTATATCAAGACATTGCCAGCTGTAGGGGAAAACAGGAAGTGAGCCAATGTGATACATAAGAACAGCAGGTGAATTCAATTTTGTTGTTATACCACATGCCTTTTTAAAACAGGAAGTGAGTTCAGATGTTATAGATCACAAAACTTTTCAAAGGAATGAGTGGAATTAGAGTTCAATGTGTAAGCAAAGACAATCTCATTTATATTGAGGCATCACCATCTAAAGTTAAATCTGTAGAAAGGTACACCTTTGCAATGTACTTTATGAGTCACACTGATGCATCTATGGTGTATCTGTATTATGGTATCACCTGAAGGATCAAAGAGGGCTTAGATTACTCATATGTCCACTCACCCTTGAATTGATACAAGTAAAATTATACTCTTTACTGAAGCATAAACACTATTATGACACTCCACTCATCCAGAAAAGGAAAAATTCTGTTAGGAAAAGAGAGTTTATTCTGTTACCACAATGCCAAGATGAATATGTTTAACTGTACATAGAAACTTGTTAAAATCATAGAATTAGTTGTGGCATTGTATTTGTGTGTATAATAGATAAAATAAATTTATTTTCCTGGAGACTTCTTGGTCTAGATCTTCAAACCTTATCCATGGAGAGTCCCGGCTTTTCATCCGAGAGGGTTGTGTTCGATCCTCAACTGGGCACTGGGTAAGGAAGAGTTTTTCAAGGTGTTTTCTTTCTCTTGTCTCCTGTCCCAAATACATGTGGTATAGATCTGGATGTATCAATGGGGGGGGGGGGGGGGATCAATAACAGATTAACTTATAAACAAATTAATGAAAGCCAGTGTTAAATTGAGGACTTTTCAGAAGGGGCCATTTTTTAAAAAACTTTCCTCTAAAACATCATTATTTCAACATTATGTATGGCCCACAGTGGCCAACTCTGGTTTTAAAGGGGGGGGGGTATTTGGCGAAAATAGATCCTGCAAAATGACCCCTTTTAGAATGTACACTGAAATCAATGCATCATCCATACAAAAAAGGAATTAACTACATACATATGTGTAAATCTCATGACTCCATAGTCATGTTCTCTGAATGTCCAAAGACCACCAACTTCACCAGTCCTCTCCAAAACAACCACCTGGAACCCAGAATCCTTCAAACATTTGGCTGTTGCTAATCACAGGCATTTGTTTCTATGAATGAAAAAAAAATCGAGAAATTACTATATAATAACGTGTTATTATATAGTAATTTCTCGATTTTTTTTTCATTCATAGAAACAAATGCCTGTGTTGCTAATCCTGAAATTCCTGCTCCGATTACGATGACATCGGTTTTTGTTGGTTCCTCTGTGTTCGAACTCATGACTAGATATTTTTTCAATTGCAGTGGTTCCACAAAATTAAACCATTCCGACGTGATACCTGTCCATCAACTTGTGACAGTTACACACGTGTGTTTGTTTGCACTTTGTTCAGTTGACTTGTACTTCCGGGTATGCGCATAGTTTACCTTCGTGACGTCACTTCTCCTCTACAACTTAGGAAAGACGACTGTTTAGCCATATCTTTGGTGAGTTTTATTTTGTAAAGGCAATAATTCTGGTCTGTTGACAGTTCCAGTTGCATCCGAGTTTCAGTTTGTATTAAATACACCGCCCTGTGCTGCAGAAACCCTTTTAGACATCTGGAACGCATATATTGAATGATGACTGACCGAGATTTTGGGAGTGCACATTTTTTCCACTTGTCAACTAAAAATAATTACTCGGTGAATTTTTTTCCACTGAATTTCTACATTTAAGAATTAAATAATATCAATGATTTTTGCATATTAATCATAAGGTTGTCGAGTTTCAGGCTGTCGTCAAATAACGTGTGTCAAACCGTGGTTGTTAATGGGTAACCCGAAATACCGGATCGGCCCCAATTTACCGGATCGACCATACGATTTACCGGATCGGCGCCGGATCGACCCTTATATGTGGTTATACGGCTAATATTGGATAATTATAATGTTGATATCTTTAATAAAAAGTGTAATCAATCTTATTTTAATTTTATTTTTGATGTATTGACACACAATCATCAAAGAAATCTTATTATAGTCAAGGGGAGATAAATCTAATTCATAATATTACTCTGTACATAATATATGTTTTATTATATGTATGGTGAACACTGTAATCCAGGATACCAATAAAGATTATTATTATTATTGTTATATAATGATTATTAACTGATTGGCACAGTTTGAAGTGTGTATCAATAAATAAAATAACCTAAAATAGTATTAAATTATACTATTTTGATTTATATTATATATTGATAATGATAATTAATTGATTGGCACAGTTTGAAGTGTGTATCAATAAATAAAATAACCGAAAATAGTATTAAATTATACTATTTTGATTTATATTATATTGATAATGATAATTAATTGATTGGCACAGTTTGAAGTGTGTATCAATAAATAAAATAACCGAAAATAGTATTAAATTATACTATTTTGATTTATATTATATATTGATAAATTATAATCAATGCGTCACTTTTCTGACATGAACACTCTTTTCCAATAAGTATATTATTGACTGGGAATAAGTGTAATCTTGACGAGGAAGTACCAATCATTCCTTAAATACAAAGGAAATAGCACATCAGGACGACAAAGAAAAAATAATTGAAATACAAATTGACACATAAATTCATTTATTTAGACAACATTAATTGAAGTAGCAAGTATAAATATAAAATATTGATTAACCACAAAAATATACAAAGTTTAATCTCAATCCTGAATATATAAAAGTTCACTGTCACACTAATATTAATCATAAAAAGTCCTCCATTTCCAGTAATATTCAAAGTCACACATTTCCAATAACTGAAGTCATATTTTAACATTGAAGTCCTCCATTATCAATATTATTCAAAGTCACATACTAAATGAAGTCACAGTATAACACGTTTCTTTTGATTAAATCCGTAAACAGAAATATAAAGTTCTTCATTTTTAAAAATGTTCTAAATCACATAATTATTAAGTGTTCTGTTAATATCATACACAAAATGCTGTAATCAAACACAATAATATATACAAGTAAATACAAATAAAATACATGAATGAAAGATAAACTATAATCAGACAAAATATAATTAACACGACGTTTTGATATAAGTGTAAGGAAATCTTGACTGGGTTTTATATATCTACATGTAATAAATTGATGAATATATACATCGGAATTACACAAAAGATAATCAAACTAATTAACATCACACAACTTTTTGATATAAGTGTAAGGAAACCTTGACTGGGACATGTGTAGTGAATATATACAAAATAAAGTAAAACAAAATAAAATCACCATACCCAAATAAAAATACATACAACACACACAATATATACATAGGGAACAAATAAAATAAAAAATAAAAAATAATGTAAAACAATATCAAGGTCGTATTTAGTATTTTGGCGGGGTTTATATGCGCGTCTTTAAACTGCGTAAAAAATACTTCGTGAATTGATTTTAGAAATACAAGAAAAGGCACCGTTATTTATATGCCAAAATATCAAATATGACCTTTAGATAAATGACAATACAAATGACATAATAAAGCAGCATCTCACATTACACACAATATAAATGTTACTGGCTCAAATCCCGTCGTACACCATGAGCAACACGTCCAATCTGATGACTATAAACACGCATACCACTGCTATTCAAATGTACACCATCCTTGTCATAATCAAACGGACACCTAAGTTTATCAAATCGCACTATATCCACACACTTCCTCTTCGAAAACCTCTTCCCCAACCACCTGTTCACTTTCTTCCTAATATTCTCATAAAACACTAAGTCCACACCCGGAGCCTTGCTGAAATTAACACGCTTAATAATTTCCCCAACTCTAACTGCCTTCACTCCACTATCTAACAAACAGTCTACCACCTTCTCAATATCACGCACTATAACATTCGGATCACACCCACGAACAATGTCATTTCCACCTAAATGCACGAAAACCAAATCAGCATGAAATCTGTAAACATTCTCCAGTACCTCTCTCTTTACGTTGCCTGCTCGCATACCTCCCACTCCAAAAAACCTAATAATCCCTGGTTGAAACGGCCCTGTGCCCACCTCTCTCCCTAGTCTCTTGATGTAACTGGAACCAAGTAGTGCAAATCTAAAACTGTTCTTACGTTCATCTCTCAATCTCATTAGCATCACCCCAAACACATTTTCGCCTTTTCCATCAAAACCACTTCCCCAAAACTTATCGGCCACATTATGAATTAAATCACGCTCACCAGTTCCTAACAGTTCCTCTCTAAACACACGCACTTGATCAAACTTTAAACTCAATAACTGTTCCATCAGAATCAATCTCTCCATATTCCACTTGTCATTACACACAATCCCTTTTGACAGTAACTTAGCCTCTCTACCACTACCACTACACAATATCTCGTCCCCAATGTTCGAATATCCACACACCTCGGCCTTACAAAACTGGTAACAATGTTCTACACTTGAAAATCGCCGTCCGTTGTATTCTAAATCACACTCATAAAAGTTCGACAAAACACTCCTCTCTCCCTTAAAATATATCCTTTCACCTGCCATACTACACTTATAACACAATCTTCAAAAACAATATAATAAAATAATTTAACTATTGGAAATGTACACATGATACACTCATTATATACCGCCAGACTTGGTGAGTATCTCCTCACTACTTAAAACATTCACGCCTCTTTCCCCGCCCTCTAGCATCCCTAACTCCAGGAACAATGAACCATACGTAAGCACCCAAGCTATCACATTCGCCCAACTGACAATCAGCATCCCATACTCGCTGACAGTTTGAATTCTACTCACTTTAATGATTAAATTGATTTTTGAAAAATATTTAAAAAAATAATAATAATAATATAATAATTGTAATAATAAGAAAAAATAATGATAATAAGAAAAAAAGATAAATTTAATAATTGAGTAAAATAAGGCCTATAATAATAAGAAAAATAATGATGATAAGAAAAAAAAAGATAATATTAATAAATGGATAAAAAGATTATAATAATAAGAAAAAATAATGATGATAAGAAATAAAGAAAAATAAATTACTGTTATATACTAAAGAAGAAATTATGGTAATAATGCTAAGTAAATATCTACTATAACAAATATTTAAATGAAAAGAACTAAAAAAATGTATAGTCGCAACCTAGTAGTTGGATTTACACCAAAATGGCGCATGTTCCGGCTGGGAACAGCATCACAACTCTTTGGAATTAACCATACTGACATTAATGAAAAATGAGTTAAAATTGTATAGTCGAAACCTAGTAGTTGGATTTACACCAAAATGGCGCATGTCCCGGCTGGGAACAGCATCACAACTCTTTAGAATCAACCATACTATCGTCATGTTTACTCAGTTTTTGTCTTTTTTGTCGAAACAGTCCGTCGTTTACTTTCGCTTTCTTTGTCCAATTTTCTTCCCGTGTGTCCTTGGTGCCACTACAACAGTTTGTCCATCAGTGGAAGTTACTGTCTTTTTGTCTTTTGGGACATATGTTCTGAATTTCTTATAATGTCTGTTCCGTTCGTCGGTCGTTTTTGACGCCCACACAGATCTGTTGACACCGAAATGTTTGTGCGTGTCATAAAGGAGAAACTGACCAGTTGATACTATTGAACGTCTCAAGTCTTTGTATTGGGTTTTAATAAGTCCGTCAATCAAGTCTACAATCTGAACCAATGACTTTGATTTCCAGTCCGTCAACTGTTTAAGAATATGGTTCATCGACTCACAGTTGTGTTAGTCCACCGTCTGTCAAGTGAACTATAGCGTTTGTTTCCGTCCGTTTTGTTCTTAGATTTGGCAAAAGTTTTTTCTGAAAGTAATTAATAAACTTTCCAGAAACTGTCTGTGCATTTGTGATTAGTTCGTTAGACTTCTCTTCAAAACAAATACTGTCATCTGCGTCAATCAGGCCGTCTTCTCCAAAAATCTGTTTAATATGTCAGTTCTCTCTTTCTTGTCACTGCGTCATCTGTCAATTTCTGTTTTGTGTTTTGTCTTAAATGTCTGTAGCACAAAATATGACTTGCTTGTGGGAAAGCTGATTTCACCGAATTAACCAGTGCCATTTCTTCATCACTCCCTATTATTAATTTCGTCGTGTCTTCGTCTGCTAATTTAATTTTGAGATGATTGAAAAATTTGAGTAACTTTCAAAGTCGCTATTGTCATGCAAAAACACTGGTCCTAGGAATATTGGGTGTTCCTTTGTCGATTCCTTTACAACCGATGTATGTTTAAAACATGTCACAGTTACATGCATGTCACAAAGATTAAACGTTTTGTCAATACCTAATATACTAATCCACTACAGCATAATTTTTCAAATCCGTAATTTGTTCGTCATTGTACAATATAGTACAGGGGGCTTTGCTTTGTCACGTATAATTGATCGCACTATGCTGTCTTCGTCCGTCAACAGTTTCTAACAGCAACATTATCGGCTACATTTTGTCGATTTTGATGATTTTTTTCTTGTTGTCATAACGTTTCTTGTCATAAACCTGTTTACGTCCGGTTGGTCCACTTAATTCGTCATACTTTACAGTCAGCTCATTGTATACCACCCCAGGTTTTTTACATTTGAGCAGTTGCGACATTTCATCCATAACAACAGCTGGTGTTCTAACATATTCGTTTTTATGTTTAGAGTTACCATGAGGAACTAAGCCTGGAAATGAACCAAGGTATTCAACAATGGCAATGTCACTGACCCCTCCCAAACCTAACCAAGATATTCGTTTTTTGTATGACTTGTCTGCCTTTAACATGGTGTAATACCGATGAATTTGTAAAATGTCAGATTGAGATGGCTGTGGTTCCAAAATGTCATACACCCGTTTTCCCTTACTTTTACGTTCAAAGTAATACTCCCCCTTTCTCACATTTAATTTTTTCAAGTTCCCATTAGGGAGGACCAAATAAGTAAATGTAGGCGATGTCCCTGTAGAGGAGTCCCATGTACCGCAATCGTCGGGAAAAGAAGACTTCTTTTTACTGTCTTTATTGCGAACATTTGCTGTGTTTTTCACAAGAAAATATATGTTGTCTTTTTTACCGTTTGGTATGTCGTCTAAAACAGATTCTATATTTGCTGATTTCAGTAACGTTACTAAGGTGTCAGTGTCTAAAAAAGAGTTTGTCAGTTTCCCACTGTATTCGGTATTAAATTCTTCATTCATCGAATCAGTGCGGTCATCCAAAGTTATATCATTTGTTGCGTCAGTTTGTATGTCCTCATCCAAAGTTATATCATTTGTTGCGTCAATTTGTTTGTCGTCATCCAGAGTTATATCATTTGTTGCGTCAATTTGTTTGTCGTCATCCAGAGTTATATCATCTGTCGCGTCAATTTGTTTGTCGTCGTCCAGAGTTACATCATGCGCAACGTCAATTTGTTTGTCGTCATCCAAAATTTCGTCAACGTGCATGATACCGGACGTATTTATGTCACAATTTGAGTCGACGTTGCTATCATTGATAACGATAGTTTCAGTCGGTGTGGTCTCAGAGCCAAGTTTCATTAGGGGAACAAAGTGATTGGGTACGAACTGATCACTAGATCTAAATGTCATTTGTGTCCACATAACTGTGGCAATTGGTGGTGCTGATTTATTAACACCTCTACCTACAACTTTTCTGGTGTGGGGCTCAGAAACAAACTCGACTGAAAGTTGTGGGGGGTAATATGACCTGATGGGATGTTTAAGAGCAGCACTCAGTGCATATATATCCATCATATTTGCAAATTCTCCAATTTTGCCAGTTTCTTTAACTAAATCGTCAAAAGGGATCTCAACTATTCTATTGTCTTGTATCAGGTCTTTGTAATGCTTGTGATTACACGAATAAAACAGAGGGTTTGTCATCATTTCAATTAACGTCAAAAGTCGGAGATGTTTGTGGTGAGATTCTGAACCAGTTAAGGCCAAAGAAATTGATCTGAAAAGGCAGTTACCATCTCCTATAGTTTTTGCAGGATAAACATCTCTAAGGATAATGGGGTGGTAAACTGATAATATGTCTTTGGAAACATGGTCCAACGGTTGAGGGGGGATTACCGTACAAATTGGAATTTCGATGTTGTATGTTGCCAATAAGTTATATTCAGAAAGGGCTGCGTATCTTAGCTTCCCAGTGTTTCTTTGTTTTTTGGCACAAGCATTCATCAGTCTGAAATACAATTATTGAAGTAAGGCAACAAAATTACTCACTTTAACATATCATAACTAACTCTCTCTCTTTCTCCTCTTGCTTTCATTAAAATTTAAGTTCTTAAAAATTAATATTTTCAGGACCAATTCCGGTCATTTAAAAAAAATTACAGGCCAAAAAAATTAGAATATCTCTCTCTCCTAAACATATATTATATTTAATAAATAATAAATCCCTCTCTCTTTCTCTCTCTAAGGATAATATATATATATATATATTTTTACGGGCCATATAAATTAGAATATCTCTCTCTCTCTCTCTCTCCTAAACATATATTTTATTATTAAATAATAAATCTCTCTCTCCTATTATATATTTATTAAATAATAAATATCAATGCTTTCATTTAAATCTAAATTCCTTAAAATTAATATCTCTCTCTCTCTTTCCTTAATATATATTTTTTCTAATATTTTACGGGCCAATAATTACCGGGGTAATATAATTAAATTAAGAAATACTATTGCTCTAATAAATTTTTAATCTAAATTAATAACGAATTTTAAACAACCAAACTTGTCAAATTACTTTGTGTCTTAAATATTTTAATTTAATATAAAAAATAAAAAATTTTAATATAAAAATTATATAATTAAAATATATAATTTTATAACAATTATCTGAGAAATATTATTAAAAACTAATTTACTTTAAAATTATTATAATTAAATTATGAAATACTATTGCTTTCAGCTAAATTTAAATTATTAAAAACTAAATTACTTAAAACTGTATTATTAAACTAATAATAAGTTACTCTTTGGGTCTTAAATATTTTTTATTTAATATACAAATTATATTCATCATTTCATTATAAATTAAAATATATTTATTTATAATAATTATCTGAGAAATATTAATAAATAATAATTATCTGAGAAATATTAATAAATAATAATTATCTGAGAAATATTAATAAATAATAAATTACTTTTAAACTATAATAATTTTTGTCTTAAATATTATGACATCCGAGAAATATTATTAATACTAAATTACACTCTTATTTAACATAAAATTTAAATATAAGAATTTTTAAGATCACGGGCCATTAATAACATGGGTTATATAATTAACTATAGGGATCTTTTTGACGACGGGTCATTAATTATCTAATTAGCTAAGGATGGATTGTCATTAAGAATTAATATCTTTACATTATCGGGGCTGGATAAATAAAATATAAAATAACATCGCTTTCATGAATAAGTTTTATAATAATTTTAAATAATGAAATTTAAACTTACTTTAAAAGAAATATTTTTATAGTTAAGATTTTCCTTTATTTAATATCTAATGAATATTTTAATATACTAAATAAATATTATAATGACATACCTGGAGAGCGATTGCTCAAAGTCGAATTGACCATCTTTAAATGTGCACAAACGACAACGAAACTGCAGAGCTTGATGAGACCATGAAGAAATTAAATACTTATTCAATGGAACACACGTATAGTGGACCCATTTGAAACAGGCTGAACATTCAATTGATTCAGAATTACACTCTTTAGAGCATTCGACACAGGGGTAGCGATCATCCATCATTTCTAAACGATAGTGAAAAATATTTGAATATGCACACCATTTTATAGATCTTGCATATATAATAATAAAACAAACAAGCAAAGCAAACACATACAAAGTTTTGATTTATTTAAAAACTTCACAACCATGGTTTTCATATGGTTTTAATAACAATGATGTAGTTTTATAACTATAATAATAGAACAAACAAGCAATACAAACACCTACATACTTTAATTTTACTTTTACAAACTTTCCAACCATTCTTATTATAGTCTTACAAACAGTGATGTAGTTTTAAAACTTTAACAACTACATTCTTCTAACTTTCTTCAATGCCTTGATGTTCCTTTTCCCCAAGCTCTTTGGAACGACTTCAAGAACAATAAGCCGCCGCGTGCCGTAAATACTTTAATTAGTCACTAATTACCACCAATACATGATTAGCGAAGCCCTGTGATGAGTACTTACAAACATTGGATGTGGTGCGTGTGGTCAATTATGTAACTCAATTTGATTGGTCTAAAGTGTTAAGGAGGCGGTCCTTTCGCTTTGACAAGCCGTTTGACATGATTCAACATGGCGATTTGTACAGCTGTGAACCTGTACTGAAAATAATAATGATATTTTCTATTACCCATGATCAAAACAATTAAAAATAATATATATTTTTCATCATTGATATCATATAAATCTAATGGTGCCATCATTTTTACTCCATGTGACAATATAAGGGTCGATCCGGCGCCGATCCGGTAAATTGTATGGTCGATCCGGTAAATTGGGGCCGATCCGGTATTTCGGGGTACCGGTTGTTAATTGGGGCATAAAATTCCACATGACAATGTGTCAAGCCAAACGTGTGAATTGAATTTTTACTGATTGCATGGAAATGAATTGACATTGATGGTTTTTGCTGATTTTGCAATATTTTTGTGTAGCTACAGCTGAATATGTGATAAATAATATCTGTATAAAACAGGAAGGGTGCATTACCTAGACAAAAAACCACCACTTCCTCAATCGGTTTTGATTCCCTTTGAAGGTTTGAACCACGCCCAATCAAAAGAACCCAGTTTGCTAAAAGGTTAAAATATTTATCCCATGAGTCTGAAAACTGGATCAGAGTCATGAAAATCATTGTTGACTAAAAACCCAACTCCTGTTTTATTGGAAATGTCCATCTGGTCTTTTCCTATGAACCTGTTTACTTACATGTCTGTAACTTCCACCGTTTACAGGTGAACCACTGATTTGGCTGCATCTTCAATAAAAGTCACCAAAAAGAGCACTTGCAAAAATATACATCTTCTGTAAAGAATAAAACCATGATCCTTATGAAATTGTCAAAATGGAATGCTAAAATAAAAAATTGCATAATGTAAAATGAGTGCTATGTAACAACAGAGACATATAAAACCCGAGATTGGCAACTCCTATATACCGCTATTAGCCCGCAGCGAACTCTCGCGGCTCGGGGGTATACTTGCAACTATGATAAAGAATTTTATTATTTTCATTTTTTTACTAAAATTCGAATTGCAACATGTTTATAATACTTATACCCATTGTAAGAAAAAAGTTGCATACAAATTTGAAATTAGTTTTTAATGAATTTAAAAATAAGAGAAATATTGAAATTGACATCTTTTGACGGGTTGGGGGTATACTTGCCACTTTGATAAAGGATTTGATAATTTTCAATTTTTTACTAAAATTTTAATTGCAACATGTTTATAATACTTATACCCATTGTAAGAAAAAAGTTGCGCTTCGTCTCTCTCTTTCTTTCTCTCTTTCTATGAGGAAAAAAACTTGTGTACACGATAAGGTATTAGGGAAATGGGGCGTTAATTAGTGATATCCGGTTTACGGGTAATTAATGAACATCGATAGCTCTCGTAATCACTACTGATACAAAGGATGGATACACTTCGAATCTGCAAAGGGATTAGTGACGAGGGGATTCTCTCAATGAGGAATGTCCAATAAACAAGAAAAACTGCAATTAAAATTAATAAATAAATCGTTTTCAATTGACTAAATACAGTTTTTTTGTTATATTTTTATCCAGTCAATGACAATCGGCGCAGAAACAAAATCCTCACATTCACTAAATTAATATTAACACCAGGTACAAATAAACACTTTATTTATTTATTTATTTATTTATTTATTTATTTATTTATTTATTTATTTATTAGCAATTTCCATCTATTTTTTATATAAATTTCTGCAAAAAATCGTTATCCGTAAGTTATGCCAATTTTCAAGTTAATTTTGTAGAAGGATATTTGCCATTAACGTAAAAGTTTGAAAATGAAGATGCAGAAGAAATGAAAAATATCAATGTGAAATTATCATACTTTTAATTTAATGCTTTGCGTTTTACATGTATATTTTTTTTAATTTTTATCAAAATAATGATATCTAAGTAAATTACCACCTCTTTACCTACGCGAGGTTACTTCAAAGTTTACATGTCGGCATGTACTATACACATGCCCTGGCGGATCTCCTTGTGATCTCGATGCTAATTTGCATATCAAAAGTGGCCGCGATTTGTTACGGGATTTCGTGAAGTTGCCAATCTCGGGTTTTATATGTCTCTGGTAACAACTTCTGGTTACTTGGCACAGTGCCAAGAAGTTTGAACAATTTTATCTTACCCCTTTTAACCACCCCCAGTTTGCACACCAGTTCTTAGCTCACCTGAGCCAAGGCCTCAAGCCCTCAGGTGAGTTATTGATATCATTCGCTGTCCACTGTGTATTTTCCATTATGTATAACCTTTACATTTTATTCTTCTCTTCCAAGACAACTCAGCCAAATTTGATGATATTTGGCAACTATCATGATAGTTAAAGAGCTTTTAGATGTTAAGATTGCAAAAATGAAGGGGGTTATGTCTTGGGACCCCATTTAAAAAAAAGGGTAGGGGATTTAGTGAAAATCTTAAAAAAATCTCCTTGAAAATACAAAAGATAGGCATACCTTGTCAGTGTGTGCCAAAGTTTCAAAATGATTAATGGACATTCGGTCTGGTAAACCTAGAAACTTTACCAGACCGTAAAGTTTTTTACTGGACCAAAAATTCTTCAATAAAAAGAAAACAGTTATTCGGTTTTGTAAATATTTACTTATTTTCTCCTTTAAAACGGAAAGCTAAAGCACAAATTATGAAGAAAATTTGAAAGAAAATTTAAGAAACATTGGATGGAGGGGCGACCATGGTTGCAATTTGACAAGGAGAAACGAGTCAGGTCGGGACGAGTTAGGGAGACGTAGCACACAATAATAATTTAAAAGGTCAGAATACATTTATTTATGGAAGTACAAATAAATGTATTCTGGCCTTTTAAATTATTATTGTGTGCTGTGCCTCCTGACCCGTAAAATTCAAAGCAGTGTGTGCATTTCATTACACATTTCTCCTCTTCAAATTGCAACCATGGTCGCCCCTCCATCCATTGCTGCTTAAATTTTCTTTCACGTTTTCTTCATAATTTGCGCCTCCTGCTGCTTTCCGTTTTATTGGTTTCCCTGGAATAGCTCCTGGAACGTATATTTCAGGTTAAACATTTTTGTAATAACGGAAGTCGGATGGCAATAATAAATTTCGAATTGGATCGGAACTATAAATCCGAATTTTTTGCGCTTTCTATTTTCCGAACTGGTTACCGGACATACGGTCCGGAAAAATCTGATTTTTTATCAGACCAGCGGTAATTTTATCGGACTTGTCCGACGGTCCGACGAAGTTTGGCACACACTGCCTTGTATCATGTACCAGGGTTTCAAAATTCTGTTTTAATGGAAGGTCCAGGAGCTTTTCCCTTATATTTGGTAGGTCCAAGATAAACTTTTGAAAGTCCAATATCAACATTGAAAGGTCCATAGCAATTCTAATAATGCATTAAAACTGGGATTCATATTCGTTTTCAAGTTAGAACCCAGTATGTGTGGATAATAATATTTGATTATAAACTATAGAGTTATAAACAGAAATTTCAGAAATGATTATCTGCAGTATTATAAAGAGCTGTATTATGCTGGAAAAAATCTGCAGTTCCATGGAGGGTTTCATTGTAAAACTAATAGGTCCATGGGGAATTTTTAACCCCTGTATATTATTATAATTGATGTATCGCTGGCCACGCCCACAATGTTCCGACAAAGGCCTGGCATGGTTAAATGACACACAAAAAGAAAACTCGGCCTGAATTGCACCGTTTAATGATGTCACTGACACTAGTACGTCATTGGTACCTATGTCGGAACATTGTGGGCGTGGCTGGCAATCCGTCAATTAACTAACAAACTTTGCAGGAGATATGTGACATTCTCGGGTGACAGCTAAGGCCTCTGGTTCTTTTGTTTTGATTAAACATGATAAAATAAAAATATATCTCGTGTAGGAAAAATACCTTGAAGAAAGGGCTGTATTTTCACAAATTTCGAAAATTTGGCTACTACCGGTAAATCTTTAAATTTGTAGAAACTTAGACATGGCATTGTTTATTAAAGTTGAAAGTATTCCTTAAAAATTTAAAGTTTGAAAAAAACCTTTGACTTTGTGAGGAGGTGTCTGGCTTAGATCACAGCACCAGTTTAAATCCCACTCAGGCAGAACTTAGTGTGATAGTTTGTATGTTTGCTTGCTAAAATTTTCTTTCTTCTGACACTCAGATTTCTTCAACCATCCAAGAACTAATATTTAATGGTTTAAGGGGGGAATATAAGAATCACGATGTGTGTCTGTGTCTGTCAGTGTAAAATTGTGTCTGGGTTTTATATCTCATAATTGCTTTGGATGACTGTCATAAAACTTAACATGAATAATTTTCATGGCCCAAAGGTGTCATGACCTTGAACCAATGTCATATTGAAAAGGTCAAGGTTGTGGGAAACCATTAAACCCTTGTAGATGTTGGGGGTAGGTTTTTGGGTACAGTTCTAGTTATATTAAGTAAAAGAATCTTGACTGAGGAAAAAACACCAATGATTCAATCTGACTTGTTGTCAGTGTTGAGGTTGCAGCAACTGTCAGATAATCATGAGAACATTATTTATATATATTTAAATAGATTTACATATAACACAGTGATATTATTGTAAAGGTAAATGTATAGTGTTAATTATGACTCACAGATGTCAGTATATACTGGTATAGTGTATAACAATGTAATGAAGCTTTAATGTGACAGTTATGACTTGGTTCATTTGACCTTTAACCTTTCCCATAGAGAAGAGGTTTTACCAACAATTGCTAATGGCTACTCATTTCTGAGAAATTCTTTTTGAAAAAAGGGATTTCTGGTGTATTTTTACAAGTATTGGAATTTTGGCAACTATTAATTTTAAAATTGCAGAAATTAAAGCAAATTTGTAGAAAAATATTGTGAAAAGGTGGTTTTCGATAGATCTAGACTATGCTTCCATTCTTGGTAGCCAAAATTGCAATTTACTACTACGGTAATTTCTAAGAAATGTTTTCAAAAAAGGATTACTGGGATACTTTCACAATTATTGGGGTTTTGACTACTAATACTTTAAATATTGCAGAGAATAAACAAATTTGTGGAAAAATATTGTAAATAGGACATTACCCTCTTCCATAAGGAAGTGGTTTTTGCTTGAGCTAACCTATGCTTTCATTATTCCTGGTAGCCAAAATTGCAATTGACTACTAATTTCTGAGTAAATTTAAAAAAAAAAAAAAAAAAAAAAAAAAAACCAACCCACTACTCAGTGAGTGCTTTTGATTTGTTTTTTTCAAATATTCTTGTATGTCATTTATTAAGACTACAAATCTTGTCAAATGACCAATGTGAATTTATGATTTCTGGATAGAACAATAGATTTGATTAAATACAACATCAAATGATGTAAGTTAACCGATCATTTGTTGTATGGGAGGGCATCTTCTGCTCTGTAGGGAACAATAACAATCAAAGATATCAAAACAGGACTATTAAGACTGAAAGTCTTGTCTACAATAGGCTTAATAATATACAGCATCAAATGACATCGCTCAATAATTACAAGGGCAATGTCTGATCTCGAGGTTAAATTACAGGGATCACTTTCAAACTAAGATTTCAAAACTTAAGGTATTAAGGTCAAGCGATTCCTAGAACAATAGATGTAATTAGATATGACATCAAATGACGTAACTCTTTAATTGATCATATGTTATTTACAAGGGCAATGTCTGGTCTCGAGGTTAAATTACAGGGATCACTTTCAAACCAAGATTTCAAAACTTAAGGTATTAAGGTCAAGCGATTCCTAGAACAATAGATGTAATTAGATATGACATCAAATGACGTAACTCATTAATTGATCATATGTTATTTACAAGGGCAATGTCTGGTCTCAAGGTTAAATTACAGGGATCACTTTCGGCCAAAGATTTCAAAGCATAGCTATCAAGTCTTGTCAAGCGATTCCTTAGAACAATAAATGTAACTAGATATGACATCAAATGATGCCATTTAATAATTAATAATTTGTTGTATATGAGGACAATGTCTATTCTCCGAGTTGAAATCATAGGGATCACTTTCAAACCAAGATTTCCAACAAGACTTATAGATCCTTTGAGATCTATAATCAATTTTCATAATGCTAGCTTTTCTTTATACTGTATCAGAAGTTAGTTTCTATTTTAGTTTGGAAATGCTAGGTTTCCATAAATTTAAAATAATAGTGGCCAAATTTCCAAAATTTGTGAAAATATAGTCTTTTATCAAGTATTTTTCCACAAATTTGCTAAAATAGGTTACTTTTTGAAAGAATTCCTCAGAAATTAGTAGCCAATGGTGATTTTGGCTACCAGGAATGAAAACATAGGAAATGTATGACAAAAATCACCGACCTAGAATTACAATTAAAATTTGATAACTTTGAAGTGTAAGCAGCATCAGTATTGAATTTGAGTTACATAACAGAATTCAACTCTACCAGTTTATCATCAAAATGTCTGAACAAATGGTGGCAAGTATTCAAGGATTTACTGTACTTCTATCAACAAACCCCTTTAGAATGCCAAAAATCTGACAGAACAATTGGTGGTGATGAATCAAGGTTTTACTCTGCTTGTGCACTGTAATGTAACTGTTTGGTTTATTTCAATATTTGGATTAAGGAAGATATTTTGTTGCTTACAGATTTGAAGATTTACAGAGATATCACCACAAAGGGTAAGAAATGCCCTTGTTTGGCAAGTCCCAGAAGAACCCTGCGGAACTGGTCAGGTCCTTAAAGGAAGGATTGTTAGTTTTACAGCAGGCTAAAGGGGACAAGAAAGTAGAAAAGGTAAAATATTTATATTTTCAAAAAGAGTCTTGTGAGGAAGCCTCCAGTTTAGTAGACAGGTTATTCAAACAAGGGAGGGGGAGAGTTTCCCCAACCTGTTAAGGTTGCAGCAACTGATAATTTTAAAACATTAGGCGCGGTGGCCTAATGGATAAGACGTCAGTCTACAAATCCAGGGTCTCTCACCGCTGTGAGTTTGAGTCCCGCTCGGACCACATGTGGGAAAGTGAATTTTCCTTGCGGTTTGCCTTTTCTGATTCACCTGGTATCAGTATAATGGACTGGGGGAGTGGTACGCTTGTCTGCGGCGTACTGACTCTGTGAGCTAGCACAGTAAAGTCGCCCTGAGTGCGTGCTAGTACAAGGCAGACCATACAACACACTCACACTTCACATGCATACACAAAATTGTTCATAGATTAATCCATAGAGATTAATTAAATAGTGTGTCGCGAATAGCTGAAAAATTGCTGATGCGACATTAAGCAACATTCAACCAAGCAACCTAAAACATTATTTGTACATCATATATTAAAATCATAACCATTTTATATTGGGGATACTTAGTTTAGTGATTTTACATTAAAACAGTAATAACTGGAATAGCTCATATTAAATAAGCACCCGAGTCTTTGTATGCTTACAGAATGGCTTGTATTTAATTTTAGCAGAGTTTATTTAAGTGGAAAGGTCAAACATTAAAATGGTTGTCTATCTGCCCATCTGTCGGTACAATTGTGTTGGCTCCCAGAGATTTTTCTGACCTTTTTGGAAAAGGACCTTGGGATGAAATTGAGAAAATGCTCAACAAAAATGTAATTTGGGAAAAATCACAACAACATATTAGAAATTCTAGACCACTAGAATACTGGTAATTGAATAAATTATATCGGTGTTCACAGCAAAATAGCACTGTCTCTTTTGTCTCTATATAAATCATCCAGCAAAATGTGGGTTAATATAGATTGAAATCCTTATCAGAACGAGATATCCTCCGTATATGATGTTGATGATCTTGTGAAATTTTTTTTCTCAAAAAATTGATAAACATAGCTAATTGGGAATTTTTTACTACAGAATTGGGAAAAATGTATGTTTTTTTGCATTGGGAATGGGTCCCTTTACCGGACCTTGTGGATACCCAGAAAAATCCCTGGCTCCATATCATAACTTTCACAACAATGGGTGGATTTTGATCAAAATATTACCAGACACAAACATGTACCAACATGAGATGTGTTGCATACCACATTTAGGTGTGTAGGTCAAAAGTCAAGGTCACAAGGTCAAATTTATTTAGAATCGGAAAGGGGTCGTTGACTCTCAAGAGACAATTCTAGTTAAAGGTTAAATTGCAATTTAAAATTTTGTTTATTGTATTTCAGGCAGTTGAAGATTTATCTAAAATTTTGAGTTCCATAAAGCTTATGTTATATGGCCAAGCTGAACAGGAACCCCAGTCGGAGCTTGTTGCTAGCTTTTCACAGGAACTGTACAATAGTAATGTCCTACTAATGTTAATACAGAACCTGGAAAAACTCGACTTTGAGGTGAGTTATAACAAATCAATTGTTCGCTTGTTTTTGACAGAAACTGGTAATTATACTCCTGGCAAATGAAGTTTAGAAATCGCCCTGCTTATCTGTAATGCCTGCTGCTATCTCAAATGTCTATGGATGGATTTTGATCATACATGGCACAAATGTAAACCAACATGATACAATGTGTATTATATCAAATTTAGGTACAGGTCAAGAACCAATGATAAAACCTAGCGGGAGGAATTCTAGTTCTATTTCTAGTTTATTATTGCTGATAATTGAAAGATTTAAAGAGAGGTATAGATAAACAAAATAAAGAAGATAGAAAAAATGAAATAATTCTTATTATGCTTAATTTTGTAGATAAAAATTAAATATTAAATATTCTAAGTTGGAATTGAAATTTATATATTGTATGAGGAACTTTCTATGTAATCAAGGATTTATCAGGGTCTTTTGGGAAAAGGCCTCTAAACTAAAAATTGGGAAAAACTATCAACTTTTTGCTCATTTTGGGAAAACTTTGACATCATTTTTGATGCCATTAATGATTAAATCTAATGCTTTTAGTGTATTGAGTTGACTGAAGATTGAGAAAAGCAGCCACATTTATGGCCAGACTTCAGCTATGTATCTGGTACGATTTTCTAATTGGGAATTTTCTCAGCCCATTTTGGGAAAAAATCAACATTTTTCCATTGGGAATGGGGCCGAATTTCGGCCCTAAATAAGCCCTTGATAAATCCCTGGTAATTTACATATTCACTGATGATAGTGTTTAACCATACATAATTTCATCTTGTTTGTATTTGCAGAGTAAGAAAGAAGTAGTCCTGATCTTTAACAATGTACTTAGAAGACAGATTGGTACCAGACTACCTACGGTGGAACACATATGTACTAAACCAGAAATTATCTTTGAACTTATGAAAGGGTAAGACACAATAATTAGGTAGGGGGGTGGGGGGTCTGGGGTTTGAACCCTGGCTTGATCTAAGACTTGATCACTCTGTGTACCAGACTACCGACTGTGGAACATATGTACTAAACCAGAAATTATCTTTGAACTTATGAAAGGGTAAGACACAATCATTAGGTGTGGGAGGTCTGGGGTTTGAACCCTGGCTGGGTCTGACTAAGACTTGCTCACTCTGTGTACCAGACTACCGACAGTAGAACACATATGTACTAAACCAGAAATTATCTTTGAACTTATGAAAGGGCAAGACACAATAATTAGGTGTGGGAGATCTGGGGTTTGAACCCTGGCTTGATCTAAGACTTGCTCACTCTGTGTACCAGACAACCAACTGTGGAACATATGTACTAAACCAGAAATTATCTTTGAACTTATGAAAGGGTAAGACACAATCATTAGGTGTGGGAGATCTGGGGTTTGAACCCTGGCTGGGTCTGACTAAGACTTGCTCACTCTGTGTACCAGACAACCAACTTATGAAAGGGTAAGACACAATAATCATATGTGTGAGGTCAGGGGTCAAACACCAACACAGTCTGGCCATAACTTAAAATAAGTAGTGACTGTTCTTTCGCCTCAAATTTAGATGAGTGTAGTAATAAAGTGATACCCCCTAGTCAATATTCTTTTACTTATATGGTGGAGGAGAAAACCACTAACCTTTAGCAAGTAAACTGACAAAGCTAAGCATAGAGTATTTAGAGAAGAAAGTCAGGGGTCCTTTGGTGTGGCATATCAAAGAACCTACCCTGCACATTGCTCTGAACACACTGCATAGGTCAAAATTTCTTTCACTTATCTTACAGCTGGTGACTTCTCAACATAATTGAAATATTTGTGACTGGGATGTAAAACTCCAATCAATCCACTTAATCAATGGATCAATAATTGAAGCTATTGATTATAATTGTATCACAGATGTTAGTTTTTAATGAGGGATAAATTATACATTTATATGCCACATATCAAAACTATTGATTTTTAACAGTAATTTTAAAGCTTAATAGTGTGTATGTGTGTGGTCTCTTTCTAAATCTAAAAAACAGTAAATGAAAATTATTTCATGAACTTAATGAAAATTTATCTTAGAAATTAGTCATGCAAGATTCTCTATACAGTCAAACCCAAATTCATAGCCACTATTTTTTCAGTCAAATTTTGGTATCATTAATGGGTTTGGTGATAAATTGAGTTAAACAAGACTACATTTGTATTTTGAAACTTCAAAATAAGTCTAAATCAGTGAGGTGGCAAAGTTATCAAGAGTCATTTCAACACAAATATATTAAATACATTATTAGTTGGCTATTTGGTTCCAAGTATAATTAGTGCATGATTTTTAATGTTGCCTTTCTGTTGTGTTTCTGTACTACAGTCCAACATGCTTTAATGGTCACCTGCTTATAAAAGGCAGTAGAATTGTATCCTAATTCTTCTTTATCCATATTATTTGAACCTGTATATAAAGGCCACCTGGCCACAAAGATGACTTTTACTGGTTCCCATGGCTGGCCTTTATCCACAGGTTTGACTATTCTTGATACTAGGTCATGTGAGCATACCTCTTTTGTACATTTGAAATTTTGATAATTGTATTATTTTCTCTATTTGAACAGTTATGAAAATCAGGCGATTGCCTTGAGCTGTGGCAGTATGTTACGGGAATGTATCCGTTATGAAGCTTTAGCCAAAATAATGTTACAATCTGATCAGTTCTATAAATTCTTTGATTACGTAGAAGTGTCCACGTTTGATATAGCATCTGATGCTTTCTCTACATTCAAGGTACGTGAACTCAAGTTAACAATGTTATACTCCCTCCTCCCCCCAACAAAATAAGGGGTATATACCAGAATAACTAAATCTGTCTTGTCTGTCCATCCATGGGTTTATCCAGTTAATTTTGTGCTTGTTTCAATATTTCCTGAAATCATTCATAGATGTTACTTGTGTTGAGAACCTCTGATTATTATAAATAAATATATATATATAAGATTCTCATGACCCAATGTCAAAATATATGGGGGGGGGGAGTTATAAATTAGCATCACTGATGGTTCTAGTCAGTACTAAAATGTATTATTAATTTGTGAATTTGACGAGGAATTTAGGTGTTTAAATTAACAGCATCCAGAGGGTTTTAGAAGATCATGAGTCCCAGCGACTTCCTTTATCTTTGTAGTGACAGTTCTTCTCTAAGTTGCTGTGGTTCGATAACCCAGTCTGCTTGCTTCTTTATTTACAATTGTTTGAAAAAACAAAGCTACAAAGTTTGTACAAGGCTCATGGCTCGAATGAAAATGAAAAACTTTTTGGCACTAAAATCTCCCCAAGTGGGATTCAAACCTAGGCAGGCAGAGGCTTTATTATATTTAAGTCTCCACTGCTAGTGCCCCCCACCCCTCTTTATAGAAAAACTTACAGCCCTTAAACTTTTAAAGTGTCATAGCAATTACTGGAAAACTCTTCATGTAAGTCCAATATGTGGTATGTGATCTCAATCACTTAGGTTCTTTTTTTACCCAGAAATAAAAAAAAATTCATGCTGGTCACATGACAGGAAGTACAGTCTTATTTTCATAATTTCGGTTTCTGTTTCAGGAATTATTAGTCAAACATGAAGCTGCTGACTGTCTCAATATAATCGCAGTATAATAGCAATACAGGATCATTAAACTAATCACGCTGATTGTTCTCGTATCCAGAAATTGAAAATTCATGC
The DNA here is from genome assembly GCA_021292105.1 of Anadara kagoshimensis. NCBI lineage: Eukaryota > Metazoa > Mollusca > Bivalvia > Arcoida > Arcidae > Anadara > Anadara kagoshimensis. The sequence continues at coordinate 57,061,762 of CM037869.1, read as the reverse complement.
TGGTCACTTTTTGATTGTTGATTTTTGTTTCAGGAATTATTAGTCAGACATAAACACGAAGCTGCAGAGTTCCTGGAAAGAGATTACGAAAAAATATTTTCATCATATCAACATTTATTAAACTCTGACAACTATGTAACACGCCGACAAGCATTAAAGGTAAAACAATTATACATACATTTTGTTTTGAGAAAAAGTTCTCTTGTAAGAAATTGATGAAAAATGGATAATGTAGCCTAAAACAACATTCAACCAACAAACAAAGATTCCCCAACAGTGTTGTCCTTCCTATTGCAGAGTTTTGTACACGGTGATCTTTCATCTAAATTTTCAATGTGTAGAATCCAACCCACAAGTGTCCAGAGAAACATCATAATACTGTATTTAGCTGATGCTTCAGTACTTTCAGTACTTTGATCCTTATTATCCCGCCTTTCAAAGAAAGAGAGGGATATAAAATTCAATTTTTAGCTCACCTGAGCTGAAAGCTCAGATGAGCTATTGCAATGGTTCCCCGTCCGTCGTCTGCCGTGCGTCGTGCGTTAACTTTGTGCATTTTAATCATCTCCTCTGAAACTACCAAGCCAAATTTGATGAAACTCAGTGATTATGATGCCTAGGTGAAGGCCTTTCAGATTTGCACAAATGAAAGGATTATGTCCCCTTGGGGCCCCATAAAGGGGGACATTGTGAAAATCTTTAAAAATCATCTCCTCTGAACTTACAAGAGATATAGCTTAGATATTTCATGTGAAACATACTTAGGGCACCTAGTTTCAGATTTGCACAAATCGTAACTGTAGAGGCCAAAATGGGGAAATGGCAAGGTACTTAAGGGGAAAATCGCTAAAATTAATGTATTTGTCAATATATCTTGGAAAACTATAAACTTTTTGTATAGGCATGTATATTGGAATATTGTAGGTATTGGCCTCACAATCATTTTGATATATGAATGAAGGTCATAGGTTCAAAGGTCAAGGTCATAGCTGCGAATGAATATTTAAATGGTTAATTATCTCAAAAACTATAAACTTTTTGTATAGGCATGTATATTAGAATATTGTAGGCATTTGCACAACGATCATTTTGATATATGAATGAAGGTCATAGGTTCAAAGGTCAAGGTCATAGATGCAAATGAATACTTAAATGGTTAATTATCTCAAAAACTATCAACTTTTTGTATAGGCATGTATATTGGAATATTGTAGGTATTGGACTAACGATCATTTTGATATATGAATGAAGGTCATAGGTTCAAAGGTCAAGGTCATAGCTGCGAATGAATATTTAAATGGTTAATTATCTGAAAAAATATAAACTTTTTGTATAGGCTTA